>VXAA01006201.1:119234-164671 GCA_013399115.1 Anseranas semipalmata | reverse complement strand
AAAAAAAAAAAAAAAAAAAGACATCACAGAAATCACAGACAATGCAAAAGCTGTTAAAAGCATCTGAAGTCTTTCCATTGACTTGACTGGGCTTCAGATCACCCCGGTGAGAAAAGTTTCTCTCAAGTGGTTAAGTTCCTCTGAACCTGGAAAATCTTAGCTGCTTAGTCTTACACTAAGATTATCATTATAACAAAAACATAATAAAAATGTTGATTGTTTAGTGTGATAGTAAAAACAGTGAGCCAGCTCTCATCTTGCTACCAGTGATCAGATGGATGCACTAACCTGGATGTCCCACTGCCATGGGCTCCCCAAGGTTCAATTCCTAAACCACCAAACCATTTATTAAGTTTATCAAGGAGAGTCTGGCTTTTCTTATTTTTCTGCCTTTGCTGCACATTTGCTATTTATTGCGGACTACTGTTCATGGCTATGAAAAACGGGGTGTTTTGGTATAATATAGAAAACGCTCAGAATGCTCACCAGCCTGCTATGGAAAGGCTGTGCATATTGTGAATAGCCTTTTTGGTGTTTGGACAGGCCTTTCAAAGTCACATGACTGTGGTTTTTTTTTTTTTAAAACATGGTTATAGGTTTTCCTTCACGTGGTAAAAAAGAGTTACCTATAGAGTTTATATCTGAACAGCATATAACCATAACCAACAATTATTTCTGCAAGCCGGCAGCAAAAAACACCTTTCAGAAAACACTCCCTCATCCCCTCTAGTATTTTTAATGTCCAAACCTTTTACTTCAAGAATTCCTGAACTGAAAATTTGCAGCTCCAACAGAAGCTCATTTAAAATATAAAATACAGGATATATGTCATGCAAATTAATTAACCCTGAATAAAAGACTGATCTTGTTTGTGAGAAATCTATTCCTGAAAAAAAAAAATAGTGACTGTAATGTGGCCTCTTATCAAAATTAACAATATCTGCTTTATTTTCTTGGCAACTCCCCTATTTGAGGTCTATAATAAGCCCCCTTTTCAACCACTGTCACTTTCTGGGAATGACTCTGGTTCTGGCAGCTCTGCATCAGGGACATCTCGTACATGTACCACCTCAAGGCTGCTCACCACGAAAACTCACAACTAAGAGACTAGTCTGTTTTGCTCCCATCCCAGTTTCTGACTCACAGATCCCAGGGGAAATCAAGCTAAGGCTGGCAAGGAAGCAGGGCATGGGTGGGAAGCAGAAGGGATACAGCTGCTAGCTTCTACCAGACTGCCCCACCAGCAGTAAGGAAGAGCTGAGCAGAAACCACAGTGGAGGCTGCAGCTGCTGTCAACAGCGTTGCCACTTCTGGGTAGAAACTGCCCTAAAAACAGTGGCCACCAAGGCAAACTGCAGCGGCAGAGGTCGGTCTGTGGGTGCACTGTGGCTCCGAGCGGCACCAGTACGTCCACCGTACAGCAACTGGGCAGCAAGCCGCAGCCTTAGTTGTGCTGCATTGGTGCATTTCCCCAGTCCTCCTCCTCAAACCCCAGTTCAACCCACGTGCTGTGTTGTGAAGCCTAACTGAGGGAAGAAAGAGCTTGCCTTACATTGAAAGTGAATCACCGAACCGGTGGCAGGGCTATGGTTGGTGCAGCCACAAAAAATGTTCTCCTCAGAAAGACGCCCATTTCCTCACAGGAGAGTTAGCGAGCCTCCTGTTCTCTCGAGTATCCCTGATAAAAGCGATGAAGTGAGTTAACAGTCATCCTTTCCTTCTTGGCTTGAATCTGGGGGCATCTCGGTCCCGTTTACTTGGTGTTGAAAACCAGGTGCCATCAAGGCAAGTCCAAGACAGCATGAATCCGTGCTTTCCAAGCGCCTGATGTCATGTACATTTTTTTCATCTTGCACTATTCGTCTGCTTGAGAGTTGCCCTTCATCATTTCCTGAAGCTTTTATTTCATTTGCTTTCTACTATGTGCGCAGTTACTGGTTCCAGGCACATTTGTGACAAACGAAAAGCGTTCACTTTAAAGATACTTTCCAAATCAGACTAACTCAGGCCTAGCAAAATGATGTAAGTTATGGCAAATAGTAAATACCAATCACATGCTCCCTACAGCCTAGGAGAAAGCTTTACAACGTGCTCTGTTGACCACAGTAGGAGAGTGCTTGGTATCAGACCAGCATAGCCCTCCTTTCTGACAACACATCCCAATAAATCCAGGCTAACTGGTTCAGCTGGTGATGCTGATGAACATGAGGTGAGGCAGCTTGCTCTCCTCTACTGCACAGGACAAACCCTGAAGCTCCCCTGTGTCCCTTGCCAACCCGTGACAATGTGGCATACCTGCCCCACTTCTCCAACAATACATTACCCCGTGTTACCTTATATCACTTCCTCGTCGCAAGTAAAATCGTTATGGAAAAAAAGATGACAAAGACTAAGGCATACATACATATAGTAGGATGGGCTTCGCAGAACCCCCACAGAGTGCTTGCAAAGCAGAAGAGGAGCAAGCCTCCAAATTTTTCTCTTCCTTTCCCACTCATCCAAATCATCTCCACACTCCTCGCAGGAATTGTGGACGCTAGCCAAGCCTGTGCCTGAAGTGTCTCTTACAGCAAGAGCACATCAGCATTACTTGCTGCAGCTCAAGCAAAGAAGGCCGTGTTTGCCATGAGCACTGAATTGCAAAAGTAAAATATTTAGACTTGTAATGTCGTTACCTTTCTGTGCCTATAAAACTCTGAAAGGTGAGGAGCAGAGAACAGATGCATAGGGTTATGGTAACAGGAGTAACCATCAGGAAAGAACCTGGACTCCTCAGATATAAACCTGCCATGGAATGTTAAAATTGATTTAAAGTTCCAGTTTGATCTTACAACTGTGCAAAGGGTGGAAAAAAATGGAAGAAATGTCTTCTGCAAGAATGACGCTACAAACATTTGTATTTATGAGTCCTGTAAGGACTTCATTTTGTCACATGCTTAACCTCCATGAGGAAAATACTTTATGCTGCACAATCAGAATGATATTTCAAATACCAGGAATTGTTCCCTCCTTCCCTCTTTCATATTAATCTAGTACTGATTCCTTGTGCAAGATAAGACATATGTTGCTTTTCAAACTTCAAAAGCATGAGTGATCTGCATTTTCCAAAAACACTAAGAGCTTTCTCTCTGCACTCAAAATACTTCAGACCAATGAACTGGTTTTCTTCAAAAAGTTAAAAAAGTGATCATCAGAGAAAATAAGGAAAATGCCAGTATTAGAAGTAATTCTTATGCACATTTTAAATAGCTTAAAGCAGTAGCTTAGAGTTGAAAGTCTGTGAGCAACTTTCAGGATAACAGCTACCTTTCTTCCTCTGAAACAGTGACTGAAGAGTAAATAGGCATAGCGCTCCCCATTCACTTGAATGTGCAGAACACAGATCTCCAACTAGAAAATCTGCATTTGCTGAAGAAAGACTCCTCAGTACGTACCAACATAAGCCAAGGGGCTGCCAGAGGTGCATCAAACCAAACCGTAAGTGCACACTCCCTTCAGACAGCAGCCTCGCAGAACGCGCCTGGGAGAGAACCGAGCAAACCGGGCAGTTAGAAAAGAAACAGAAAGAACACCCAAAGTGAAAGACGTGCATTACTGAATGTACTAAAACAACAGCCAGGGCTGGTTTTCAGCTGTGTGACCCAAATGTGCTCCCCCCCACCCCGATTTTTTCCCAGATTACCCACGGTGCCAGCAGAGTCGGTCTCTCACATCTCACCTCTCCTCCTCTGTTCAAGGGTCTCACTTACCGATCCGCTGAGAAGCGATTGTTGAATGTTGCAGCGTTTAGTTTTTCAGGAAATTAAGTCTGAAGCACACTTTCCTTTGCCTTAAAGGGAATGCGTACTCCTGACACATCAGCAGGCAGGGAGCCCAGAGGTTGCTACAGAGAATTTATTTATACTCATTTGGAATTTCCTGACAAAATCCTAGCCCGCCTGCCAGCCCGGCAGCCAGCGTAGCTCAGCGCCAGCGTTTTCCTTCGCGTCATCTCAGATGGTGCGCGGTGCCTCAGGCTGCTGCTGCTGCTCTCAAGGGGTTAAATGCATGAAATGGTCAGAAGGACAAACGGAACCGTACCAAGTCGTACACTAAAAAAAAAAAGCTATTTTCCTCTGATGAAGACAGATTTAATCCCCAAGAGGGAATTAAAAGTTCAGGTGACTTCTCTCCTACCCACTCTCCCTCCCCAACCCCTTCACCCCCAGCCCCCTTGTTCCTCACTCCCACGTGCGCACAGGGAGCACAGAAAGGTTCATTGATGTAATTTGGGCAGAACAATTACCTCTGTTGTAACTAGCGCTGCCTGCAGATCTGGCTGTGTTACATTCAATCTGTTTTTGTTTACTTTTCTCGAATGCAACTTATAATTTGAGGGATAAAAATAAAAATTTGATAGTTTAAAGTTGCACAAACAGTCTTCTTTTCTCTGAAACATGGTCAAAGTACATGAGATCTTTTACGCTAGTACAAGCACTTTTGAAACCATGCACAAACATTTGATTTTTCCATCTACAATGTTCTTGTTTCCACAGAACAAGAAGTATAATTCAAGGAAAGAGAACTGGAACTCCAGATGCAAAAAAACAATTCCACTTCTCAGCATCATAAAAAGACTCTCAAAGGCCTCAGCTCGATCTCCTTTCACCTTTGCTTACAATAACAATTGCTGTAGTATAGCCAAACGAGGACTCCAAAAGCAAACGGGCAATGGGAGAGGCTAAGTTAACAACTATAACAGTCCTAAGACTTCATAGGACTAAAGAAAAAGAGTTATTACTACACCTTCCATCCGGATTCCCAAGAACAATAAAAAAAAATATAAATAAAATAATGGCATGATTTTTTGAAATAATTTCCAAGATCACTGCAGATTGAAAGAGCTTTGCCTGAGATAGAAGTGGGATCTTGCACTGAAGTGACAGCAGAGGTCCAAGTCTTCCACAGTGCCTTCAGCTAAAAGGGCACAGACTTCCAATAAAAGGGTTTTCTGAACATGTATAGTGGCTTCAGTGGTATTTAATATGAAGCAAAGTAATATTTAATACTGCCAGACATTAGCTTTTGGACATTACAGAATCACAGAATGGCTTGGGTTGGAAGGGACCTTAAAGATCATCCCATAGGCAGGGATGCCAGCCACTGGATCAGGTTGCCCAGGGCCTCATGCAGCCTGGCCTTGAACACCTCCAGGGATGGGGCATCCACAGATTCTCTGGGCAACCTGTTCCCGTGCCTTACCACCCTCATAGTAAAGAATTTTTTCCTTATATCTAATCTAAATCTGCCCTCTTTTAGTTTAAAGCCATTACCCCTTGTCCTATCACTACACTCCCTGACAAAGAGTCCCTCCCCAGCTTTCCTGTAGGCCCCCTTTAGGTACTGGAAGGCCGCTATAAGGTCTCCCCAGAGCCTTCTCTTCTCCAGGCTGAACAACCCCAACTCCCTCAGCCTGTCTGCATAGGAGAGGTGCTCCAGCCCTCTGGTCATCCTCGTGCTCTCCTCTGGACTCCCTCTAGTAGATCCATGTACTTCTTGTGCTGGGACCCCCAGAGCTGAACGCAGTGCTCCAGGTGTGGTCTCAGGAAAACCGGGCCCCGCCTTCTAGGTAATTTTACATTTATTTCCTTGAATTGTAAGGCATTCACGCATGCACTGTAACATAAGAGCTCCCAAAAGACAGTCCAAAGAGGGGTTCTAGATTTGGCCATCTCGTTACACCCTATGGATCAAACAGGTGCTGAATTTTAAGTGAACCTGTTTTGGTTTGGTCACTGCTTTAATTAATCCATCCATAGAAAAAGCAGCTCTCCATAAACAACTCCTTGGGAACATTTTCCAACCACGCTTTGAAGTTTCTTCTACATGACAGAAAAACTCTAGGGCAGCTGAAACCTGACCCATGCTTTGTGTTCAGGGAAACAAATGCCCCTCACAGCTAGTAACCAGCCAGGTGCGGACAAGCAGTGCACAGCCGACCTTGGTGTTACTGGTGGCCTCTGTAGTTTGATTGACAGGTTCTTCACACGGGGATGGGGAGAACAGGAAAATACCTTTCTAGTTTTCTGCTGGGAAATAAACGTGACATCCAGGATAAAACTATGAGAATAGAAGGTACAGCCAAAATTCCTGTCTCAAGAGTCTCTGTTTTGCTGAAACAGAGAAGAAAAAAAAAATCTCTAACATCTTATGATTTCATTTTTCTAAAAAAAAAAGAAAAAAGAAAAATGTCCTGTTCAGGGAAGAACAAATTTTAGCAGCCGTCTCCACGTGCTCCATCTGTTTATTGTTACTCTGTGGTTTCAAGGGCTTGACATCTGAAAGAGCCCTGCATCAAGTCACGCACCATCAGAGGACTCTCCTCAAAGCTCAGGCTGAAAAAGACCTGCCATAAATGCAAGCAGAAATCCAGAACACGTATCAGCATTTTGTCCCTAGTCCAGCAAGTCAAACACGGAGGCACGTCTGTGTTGGCCCCAGTAAAGCCTAAAGGCAAAGAGCACACGCGTATTTATTCTCTTGGCCTTTGAGACCATTATGGTGCCAAATAAACTCATTCAGCTACTGTTTACAGTAGAAACAAAACTGAGGTCAGAGCACAGCTCCCCAGTGACCAAAAAAACTGATGTGGTCTGCAGCAGAACAAATGTAAGATTCGGTGTACAGGCAGCCATCCAGCTGGTAAATTCTTATCTAAAAAACAGGTTATTTCACACCCTTTTTGAAAACAAAAGGCAGAGAAGGCACAATGGATCTGAGAAAGACAAAGGTCATGGAAGAAACAGTCCTTTCAACACTTGCCCCCAAGAGGCCATTTCCTCAGCATTGAAGTAGCTTTGCATGGAAGGAATGAAGTAACCTGCCCCAACACAATGACCGGGGCTGAGGGGAGGGACGGTGCACAGAGCTTAGCTTGGCCCCATACCACCACGTTTACATTCATAACCCAAAAACATAGCTCTTGCATTTTGGTGAGAGCTAGATTTGGGGTTCTTTGGGGTTTTATTTTTTATTTATTTAAATTTTTAGGGGGCAGAATTTCTCAGCCATTTTCCATTAAGCAGTACAAAGCCAACTGGCTATGGCCAGAGGTCAGACCTAAGACTGATCGGTTCTACCCACCCTCTCCTCCCTGGCAGATGCTGCTGGAAGGGCATAGGAATAAAGCAAACATACAGCAACATTTCTTGTCTCAGCTTCCAGAAACACACAACCTGAAGACTTCCTGAGTTTGGGTGGGGTGGGGGTGGGGGGGCGCGATGGGGGAACATCCATGATGGGTCAGTGTCAAATGTGTTTTTGCAGGGTGGCTGGCGGTATTCAATAACTGAATTCAGAATGTCAGACTGCAGCTGATGTACTAGTACTGTAAGGAGATCTACTGGTCAAGTGTATGGAGATAAAGTTATGGATGATTAATCTGACCCAATGACTACTTATCATTCAAAACCTCCACCAAAGACTTTGCAAGCTACAAAGTTCCCTCACTAGTTAGCATCTAACCAGAGAAAGAATGCAACTGAAACATTCGCCTCACATAAACCAGGTGGACACTTAATGATTAACTTCACACAGAAAAAATTTCAGCTATTTGATTTTTCACAGGTCACAATGCAAGTCCAGTGACCTCTACTCATGTCCTAATATGACTGCTTGGAAAAGCTTACGGAAAATAAGTCTGTTAAATCTTTTTTCTTTTTTTTTCTTTTTTTTTTCTGTACAGATGTGATCACATATACTTGCTTGTTTTTATTCGGGTTAGAACTGAGCTAGCAATCCAGCTTGCAGCTCCCAGCAGGGCCTTATGCATCAGTTTTGCTTTCCCATTTTGCAGAGATGAAAGAGAATAACACATTGAACACAAACACAAGAGAAAATAAAAAATCATGGATGTGAAAGAAAAATGCATTCCCAAATCTTGAAATACATGTATGGGCTTCTTATGCCACGAAGATGCAAAGTGAGCTTCTGTCTGTTGGGAACTCAAATGCAGGTGTCAGCCTAGCTATTGTCTCCAGGTGCATTGTGAAAAGAGCAGACTGAGTCATTCGGGGTCAGGTGTCCAATCCTGCCAGCACGGAAGGTGTCCTGGTCCTTCAGTGTCACCCCCAACTTCCTTGGCTGAGCAGAGCCAGGAGGTGGAAGAGAGAATTCACAGCTTTGCCAGGGAGACAATACAGGCTATGTTTTGGGGATCTCTTTGCTTTCCCCTTGGATCATCTGCAATCAATGCACCACGGGTTTACAGTAACAATTGCTAATCCAGAAATACTGCACTTCTACCCACAATAACATACTGATTATACAAAAGGATGAGGCAGAAAAGAGCCATGCAAACGAGGAAAAATGAAAAAAGCGTGTGCCACGACATAACAAATGAGGACCCATGGGCAAGACTACATGTCCGTTGTTAATGTACTGTGTGAACTGATGAGTAGCGGCTGCAGCACATCACCCAGCAGCAGGATCTGAAACGGGCAGTAAGGCTGGAGCAGAGCGGGGGGCTATGCTCAGTTATGCACAGAGCCATCTCCCCTGCTTCTGGGAGCTACCACGGTTGTCTCCACTGTACCTGGTGTCTTCTCCTATGAGGATATGGGCATGGGCTGTCTGGCTGAGCCACGCACATGCCGCTAGAGCCTTGGTATCCTTACAGCTTTGCAAAGGGAGAGTAATTTTTCCAGAATTGTTAACAGTGTATTTTCCACAGCACTCAAGACAGGTTGAGAGTGAAGGCTCTGAGTGTTAAAGGCAGAGCACACCTGTGGGGGTGGGGGTGGTCAGAGAGCAGAAAGGAAAGGATGAGTATCCTACATGGCAGACTTGCTGTCTGAGAGCAAAGGAAGGGAAAAGGACTGTAACTAATGATGCCAAAAGAGAATGGTGAAAGTATAAAGGACTGTGCAGTGGATGCACAGCCTCATGAGCACAATCGAGTACTGGCAAGCTTAAAAGCTATGTAACAACCATCTGTCTTGATGAAGAAACACAGAAGACAAGAGCAGAAAAGAATGATTCTAAATTACTTTCTTTTAGTCTTTAAACTTCAGATGCAGGAAAAAAAGATACCCATCTAAATTTAAGAATCACAATTTCTTCTGGAGGAAAAGGAAGGAAGGAGAAAAAAGGCTTAGCCAAGGACTTCTTGAAGTAAAAAAACATTGTTGATCCTCATAATCCCTTAAGACATGACCGTTCTGATCTAGTCTTTGTGCTTTTATCACATGCAAATGTCAGTCTACTTTTATAACCACAATCATGCATTTTGTTGTACTTGTACTGTACTTTTTTTTTTAAAGCTGCACATTTTAGATTTGTCAAGTAGCATACATGAGACCTTAAAACTTGACCTGTTTGCTAGGATTAGACCTGAAATTCCAGTAACAGCAGCAAAGTTGCACAAGTGCACTTTCTTTTTATTATTAGACCTTCTGCAGCCCATACGATGGTGCTCCAGGCAGAGGGGATGGTTTTGTGAAGAGAGGGTAGGAAAGGGGCTAGGAGTACATCAACAAACATGCCCCTCAGCAATAAATGACTACTCTAGACAAGCAATGTCTGGTTTATACAGGGAGAACAATCTGTTCCCAATTATCAGTTAATTTGATCCTCACCCTAATCTGACCAAACCTTCAAACCAAGCTATTAGAAACACTATCTATCCACACCTTCCCTCTCCCCTGCCTTCCTGCTCCTACTTTCAAACCAGTACTGAAAAGCAATACTGGAGCATCACAGGCAGGACCCCATACATTGAAGGAAAGCAAAATATTGTCACGTAGAAAAAATATCTAGGAATATATAAATGAAAAATCCGAAGACTTAGTTACATAAAATGTGTATTACAATATGAGGTAACCCTGGAGGAGAAATCAAGCAAGAAAAGGGAAGGGCTGTTAGAGGGGGCAAGGGTCACATTACAGCTTCTACAGGGAAGCAGGAAAGGATTCAAGTGGGGAAGGATGGACTGAGAGGGTGAAAGAAGACAACGGGATCTCACACTCGGCTACCTCTCTGCACATCTGAGCACTTTGTTTTGTCAAAGTCTGTGTGAAGAGTCAGGTGAAGAAAAATCTCAGGAGGCTAACACAGCTGAGCGTATGCTATGAAAAGTTTTTAAAAAAAGACAGAGACATGGGAGGAGGAGAGCCCTGTTTGTACATGGTGGATCTGCTAAACCCCATGCACTGCAAGGTGCATCCGACAGTAGAGGTCAACCAATATGGGTCAACCACTGGATTCAACCAATATGGTAAGTGCAATTTCTGGATGAAATCGGGGGAATGGAAGAAAGAAAGGGGAGGATGGTCACAGGCAAACTTCAGTGTGTCAGCTCAGAGCTGGTCACACGGGGACATCCTGGCAGGAATCTGTGCTCTGCCAACAAGGGGAGTCATGTTTCCAGAGGAAGGAAATGGAGATAGAGCAGCAATGCCAACGTGGGCAGCCTGAGCACTCCCTCAGCGCCTAGAACTGCTGTGAAAACATGATACAGGAAGGGCTGCCTTTCTGTCATCTCCAATCCAAAACCTTACAAATGGCACAAAAAGGGGGAGGAGCGAGGTGGCCGCTGCAAGAAGCTTCCCAAGGACTCCTCCAGCAGTAACTCTTCTGCAAGGAACATTTCTAAACACAGGCATCACCATTCACCAACAGAAGACAACCGGCTGTAATCATGCTATTTCCATCCAAGCCATTTCCCTGGTGGACCATATGCTTTTAAAGGCTACAAAATCCCCTCCCTTCCCCAGGGACACCAGGCACTCTAAGTTTCATACATGTTGTTCCCAAAGTGCTTTCTACAGGAGAATCTGAGATGGAAATGAGGGCTACTGCAGAACAGTTTTGAAGACAAAATGTACTCTTTTAGGTTAAATGGCCACGGGGTGATTTGCTGAGTTGTGTACTTTTATGTATCTTGAGAACGGAGGAAAGGAAGAGGATGAAGAGAGAATAATTTTTCAAAGTTAGAAAGTTTATTCTTGTGTTTTTCCTGTGACACAAGCCTGCCCCAGTACTGGTGCTTGCCCCTCACCCAAGCCTCACAGGCTGCTCCTCTACATGCACACCTCTCACCAGATAGCCATCAGATCGGTGCAAAGTAGTGACCTTCATCACACAACCTAAGGGCTTTTATTGCAGAATGGTTGAGGTTGGAAGGGACCTTTGGAGGTCATCTGGTCCAGCCCCTCCACTCACGGAGAGGCACCTAGAGCAGGTGGCAACTGTTAATCACCACCAATTCAGTGAGATCACAGGGTACCATAAACAGCAAGGCAGGCCTGCTTAGCCCCAAGAACATTGGCTTTAAAACAGAAGATCAGCACCCTTTTATGCCTATAGGGGTGTAGAAAGCATGTATTTCCAGAGGGAGCAGAAGCAGGCCACATGAGAAGGTCCAGGTGCAGCCCATGCAAGTAGATCTCAGCAGCTCAGGCACGAGGAAAATGTGCATTACTCCTTGAGCAAGCCTGCATCAGAGAGGAATGAACAGTCTTCTGTCTAGGTGAGAAGCCAGAAGCTTCTAGGAAGCTGCAGCAGGTAATCCAGAACAGACAGACAGCTCTACAAGGACTTACTACAATCTTTGAACACAAGACAGACCAATTAAATCATTTCTGTTTCTCTTGGTGCTTTGTCCTTCTGCAACGCATCAGCATCTTACTTGGCTTTGTGCCTTGGGCCATCTGCTTCCAACCACATCCAATTGCCATTTCCAAGGACTGGACTATCTGGAGGGTACCTCAGCCAGACTGCTATGTCTGCAGCTCCTAACCACACTGTTTTACTCTATGCTAACTTCTTCCTGCCCTTGTCCCTTCGAGCAGACTTCAAGATCAGGTTTGAAGGGCTTTCTTCAAGCAGCAAGTCCCATGGAAAAGAAGGTGTGTGATCCCTGCTCCTCTAGGGTCTGATAAAAGCCTCTAGGTTGTGCAAATGCAAGTCAATGTGTTTTCAACCGTTCTGTTATGGCAGCAATTGCAACCTTAGATTACAGGTATCAACTAGCAACTGCAGAAGAAACATTTATTAATTCAAGTAGAAAGTTGGCATTGCCTGTGAGATCATGTGCTGCATCTCCAGCCATCTGTCCTTAAGGCAGATCTGGCATCGGTGAGTGTACTACAGCATGCTGATGGAAATTCTGATATGCTTTATGATAAAGCTGATGTGAAATCACTCACCTTTCACCCCACGGATTTCAGGGTCCCACCCTCACTTGTTTTTAAATACTGGGCACCACCAGGGTGACTCACTAGATCACTCATGGGTGAGCAGAAGCAGGATACCAGTGACAGCCCTACATGCCATCTGCCCATCCAGAAGGCACAAGACTACGTGGCAATTCAGCAGGCTCCCTCAATGGCACGTGTCCCACCAGCTGCCAAAGCACACCTTCAGCGTGCACATGTCCCCATTAACTCTGATGGTTAGCAGATGGAGGTCTGGAGCAGTCCTGACTCAACCGAATTACCATTGCTTGCACAGCTGATTTGATGGAAATATGAACTCACCCGAACCCAGTCTCTCGCATCCAATGAGCTAAGCAAACTCGTGCATTTAAACCTGCTAAGCTCAGAGCTCAGGGTGTCAGTAGCACCCCAATGATACCTTGCTAACACCTGACCTGCAGGATAGCAGTGGACAGCAGTTGTCAGCTGTGCCCTTGTGGAAGGCACCCATAGTATTCAAGAGTAAAAGCTGTGTCAGACTGACCTAGCAATCAACACATTTAGTTGCTAGTTGCTAGCTCATTGCTGTAAGTTTCCATTTAACTGAGGGTCAATGAAAACTGGTGGATATTCAGCTAAAATTAGTAGTAGTGGTAAAGTTTTGGTGCACAGCACTATCTTCTTAGACTACACTTCATATCATTAGGCTGGGAATCATGCAAAACTCAATGTGCATTGCCAAAGATTATTTGCATCAGGAAAATCAAATTACAGATTTATTTGAATTAGTCTCCTCTATAACTGAAAGGGTATCTACACATGTTTGGTAAGAATTCTTACAAATCAATGCAGCGGATGAGTATGACAAAAGCACTGACTCTAAGCAAATGTGTGCTCTGCAGAGTAACTGTCCACATGTAAGATAACCAGAGGGATGCCGGGCTCCAACACTGAGACCAGCACTCCCAAAGGGTTGATGTCCACCACCAAATCCCCCGCAGCCCCTCAGTCCCAGCTGCTCTCTGCAGCAGCCATGGCTGCCCAGGTCTGCTGGAGGTGACATCTCATCCAGGAGGCTGCACCCCACCTCTGGAGCTCCCATCCACAGGCACTTGATGCCCACACACTGGCTGCTGCAGGGAAAAGGGAGACAGCAGCAATTCCTTGCTCTGTGGGTGCAAAGAGAACAGTGACAAGGACTGTGAGCTGCTGTGATGCCACTGCTTTGGGAACTGTGCAGCAATCTGAAGGAAGTAAAGAATATAGGCAAGTTAAACATACAGTTCAAATGAATCTGTGTAAGAAGGAAGTGCTCTTTTGTGACCAAAAGTATGTTAAAAGTGGGATAGGAAGACATGAAAACAAACCCGAATCCTGAAAAACTGTGAGGGGGAAGGCAGAGAGAAAAGGAAGAAATGAGAAAGGATGAGGAAAATCTCAGATACCATGTTCAGGAAACAATATGCATACGCTTTACAGCAAAGTAAAGACAAGGTTTGTGCAACAGCCCTGTTATACTGACCCCTGCAGCCCATCCTACTGAGGAAAAGCTCTTCTTCCGTTAAAAACCTCTTTTATGCCCTTGTTAAATAGATGACTGACAATTCTGCAGGCTCTGGATATAGAGCATGAGGTGCTTAGGGAAGTCAAATAAAACAGATGTTTTCATTATAGTTAGAAACAAATACATTTTTTAATCCTTTATCTTTGTAAATCAGTTTCCTATGTTTGTTTTGCCACTTCCTTGTTTTCTACAACAGAATAAATAGAATTGCATTGGAATTTCACACCATTCAGTGCCTTTCAGAAAATGTTTTGAAACCAAAGTTTCAGCAAATCAAGTATCAGTGAAAGGAATTAAAATCCAGCCAGAATTATTTGCAAATTGTCAGGTAAGTTTCAGACAGGTCTGCACTGTGCTTTTCGTAGCTGACTGGAGGACCTTTCTGCAGATACCACTTACAAAAACGTTTGCATAGCCTCATTAGATAGATGATTTATGCATCAGTCCTAGCAAGCACAGAAGCTAACAATTACTGGAAGTTTCACCCAGCAGTTAATGAAGACACTAATGCTATTTTGAGAAACAATCACCTCTTTTTTTTTGTCCTATGCAAAGAGAAATTAATTTATATCACGCACCAAAACAAGGCCAGCCTCCCAATATCTCCGCACAGACACGGGGTATTTCCCAGCTCCTGCTGCAGATCCCTGGATGAGTGCAAGACAAGCTCTGGACTTCTACTGCATTGCTTAAACCTGCTGAGTTTACTGGACTGAGCCACTGGGACAGACTCAAAGCAGCAAACAATTGTGACTAGCCAGCACTTAACTGATAAAATGAAGTAACTTTTTCCTGCAAGTACCAATCTATCTATCACCAGTGTTAGAGAGACCTAGGTTATTTTCCAAGCAGACAAAAACTTTGACAGAGCCTACTCCAAACATCAGAAACGCATCTCTAAACCAATTTCCAAAATGTATAAACACACACAAATATGCTCGCAGCTCACAGAAATACAGTTCGCTACAAGATGGCTGTGCAGTGAAATCAGGAACAGTGATAAAACTAAGTAATTCAGCAGCAAACAAAACTATTGACAAACACCAGTGAAGTCTAAATCGCAGTCTGTGTTACTTATCAGCCACATTTAAAGTACATATCTTTACTGAAATATGCAAGAGGCAGTGAAAATTATGATCGCTGCTTTCATGACAAAGTCATCACTTGCTTTGTAGCTTATCTCATGTGCATACTCACTGAAAATATTTACAGCAAATGTACTTCCAAGAAACATCCTTTAAAAAGTCCTCTATACAAATGCAAAATAGCTTGATCCTTTCCTGCATACAAGTCCCAAATTCAAGCATTCCTCTTCAGATTTTATCTGCAGCAGCAGTAGTCCATATAGGCTTGTATAATGAAAAAAATTTACCAAAATGTCACATAGGCATAATCATTTAACAGTGCAGGTACTCACATTCTCGAGTTAACCAAAGCAAACCACTGCTCCTTAGCCACCTCATACTCAAATGCAGCTGAACATGTGGTCAAACTTGCGAAAATATTCAAGTAACATATGCAGCTTAGTAGTCCATAACAAGTCTTTCTAGTTCTTTTTCCTGTTGCTGATTGATTCAGCCGGTGCAGAAAACACCACCCCAGAAGTTTGTCTTTCCACTCTTAGAGCTCCATGCAATTAAGAAGCTTGCTTCAATACCTCCAACGCCCAGATCGGCTCCTGCTCATCCAAAGGCATTCTCTCCCAGGCAGCTCAGCAGGATAACAACTCGCACATATTTGCAGCCCAATACTCTGTCCATTATGAAATGCTAAGGATTTGGAGACACAGGCGTACATAGCTGCATGTTAGAACGCTGGCCTCAAGGGTTTGTGAAACCAACAAGTCCTGACAGTCTCTGCAAAATGTTGTCCAATTTCGTTTTGAATTAAATACTTGCAATTCATTATAGTGTCTTTCTGCGATTAAGGGAACAAACAGCTTCTATCCTGCAAGAAATCTTGTTTGCATAACAATCCTGAAACTAAAACTTTATCTTGCATTAACACATCTCCTGTACAAGCGTTTAGCTTTTTTTATACTTAAGTATCTGCCTATAAACTGTTCCAATAGACAATTCTACTGTGGGGTGGAGGGAATGCACAGTCCATGCACAGTTTTTCTTTCCTTCTAAGCAGAGAGAATTGTTCTACGTCACTTAAGATAAAAGCATACTACTAAAAAAAGCAAATTATATGGGGGTTTAAGCAGTAAACAGCTACAGTTAAGTCACACAGCAGAGGTTTTGAAGTCTGACTTCTCAAAAAGATTACAAAAGGATATAGTTTTTCTTAGAGAATGTCCTTCTAGTTGTACAAAAGTGTGGAAGGGGAGAAGGGAGAAAATATCCTTTTTCAGGATTTAATAGCATGGGTGAATTCAGCCTTAAATCATCAACAGATAATGTTAACTTCAGTGTTTTCATACAACTCCTACTAGCCTTTAAAAAAAGACTTCTTATTTTGTACGAATCGCAGATGATGACATTCCATACTTCTAATTTCCCACACGCAAAATACTTTAATCCCTTGCACTTATTAGAAAAATTCTATAGTGAGAACATCCAGTAATTAAGATTTGTTTCCATAACAGCACATACTTGCTAATGAAGCTGGTGCTAAAAATTTACCAGGTAAGCCAATTCTTAATATGTGCATGTCATGATGCAGTGAGTATCATTTGAACATGAGCCTTAGCAATAAAAAAGCTGAAATTTTTGTATACATGCATAACTGAAGAGGTACTTAAGGTTCTTTTCCAGGACGTTCAGATTGATCCCAGCCATCCAGCCTGTATCGATAAATGCATTTCCCACCATACCTACATTAAGAGATTTCAAAAGAACACCCACAAGCTCCTGCCATGCACTTGAAATTTTCCATATAATCCCCCTGTAGAAGCCTGGGCTTTAGCGGGCTAAAGTTATGTTTGTGCAGCAATCAGGAGAATAGGAAAATATTGACACAACCGCAAGAGGAACACCGCTGCCGCGCTTTTATCAGTCGTTCTGCAATCTCTGCCCTTTCCTGACCTACCAGGCCTTCTCAGCAACCTTTGAACATGCCAAACAATCTATTCCAGAGACTATCACCCAACCAAAATAGACACCTCAGGAGCCTCTTGAAATAATGAAAAACTGAACACCTCCTCTTAATGTTGCTTGCTTAGAACCAATAAAGTAAAATAAAATTAGCCAAACCCATGGGGGCGATCAGGAAGGGCTGCATATTCTATGCAAAAGAGCTGGTTAATTTCACAAAGCAACTACAGACACAGGACAACAACCACACGACCTCTTGCAGTAAACCCCCAGGCCTCTCAGAGTCTGGTTTAAGACCATGTAGGTCCACAAAAGCAGACAGTGCTGCGTGCTGACAGACTGAGATGCCAGCCCTTTCACCTTTGCAAACAAATTTCCACACTTTAAATATTTAAAAGATTATTGGGTGGGTGGGGACATGGGATGGGACAGCCAGACTCTGATCAACCAGGAAATTAGTTTTGAGTGTTTAGATTTGACTGCTGCCGCTTCCCCTTTCTGCCGCTTTCACAATGCAATAAAAAAGGCAAGCCAGAAAATGTAATGATCCAAAGTGGGAAAAACATTCCCAATTAGTTACCTGCAGCACTGCCGTTAGTATTTGCTGGGTAGGCCATGTTTGCTCAGTGACACATCCAGAGCAAGGTTGTTAGCTGTCATGCAAATGTCATGCATCAAGTCCAACCAGACATGCAACCTGAAACAAACGAGAAAAAAGGCAGTTAAAAACATACACTTTTAGAAGTTAAGCGCATTAAGCAGTAGACATTTTTGAGTGTTTAAAGTCTCATCTTCAGTGCAAACTTCACCACAGCAGTCAGGCAAATTGTATTTCTCTTAATTAGTCCCGACTACCACACAACCTCACAGATATCATGGCATTTGAAGTTGGATTGTGGGCTCCCTGACAGCTCCCAAGGAGGACCAGCTGAATCTACAATTGGTCTTGGTGGTTTGTTGGTCTACATTTAGCTTTTCATCTGTTTGTTTCCAGCTTCCTTTGTACCACAATGGATTCCTCCCATTTACTGGCACACATGTGAAGTTGTAGACTATTCTGTGGCTTATAGAAATGGGGTTAGAGGATGCTAAGTGAGAGGTGCCTGCAGAAGAGCTGCTACCACATCCATACCAATACAGCTGGACAAGTGCTGGTCGCCCTTTCTGAGCTCAGATGTCCCCCAGGGGAGGTGAGGGTAGAAGATCCCCACCAAAGACAGAGCCAAGGCATGCATGAGCATCCCCGCGCCCCAGGAAACTACTTGGCCAACAGCTGCCATGCGGAAGCAGCACGCTGGCACAGGGGGACCAGAGCTGGCACAGACGTCAGGCCAGGAAGCTGCACAGCTACCCGCAAGACCTGTCCCCTGCAGGTCCCAGCGGTGTCACCACTGCCTCTGGTATTCGGGTGCTTTGTTTTTAGCCCCCATGAGACAGACTCGACAGGGAGCTATGGGGAGCTGCACCGACAAGCAGAGCCCGCCTGAAGCTCAGGCTGCAGATGCAAGCAGAGGACACTGTTGCCCTGGGTGGGTGGCTGCAGAACAGAAGCCAAACAAGAGGCAGAAGCAAAACTGGTGGCAGTTTTGCAGCTAGTTGGCTGCCAGTCAGCTCTGCAAAGCCAGCCTTGCTGGCTCCGCAGACGGGCTCCTGCTGCTCCTCTCCTGCCCACTGCAAAGGCAGCCTGCTGCTTGCAGCCCTCATCCTTGGAGCAACAGAATTTAACTCAGCCAGTACTGCTGAGAAGCTGCCTCCTCCTGGCTCCAGTTCAAGCTTTCTACAATCCAAACAGCATTTTATTTTGTTGACTCAGAAAGGTGGAGCTTAGGTGTATGAAGAACACCCTGCTTCTACGACCCCAGTCCAACTTATGCTGACAGCTCCTTGACAAACCAGTCACATTTTTCCAATTATATTTGATTCGGCTCTGACAGTATGTGCATGGAAGTATTTAAGACCTAAGCAGATTAGCCAAGGAATAGAAAATCCAGAAAAGAATTAGTGCAAACAATGTGCATTCTGAGTCAAAGATATACCAGCTGACAGAGAAGCTAGTTGTCTCTTAAAAGTGATGGACCTCCATCACACAGTCTAACATAGCTTAGCTCTCCCCTTCTGGGAACACCAGTGCAAATCACTTCATTTTTAGTACAATCTTCACATTAATTTTCCAGGAATGCAGAAAGACCTCGACTGCAACTTTTCCTCCCCAAGCTCTGCCATATATTCTTAAATTTATGATCTCTTGTTGAAAGAATGGCAGGGACACAAAGGTTCATACCAGCAAAAGGCTACAAACAGAATAAAATAAACCAAGAAAATAAAAGCAGGCATCCAGCACAGCCTGTGACGCAAAGTGGCCCATCACAAGACTCCAGGCATAACATTAATATCAGATTTCTGAAACAATTAAGCATGGTGAAAAAGAACAGTAAAGCACCTAGCTGGCTGTGCTTGCAGCCAGGATCAAAGTTTGATCACAGTTTGTGAGCCTTTAGCAAAATATTAACTACTTCCTTCCAAAGGGAGAAATTATAAACCATTGTTCCTGTCTCTGCCACTGTAATCAGGAGATATAGTGATGCTTTAAGTTCACAACAGGCAACTTTTACTAAGTCACAGCGAATGACTACTGAAAAAATGTCATCTATTTGTTTCCCTAGTAAGCTTCTCAGGACAACCGCTGTCTCAGGACAGGCTGCACTTGGCTGGACAGCAGACACTACCAGCAGAGCACTGAAGGGTAGACAGGGCTGAACTAATTCACCCGCTCCTAACTCGTTTAACGTCTCCGTGCTTTCCACTGGCACAGTAACAGGCGTGCTTCCCCGCTTTCACTACACGCTTTTACTGCACGCGGCTGCAGCACAAGGCTCACACCGCTGCAAAGCAAACCAGCGAAGCAGAGTGAAACACCCACAGCGTGGGTGTAGCCCTTGCTTTACCAGGCAACCTGACACAAGGTTTGCATCCGTCTGGCCACAGCCCTCCAGGGTCCTGTCTCAGTGCTTCTGCTGGGCTGGATGTTGGCTAGCTCCTGGGGCTAACTCGGTGCACGCCACAGCCTCACGGTCCCTGATGCTGGCGTGAGGGGAGCCGTGAGAGCACGCACCCGGGGACGGGGAGGCAGCTGGGAGGGGGACCTGCCTCTCTCAGCTGCAACGCGGTCCCAGGTGAGCGCTGGTCAGCCACAAAGCAAGCCCCTGCTCACAGCCATGCTGCAGTGCGCCTGGGAACTTGTCATGGGTTTAAAAGTAGTATTTAAGCTTTTCCCTGTCGGTTTACTGCAGAATCTGCTGGCCCCTCTGTAAGGCCATGGCAGGTGACCTGGGTTAGTACCTATGTAGAGTGGAATGTCTGCACCTGACCAGCTAGAAGGTGAAGGGATTTAGTACAAATGTTGGCTAGGTAGACATCAGTTTAACATCATCTCCACTGAACATGGAGTAATGGTCTTAAACTGAAAGAGGGTAGTTTTAGACTAGGTATTCAGAAGAAGTTCTTTACTCAGAGGGTGGTGAGGCACTGGACCAGGTTGCCCGGAGAAGCTGTGGATGCCCCATCCCTGGAAGTGTTCAAGGCCAGGCTGGATGGGGCTTTGGGCAGCCTGCTCTAGTGGGAGGTGTCCCTGCCCCTGGCAGGGGGGCTGGAACTGGATGGTCTTTAAGGTCCCTTCCAACCCAAACCATTTTATGATTCTATGAAGCCAACCCTTTAACCCACACCTACATCCTAGCCTTCAGAGGCCAGGAGGCTGAGCTGCCTTCTTCCTTCCCACCAGCGCTCCTGGCTCAGTCGGATTGCCTTACACTCCTCATAACTTCTTAGGAAAACATCATTCAGTACTATACGAAGGGATTTTTTCTTTGTTTGGGGTTGGTTTTGTGTTTTAGGTGCAGCTTTGGAGCTGGCTACCTGCTTTAAAAACACTACTCACCATCGCAGGCATGCATGAGGAGAGCTTTCTAATAGCATGAGGCAAATGCAGTTGAGGTAAGAGTTGTCATAAAATTAATAAGACATTGCTGAAAACCAAAACAGGGCCTCAGGTCTACATTTTGTTGTGGCTTAAAGAGATGTAATTGACCTAGTACAAACTCCCTTCTGGGTACGTACGCTTCTATTGGTTTCAAAGTTGTGCAGACTTAAGTACCTCTGTTAAGATACAAACTTTAGTTAAGACAATGCTGCTTCTGAGCTTAAATGAGGATTAATAAATAATTCAGGAAGCAAATTCAGCCCAACAGATACTGAACAAGGGAAAAAAAGAGAAAAATATAAGGTCTAATCATTTACTACCTAAGATAACTAGAAATTTTGTGGGGTTTTTTTGTTTGTTTGTTTTGGGGGTTTTGTTTTATTTTTTGATGAAATGCAACTGCAGTTGACAATCTGCTAATTAAACAGCTGCCAAAGTATGGAAAAAATCTAGCCTACCTCAGCAGACTCACAGAGGAAGGGAATTCATACAATTTTGAGCTGTAACAGTACATAGAGAACTGAATTTCTGAAACTTCACTGACAAGTCCGATGACCATTTTTAGAAAGGTGCTGAATGTGATTCCCCAGCAACGCACACCAGAGGAGCTGCACTTCAACACAAGCCTCTTGTGTGGGCAAGGCACAGGACAATGCAGGAGGTCAGCTAAAATACACAGAGGAAAACTTCGCCTGCTCTACCAAAGCACATTCTCNATATATATATATAGTATAAGAGCTTATATATTCCCTTCCCAACTCTTCAACTTTTTGCCCATGTGTTTTTACATGCTCTCCCTATGCCTGCCTGTGAATTTGGTGATTTACAGACCCTAGGGCAAATGCAAAACAAGCACAGACTGGCTATATGAAGAGTTATTGCTCAATGAAGCAGTTGTTTCAAGTGTTTTGAATTAGATATTCAAACTCTCTTCTGCCCTGAGGTTCAATAGCAGAAACCTTCCACACACATGATCCTCAGTTTCTACAAACTATCACGACACCCCAGCTTTTACAGGTTTTTCCAGAATGGTGATTCTTTAGGCAAAACAAAGCCTATGTCCTAATCACAAAGGACAGGAACCTTGCTCCTCCTTTGTGTTGCATCTCATTGGGTCACCTACACCTAATGCTAGTATTTCTGAGCCAGAAATACCTGAATATACATCAGTCCTGCCATCTTCACAGCAGAGCTGTAGACACAGAAGCACAGACCTTGAAGAAAATCCAGGCTGCCACTGATGTTAGCAAGAGATACTTTAGTACAGAAAACAATGAGGTTAGATCTAACAGCCGTTGTAGAATGGCAGGGTGGCAACACTTAATAGAAAAGATAGATAACTGAGCTCTTGACCCAGAAAAGCAATCATGAAATTCTTTCTGTCCAGGGGCCGCAGTCACTTATGGGAAATGGTGATGCACAAGCACTTGTTTGTGGGATTCAAGATGATAGGCCTTGGCTTCCCAGGCATCAGAGCTTTAGGGTAAGCAGATATGCATATAACTTTTCTTTTTTCTCATGGCATGCATGGACTGCCAAAACTAAATGGTCACACCTACCACAAGCTCCAGATCTGCAGATATCCTGAACCACTCATGGGTGAGTATGTCTGGGACACTAAGATGATACTGCTTAAGGTTTGAATTAAGAGTGAGAGAGTTGTTGGGCAGAGCGGTGCAGGATTCAAAGATACTGGCTCCCAGTTGCTCAGATGGACTCACTCAGACTCCAGAGGATGGGTCCAGCAGAGAAACCAGCTCTGTAATCCTGTCCAGCAAGCATAAAGCAATGATTCAGTATGCCTGGGACAGAGGGATTTGACAGAGCAGGTCAACCCACAAGATGCAAAACTTAAGAACGGGTAGTGCTCCATTTTTGCTATAGATTAGTGCAACAGAACTTCTGCCTGACACTTCCCTCACACACGTGAGTCTTCCTAGCAGTAAAACTCGCCCAGTTTCATTCTACAAGACATGGATAACATTTGCAAACAAGAGCCAAGAAACATGCAAAATCCATCTAAACACATGGATGATAATTTCTCTAGCTGCAAGAAAATGGCACTAGAAATTCCTACTCCTGCTCAGCCAGAGGGGCAAGCACTTTCCACAGTTGTGTGGCTCTACAGGAAATAGGAACATCTGCAACCTAATTCACATTCTCAACCAAATATGCCAGGTGCAATTTAAATGAAGGAAGGGCTGAAGCCAGCAGCAGCAAAAACGAAAGTATGTGGGGAGTTGCTGTGCGGTTGGTATCTACCCTGGGAGAATGACTGTGTAGATCACTGATAATCTCTTTTCAATCCTACCCCTACTGTGTTTGGGTTCTTTTTATCCATATGTTTATCAATACGGGTAGCAAATAAACAGAGGCAAGGCTTGTAAGGAAGAAATCATTTTTGTTGTTGTTCTTTGTAATTAGATAAAGCTAAAAACCAGGTAAGAATGCAAGTGCACAAACATTTTTTTTCAGGTCAGACACAGAGCAGTCTACAAAGTGCAGACTGGGAACAATTTTAAGTTTCACTTAATTATGTAACAATTAACCCATTCACATGCTTGCCAGAGATAATGTCTTTTTAATATTGCTATCCACATCACAAGCAAAACTATGCAATTTCAGTTCCTGCTTAAATCTCACTAACTTAACAAAATAAATCACTAACACGGGCTAGGCCACCCTAAAATGCAAAGGTATAATTTCCCCATGATCCATGTTTCCTGTAGAGTCTCTCAGGCAGCAGTCTGTTGTGATTCAGTCTCCTCCATCAACAGATTATTCTTACTGCGTGCAGTATAATAGGCAATTGATTCTGGACTGCATTTAAGCAGGCAACCAAAAAAATTTAAGCCACATCACAATGGTATTCCTTTTTTTCCCAGAGGATCTGCAGTAAGATGGCAGCAAAAGAAGCCTCGTAAATCCTTTCAGCATGCAAGTTAATTAACACGATATGGCTATGGTCAGCATGAATTTACCTGCCTGCCTTCCTCACTCCCTCCACTTACTGCACTGGCCTGTGAAAGGTCTCTTTACAGCAGAGCTCCAGGCAAAAGCTGAGCTAAGCTCTGTTAAGAAGAGTGATGGCTCAGAAACTCTGGGACCTGAGTCAGCAAGCTGAAGGAGAAGACAGTCAGGGTGCTCCTAGCAAAGGCACATGCTTCTGTTCTGTCACAAAAACAAACAAAAATTGTTGCTTTTGAACAGCAAATTCCCAGCCAACAAAATGTCAGGCTCTAATTATCAGGTTATATTGGAATTAATCATTGGTCAACTTCACTGGGATGTCCTAAACTGTCCCCGCCCCACCTAAGCAGACTTGCGTTAAGTGGTCTGCCTGCCTTGTTATTTCCACAAGCAGAGAAAAAAATTACAACCTTCAGTAACATCAGGGTCTTAGGGGTTTTCTTTTGCGTACTTGGAAATGGTCTCCTCCTGATCTCCTGTGCTGAGCTTCTGCTTCATTCTTCCAAGCCACCTACTTACTGCACAGGAGCAGGGCTTTACTGGACTGCTTTCAGTACAGAAGATGCCTCGGAAAATGGATGTGTATGAGAATCTTTCAAAACCATCTGATCCTTCTAGCTACGCAGTGATTTTCTGAATTTCCCCCAGTATTGCTCTGTCACCTTCATTAACAATGACGGCAACACTCTATCACCAGCTGTTAGGTTTCAGTCTCCCTTCATATGGAAATTATCTGAAGTGCGTCTGAAGGCTCCAGAAAAGAAATCAGCTGTTCTACACAAGCCAGTCATTGACTTGCTGGTACCAAGCAACAGTGGAAGGATTTCAAAATAGTATCCAGCAGACACAAATATAACAAGCATCCTGTGGGGATGGACAAATGGTCCATCCAGACTATCTTATTTTCGATAGTGGTATTGTTTAAAGAGAGCACCCATGCCTGATGATGAATTACAGTCCATGCTTTTTGTGCTCTCCCAGCACCCAAATCAGTGGATTGGTAATTTCAGAAGGTATACCCATACTTCATTTCAATTCCATGTAAGTCACCTGTGAATTTGCTTAGTCTCTCTCTGGTCCTGCTAATACCACAAGGCTCTGCTGCCTCATGGAGCAGAAAGCTCCACTGCACAAAGAAGTACTTTCTTTCCTCTTTTAAACTGATGTCCTACAAACTTGACTGAGTGCCACCAAATTCTTGCATTGTAGGACTCTATGAAGATCAGTGCAGATTCATCTTATCCAGCCTCTCAATTACTTTACTAACCTCAATCTTCTCTCACAGCTCACATGGCAACTCCATCCCCAGATCATTTTACTTGCTCTATTTGTACCACTACATGTATACTAACCACACAGAAGACCCTTGTCATGAACAGCACCTTACTAAAACATCTGCAAGAACAATCTTATAAAATGGGGCAAAGTATATCTGATACTTTTCTTCGTATAACCACGCTTGGACACAGCACCCAGGCAATATAATACATGGGAAGGAAAACCTCAGTTTTAGTAATTTTTGTCAAGGAAGTAGAGCTGAAACAAAACAGAACTTACCTGCAAAACAAGCAGCTTTACCTAGGCCAGGGGTCAGACACAGCCCCCCAGGCTTTCCACATACACATCAGGTAGGTCTAAAGGACTTCAGGTGAGCTCACCTGTTCTCCAAGGTCCACCAGACCCAGTGTCACCCAGGAGTGGCAGTTCTCACTATTAGGAGCAATGTTCATTGGTAAAAGGAAGTCTTTACATACATTAGAGGTGGCATGCTTTTGTCACTCCTGATGAAGGCAACACCCCACCTATATAGAACTGAGCTAAAATCTTTTTGCTTCGTCCAGCCTGCTGACTTGGTGGCCCGTGTCCAAGGTGCAAGAACGTGATCTTCCCTCAGCTGCTGTGAGCCTGAACACAGACAGGTATGTTCGGATGACACCCATCACACAGCACTGCAAGGCCCACACACCCAGCAGCCTGCAAAAGCTCTCAGGCCACCCTTCTGTTCTGGAAATCATTCCTGACAACATTACTGTCATCACATTACACTACAGAAGCAAAAAGCCTTTCTGAAGGCTGCACAGTGTTGTAACTCAGAAACCAATTTCTGTTTATATTAGAGCAAAAACATATCAAGTAGAAAAAGAAACACAATCCAGGGTCGAGAAAACAACTTTTTTAATGCCCGAAATTCCTAATGCATGATGTGGAAGACACTCCCTTTGATTTATGCCAATGAATAATGAGTCACATGAAAGCACACAAATTCAGGCCGGTACAATATTGCTATAGGTTGTAATGCTTGCTGTGACAAGGAGCCCAGGGGGTGCAACTGGGCTATCCACATTTTTTTTTGTGGTGAAATGGGAGGGATGAGACTTTTAAGGTTTGAGGCAGTTCAGTTTGATCATCCTTCAAGAGGGAAACTAAACATGTATATTGAGCAGCATTTTCCTCCACCATGACAAAGACATGAATCCAGCACCAATAACAAATGAAAAGGCTTCCAAAACAAGCGTTAAGTTATGAGCGGAATGAATGCATGTTGGGGATTACGCACACATGTCAGCTGCAGTATACTTTTGGCCTCCCGGTGCCGATAACCCTGGAGCTACTATGCCTGGCAGAAGAAGTAGTTCCACTTTCTTCTCTACAGCGTGTACATGAACTACCAGGAGATTCTATGATTCTATAGGTTGGATGTTAGGTTCTTCACCGAGAGGGTGGTCGCACACTGGCACAGGCTCCCCAGGGAAGTGGTCACGGCACTGAGCCTGTCGGAGTTCAAGGAGCATTTGGACAACGCTCTCAGACACATGGTCTGATTTTTGGGTGGTCCTATGTGGAGCCAGGAGTTGGACTCGATGATCCTTGTGGGTCCCTTCCAACTCAGGATATTCTGTGATTCTACCAGTCACATCTGTTGACTCAGCGGGGCAGGACAAAACAGCATCCTTTCTACAATCTTGGCTTAAGCATTAAAAGTTGAATAATGGTTGTAAAAACATGTGCAGATGCCACTACTTTGAAATTAATTTCCTTATTTAAAAGGTAGAAAAACTTAAAGGTTGAGGTGAATACACCCATCAAGGATGTTTATAAACAGCTCATGAAATGTACTATATCTCATTTAGGCTTTGCATTTAAGACAAACTGCAAGGATTTTAATGCACAAACTCTGGTAAATAGACAAATTTAACTCTTGTATGAAGTGCCCAAGTATTTAGTTTACAGTGACATTTCATGAACAGGGGCACAAGCATGAAACACATTTAGAAGTAGACGGCCAAATCTCAGTCTGTCCCTTCTTCCGATTTTAGGTCTGAGATGCTATACATAGAGCAACTATAAATCTGCTGTGACAAACGGGTGACATGCATTGCAACCATGATGCTGCAGGACAGTTGCTGACTTGTGTCCAGCAGTGTTTGCCATAGCTGTTCCATGGTGGCACACAGCTGAAGGTGTATCTTTATGTGAGACAGCTCCAGCAGCAGATGAGCTTTGTCCTCATCTAGCCCTAAATACTGCTACCTGCCCCAAAACAAGACTCCAAATCCTGGTAGTTCTTTCTGTGACACACTTTTCCTACTAAGAATGGCATTTGAACTTCAATATCAACCAGTAGGACTGTGAAGTCCTGCTTTCCATGTGAGACTCGACAGTCCACACCACCAACATCCATCACTAAATGCTAGACTATGCCTACAGCCTCAAAGGGAAAAGGGCCCTTCCGAAACAGAGGGACCCCACCTCCCTGCAACTTTTCCAGTGCACTGAGACAAGAAGCACACCACGTCCTCTTGGCCGGGGAACACACTTGAGACATCCTGCAGGCTGCCTTCCCCTGCCACCCCAGCACACAGCATCCCGCAGCCAGCATGTGTGCATGCTTGCCTCTTCCCCTGGCCACAGACCATTTCTCTGAGGCTTTCTCCTTCCCCTTCAAAGCAGCAGCTGGAAGCAACTCAACGCAGATGCTCAGCTAACAGTTTGCATTCATCCCGGGGGTATGCAGGTTTCTCAGGTTCCTCCTCCTGAGCCATCTCCACACCACACCAAGCCTGCATGCTCCAGTGGCAGGGACACAGGATTTCACAGCAGCAAAAACTTGTCAACCATCCCACCACACACAAAATTGCCTGTCGCTGCTGCGCACGCATCGAGCCACAGAGCCCAGCTAACACTTTGACCTGGAGCTGGAATGAACTGACTGGAGACCGACCAGAAGCACCTGCAGCTGATCACAGTGGAGGCAGCCTGGCTGGGTATTTTCAAGCACTTCCTGCTCAACATCTCATGGAGAAAGACTTGTCAGTTTTGTGCAAGTATCACACTGCCTCTGCCTTGCATGCAGCCAAAAACATCATGCTGCAAGTGGCCACCTGCGGAGCACTTACCCACCCAAAGGAGGTGATCACAAGTTGGGGCAAAGCACCTGTCCCTTGGAGGGGTGTTCCTCTCTGCTGGCCTGTCAAACCAAGGTTAAAGCAATCTGTTCCTAATGCTCGGGGACTCTGTCATTTAATCTGAGTAATATAGGCCAGCACCCAGTTTACAAACTCTGCCTTCCTTCATTGCAATGAGAGGGTTAGCTAATGCTTGTACTAATTATTCTAAGCATCTTCTCATGCTCAAGCCCCCTTTCTTTTTCAAACAGCTGTAATGTGGCAAATTCTGAGAAATTCCAGGATAGACGAAAGTGTGTTAATCAACTAATTACACATGAGCTTTTCACCTTCAGAAGCCAGACATTAAAACTTGATTAATCATTTCTTTCACTTAGGAGTTCTAATTTACAGTCCTGCATCTGGCTCCTGGCATGATGCACACACCACTCTGCCACAGGAAGCCAGGAAGGAGAGGTGCTCACACACATGCAGGTCTTCAGGTGTTTGGACATATGTAGTATTACTGCCCTGTGCAGGATTGCGGCCTGCAGCACTGAAACTCACTTTTGCACAGGTCAATCACATCCCAATAATCTCGTCTTTGTCTATCAGCCAAAGTGACATCTCAGGGCTGACATGAGCAGACACCAAGCTGAGTGGTGCAGTTAATGCAACAGAAGGAAGGGATGCCATGCAAAGGGACCTGGACAAACTTGAGAAGTGGGCCCATGTGAACCTAATGAGGTTCAACAAGTGCAGGGTGCTGCACCTGGGTCAGGGCAATCCCACGCATGAGTACAGACTGGGAGAAGAACTCACTGAGAGCAGCCCTGCAGAGAAGGACTTGGGGGTTCTGGTGGATGAAAAGCTCGACATGAGCCAGCAGTGTGCGCCTGCAGCCCAGAAGGCTGCAGCTGTGTCCTGGGCTGCATCAACAGAGGTGGGGCCAGCAGGTGGAGGGAGGTGATTGTCCCCCTCTGCTCTGCCCTCATGAGGCCCTACCTGGAGTGCTGCATCCAGCTCTGGGCACAAGAAAGATGTGGAGCAGGTCCAGAGGAGGTCCACAAAGATGATCAGAGGGCTGGAGCACCTCTCCTATGAAGAAAGGCTGAGAGAGCTGGGGATGTTCAGCCTGGAGAAGGGAAGGCTCCAGAGAGACCTCATTGCAGCCTTGCAGTACTTAAAGGGGTCTTATAAAAAGGATGGAGAGGGATTCTTTACTCAGGTAAATGATAGGACAAGGGGCAATGGTTTTAAACTAAAAGAGGATAGATTTAGATAAGCCATTAGGAAGACATTCTTCACTGTGAGTGTGGTGAGGCACTGGAACAGGCTGTCCAGAGAAGCTGTGGATGCCCCATCCCTAGAGGTGTTCAAGGCCAGGCTGGATGGGGCTTTGAGCAACCTGATCTAGTGGGTGGCATCCCTGCCTATGGCAGGGGGCTTGGAACCAGATGATCTTTAAGGTCCCTTCCAACCCAAGCCATTCTATGATTCTATGATTCAAAGCGACATCTCAGCACTGATATGAGCAGGCACACTTCACTAACAAGGGCCCATCTATAACTTACGGCACATATATCTTATGGCACATGCCAAGCTAGAATCAAGTTTGTAATTTCTCAAATGATGTATGGATCTGAAAGTCCTATTCCTATAACCCTGAGACAGCAGATCAAGTCCAGCACAAACTGAAAAGTGTACCTTTCTATGTTCATCTATAAACATGTTACCTTTACAATCTCAGTTTTTTTATTATTGGATAACAGCACTTTAACATAGAAATAGTAAAAAAAAAAAAAAAAAAAAAGGTATCTCTGTCAGTCACTGTATGAGTACACAGATGCAAATATACAGCCTTTATCTTTCACCACTAACCAAATTCTGGGAAAATGTGATACAAGTACTTATTCTTCTAAACAGCGACACAGCAGGACGGTCAATGAAACAATGCATCTTCCATGTGATTCACATGTTTCTCTGCAAAAGGCCGCTCCAAGGTGGGAAACTACATGGCATGTCTCAAAACTAAAACTAAATGAGGTGTTCTTAGTAAGAAAAGAATGTCTTTCATATTCAGTCATGTTACCTGGAGGGCAAAATTAGCCAGTGCACTGTTATCAACGCCCTCCTCACACTATACCAAGGCCTCACCAGAGGGTGTCTTTCTTTGTTGGGATTATTCCCATCCACATACCACTTCCCTAAGAAGCTAAGCTATGTTATCAAGCTCTCCCTACCCCTAACACACAAGGATTTGTTATAAACTCCCCAGCTGAAAGACAGACCCATGCTGCCCAGTGAGTGAACCAACACAGAGCTAAAAGCAGATCCATCTGTCTTCTTGGAAGAACTGGAAAAAAAAAAAAAAAAAAAAAAAAGCCAACTCATAACCTGTTTATAACCTGTCTCTCCCTCACCCCATGCATAATCAAGAACAGAACAGCCTAATTCAAACAAGGTCTGTTCCAGCCAGGAAAAAAAAAAAAAAAAAAAAAAGGAAAAGGCTTTTAAGTTTAAGGTTCCAGTTTTCTGGCTCAATGCAGAACCTAAAGCACTCTTCTGCAGCCAGTGTAATTTCCCTACAAAGCAGGATATTTTTAGTGATACAGATAATCTTTTACTGATTTTAAGCCTTGAGAAACGGTTTGAGTAGAAAGGTGCTGAAGTAGAAGTTTTCTTACTGGGTTTGGTCCCCTATATGCTGAAGATCTTTCCCCCTACCTTACTTATTTTCCACTATTAGTGTCATCAAGGACGCATGTACCTTATACTCAGACCTAACCAGCCCTACTTTCCAGCTGTCCCCATTCTTCAGAGCAGCAGGTCCAGTGTAAGAAAGCAAGCAATGGGAACATCAGATAATACAAATCTATAAATTTTAGTGAAAGGGTAAAGAATAGGCAACCAAAAATGTTACAAGGCAGCACAACACATTAGGGTTAAAGACCTCTGCAAGTACTTTTCCTACTACCACTTTTAATCTCTTAATTTTCTAAAACTATGTAATTAACATATGAGGAAATACTAACTTCTACCCTTTGTTCCTCTCCACTGTACTGTAATGACTTTTTTCTTTTCTCTCTTGATACAATAGCAAAACCAAGCACAGATGTAATAATTGAGCTTCTATTGACACGTTTATTGCTAATCATTAATCCATGCTCTGCCCTTTGTTTCTGACAATGTACATCTAGTAACAAAGCAACACCAAGAAAATGAACAAAAACACAGCATGCTGATTTTAGCCTTCAGTGAAGTTCAAAAGCAGAAAAGGTGTACACTAGGCAAAAAGTTTCCTCAGGTAAACATTTCACTTCCCATTCCATATTTTTAAACAGCATTATGTTTCTTATATACACATACCACATATTCTACATTTCTCTATTCAAAAAAAGCAGTTTCATTTGCAGTGAGGAAGGCTGTCACCAGGTTGAAGCTCCTCTCAACTGCTTCTGCTAGGGAGACACCTTTTTGAGAAAAACATACTTTGATTTTCAACAAGTACAAAAGCACAGAGTACAAAAGCTGTTACAGTTTACCTCCACCAGTACAGAATTACTGGTACAAAATACTAGCACATTAATAGGATAACAACTTCTCCAACACATTAAAAGGATATCTGCTTCATTCAAGTAGCCAGAAAAATGGAAGGAGGGAGACAAAATACCAGCCAATGCTAAGGCAAAGTCTGTGGAATAGAAACATTAAGTAGTGAAATGCGGAACACAGTGTGCAAATTCTTAAATCAGAGGTTTAAAAATAATAAGTACATTATTTTTATGTAACTGAATACAATTCAATGGTTTATTTTTGCTATATACGAATTGTTTTACAGCGCATCTAGAATGGGGTAAAAAAGAATACAAAGATGAAAGTTACAGATGACATTCATATCTGAGGATACGGACAGATTGCAGTATGCTTCTTACCTGCTGCCATCACACTGAATACTGACTGATATGAAAATAGGACATTACCAAGAATGAGAAACGGCTAGCTAGGTCACACATCAAAATAAAGTTCTTAAAGGGTAAAAGCCAGCATTAGTTCCCTTCTAAGTATAGCTAAAATTCATCATATGACAGCTCAGGCACACAAGCCCATAAGGACACACGGACAAGCATTATTTTCATGAGTAGCTGTGAAGGAAGGCATGCTCCTTAAAGACCAATTTTAAGAAAGATAAATGTCACTTAAATAACAAAACTTCTTTGGAATCTTCTTCAGTTTACATTGTCTCCTCTCCCATCAAAACAATTAGGAGACTAGATGGTAAGCATCTACATGAGATCTGAGCTGCTGGGTCAAGCCTTAGCAAGTACCACGCGTCTCCCAGATTGATGTGCCAAGTCAGACTACATTCTTCACTGTGAACTATGCTCATGGCTGACAGAAAGAAAAAAAAAAACAACTGAAAGATTGCAAACTTTACCCTTAAAGTCCTGTAGCTGCAGCAGAAAATCTGACAGCTTTGTATGCATCTCTCTATCTGTTCAACTAAAAAACAACTTAAAACTTGTTTTTAAGAGAATTGTTGTACTTGCCTTTTGGTACATAAGTCGTGCAGCAACAGTTGCTTCAGAATAGTAACTAGGTAATTATGATTACTGCCAAGATTCATAGGTTGTGGCATTTAAAAAAGTGTGGGGGGGGGGGATTTAACATGTTGCAGAGCAATCACAAGGAAGTCACCAGCCACTACCTTATAGTGACATCTCAGACACCAGCATACGTTCTTGAATAAGTGCGATAGAAACAGTAAGCAAAGGTTAACCTATTGGTGGGCATTGTAACTACAAAACGTAGACTGAATTTCAAAAGGTATTTGGCACTTCATTTATCTGAGGAAGTTCATGGAGGAGCTGCAGTAGCAGCAGCAGGACTTTCAAAGTGTACTTAGAGAACCACTGATAATTACAACAGAGACTCCCCAAGCAGCAAGAGATTGGAACATCTCTCTCAGTGATGTAGTCTGCTCCCAGGTACAGAGAAGTCCCATAAAAAGCTAACAAAACAATTTCTTCACCTCAATGTTAACAGCAACATTTCTTGTTCTGTAACGAAGGGGATTTTTCTCTTAAGTGAGAGGTGGCCTTTGACATGAGGGTTATAAAGATATATAAATATTTTGAGGGCAGAAGTCAGCAGCAAGTCCTGACTGACCTTCCAAGGCGCCTCCTGCCATCGCCTCCCCACAAGCTCAGAGAGACACGCAGACACACAGCTCTTTGTGGCATTTGCAGCATTTATCCCTCTCTGCCGAGGGTGCAAGGCAGCTCGCCTTGTTGTCCTAGAGGCACACGAACCCTGACTCCCTGTACGTGGTGAGCTACAGCTGCTCTGCTTGTGCTCGCTTACAGCAGTGTATTTGGGGCTGGGCAGTTTTTAGCTCACACCCAAATAAGCACGGCTGTGCATGTGAGCACTGCCCTATCACCTCCCCTCTTGAAGCATTTTGCATGTGGCTGCTATGCCCCAAAAGGCTATAGACACAAACTTTGCCAAAAGTGCCAATTAGCAAGTATGTGGGAAAGAGAAACTTGAAGAGGCATAACATTCAGCAACAGCTATTCGCTGGGAATGCAAAAGCAATAAAGCCACGGAAAAAAAGCTCAAGAAATTCCACTTTGTTTTATTCACTTGAAGCAATCAACAGCAGCAGCAGGAATGCGACTGCTCAGAGAACATTGGGATCTCAGCACGCAGGTTGCTGAGGCAAGGCAGGACGGGACAACTGCAATCATTTCCTGTGTTCTCTAGACCTGTGAACACACCAGCCTGCCCCCCGCCAGGAGCTGTGAGATAGTACTTATTTATATTACTGCAATAATAAAATAGCATTCAAAAGCAACAATGAAGATAACTCACTGAAAGAGAAATCTTTAGGACTTACAAGCATTCTATGCATATGAATATTATCTGTGAATATTAGTTTCATCTTAGTTAAAAATGTTGATACGTATTCCAAGTTAGTGTTCACTCAACAACAGCTACTGTCTAAAGACATAATTCATTTCTCCCCATGAACAGCTTTCAAAGTCTTAGCTGCAGTAAAAAATAAATATTGCAGACTGAATTTTCAGATAATTACAAGTCAGACGTTAATCAGTTTGTCTGTTTCTAAAGGAAGGAGAAAATAAAATCAGAGACAGCAATCAGCACAAAGATATTAAGACACTCCTTCAAAAAGATTATTAGTTTCATCCATTCATCTTGCAGTATAAAATACTACAGAAAAACATGTTCCACAAGCCATTGTGCTCATCTGTGTCATCATTGTTATGAGGGTGACACATTCTTGAACTCTTTCCTCTACAGTGCTGAGAGGTGTTAGTTGTACCAATATGAACTGCTGCAAAGCTGAATACAGAACAAAATCCAGTCATGGCTAGCGAAAGCCACCCTCTCTCCAAGAATGGGACATATTCACTCTCCACAATGCACTTACAATTCTGCATGGTATTGCTGAGCAATAGCTATATGGCTTGTCTATGTATGTACAAAATGGGCATTGAACAACACGACTGCAATGAAAGACAGGATCTCAGAGTACAATTTCAGTATAACACCAAAACGGAGTATTTCACAACAAAACAAGATTGTTTCCACACGAACAGAAGTTCTGTCCCATGTGCCTAGTGGTGATCACACTTTCTAAAAAAAAAAATAGCTTTTTGCTTTTTAGCAAACTTTCTTAATTCCAGAAAGTGGAATCATTAAGAAGCTTAAGATATCATCCTCTTCAGTGTCCAAACCTTGCTTAATGGCAATAAAAATTCACTTTTATTCATTCAAACCACAACACTGTTTGTGGCCACAATCCTGTTTGTGGGCCACTATGAAGGAATTATACTTTTATTCAGTTTCTAGTGTCAAGGTAGGTGACTTCTGATCATCATCAGGTGGAACCTTCACAGTTCATTCCCAAATTCGCCAAAAATCACTGGGCATAGCAATGCATCCCTCTGCATAGCATCCATTAAGGGGGTGAACAGGAACAGACAGAATTTTCAGTAACCCTCAGGGCAAGCTGTGTTTTGCACCAGCTTGCAGTTACTGCATGGGTGGAAATTTGCATTGTTTAGAAGTAGGAGGAATAGTTAACAGGAATAAAAGATAACCAAATCTCCCTGTGAATATGATTCAATTATTTCCTGCCAATTCTCACACACCAACCTCTAATCCTAGACAAGATTATTTAATAATGTTATTGATTTAATTTGTCTTTATTCTTTATTTCTTAATCAGTCCTATTATTGACGTTACCAGATCTGCTGACTGACTGAATGTTATTTATGTATATTATGAAGTGGAAGTGTGTCATGTTAGCTTGTGGCAGATGTGTGCTGGTTTTAGCAAGTTTTCTTCAGAAAAATTCTGAGTCTATATATGGGTACAATCAGGTAAATACCTTTGCTCTTGGCAAGTTCCTGCCCCAACACCACAGGTGCAGCAGTAGGCTGCCTAATATTCCCAAGCCACACAATTCAAAGTAAAACAGGATAGGGAAATGTATATCAGGCCATGAGGCATGACATTTTTGGCAGGAATGCTTTCTACCCAAATATGGAGACTCCTCAGCTGATGAGAGCCTGTAGTGATGAGGACCTTGTTTGAATTTCAAGAGGCATAAAACCACTAAAGCAGTTACATTCTATTTGGAAAGCAATCTTACAAGAGTTGGACTAACAATATGCTAGATGTGCATGCTGCACCTTTACACGTCCCTAAAAGCCTCTGAATTTTGACCCAACTATCCACAAGTTGTGCTTTCCACATCTTCTGTGCGTACAGGCATTATACAAGTAAATCTTTCCCTAAAGAGGCATTTATGTGGCCCTATTTGCTTCATCACTTTTAACACATAAGAAAACATACAACATTACCATTTTCTAAATTCAGAGCACTTGATTTTGCAAACATTGGTCTTTCAAGAACTGATGTCCAGAACACTATTCTCAATGTTAAAATTTTTATGTTTAGAAAGAAACAAAATCCGCTGTCACCAGACAGGCCTTCACCTGCATGCGATATGATCCACATTTTCTTACTACCTAAGCTATCAGACAATGGGTGGCAATAGCTGGCTGCATAACCCATCCGGAAAGCACCATCTGGAGATGGTGGCTCTGTCAGGTGCTGCCATGAGCAGGGTTCAGCAGTGATGCCGGGAGGAAGCATCAACCCCAGGTTCAGGAAGGCAGCATCTCTAGCTTTGGTCTTTCACTGTGCAGCTGTGGGAAAACAGCCTATAAGACTCCCTGGCTTTAGGGGAAGAGTTTCACAAGAGATGGCAACAGGACATCACAACTCATCACCACCAAGACTGGCTCCACTTCCAAATCCTGCCCTCCAGCTCAGGTATTTATTTCAGCTTAAGTCAATGGGTACCAGGATCTGATGAACCAAAAGCTAATGCCAAGTGCCAAGGCATTATTCTGACATGCTTCACAGAGTGTCCTCTGCTGGGACCAGAGCTCTAACAGGAACGGCATGGCTGTCCTAATGCTTTCAGTGTTAGACTTAAGTTGACGTGAAGTTATTTCAGAAACACTTTCCTAGCATTTCCATGAGAAGTTAAAGTCTAATAGATGTTCAAAAAACAGGCCATGTTTTTGACTTGGGAAGTGCTGCCCTGCCAACAGCTCAGCTGGAGGAGGGAAGCCCTCAGAGCTGTCTAATGTAACATGGCCACCCACTTTCTAAGCTTGGTCAGCCCCTCTGTGCAAAGCATTCAAAGTGCTGACCAACTCATCCAGCTACAGATGCCTCCAATACTTTGCAAGGTGTGACAGCTTTCCACCAAGCAGTCTTGATTCTCAACACTTCCAAAAACAAGGTGGAGGGGTGCGGAGGGAGAGAATATATTCTCCAATCAGCCTATGAAATAGGAATTTTTCAGTACAACTTGAAAACTGGCAAAGACAGTGTAAAAACAGACAGTAATATTATTATTTTATATTTATTTACTGTTAAAAGGACCAGAAATCTCATTTTTCAGCACTATGGCTAGAGCTTCAGAAAACTCTGCTCTTCTTCAGTTCAAACTAATTCAACCAATAAGGAATCAAGAGAGTTTCCCAAAAATCTGTGCTGAGAGCACTAGGCAGAGTTTACTTTGGCATAACTGAACCTCTTCTTCCAAGGCTTCGCTACTGCAAGAAACCTCGTATCAGCGAGACAGCTGCACAAACCAAGCTTCCTTTTGTCCCTGGTCAAAGCACTAGAGTTTAGCAATTGTTCCCGCCAACAAATTCCTCCTTTGTTACTCACAGAAATCTACTTGACTTATAGCACACTCAGCCCAGTGGTTACGGCATAACGCAAACCAGTTATTACCCAATTTTCTGTAACTTTTATATTATAGCATGTATGTATTTCCATTTATCTTTGGTAGACCACAACCTTTTCATCGGCACAGTTAGCTCTTTTTAAGGTCATCTGTCACTCTAAATTGGGAGGAGGGGTTGAGGTTTTTGTTTTTTACTACCACAGTGTGAAACAAATAGTGATGATTCTTAATAAGCAGCCCTAGGGAACCAGTGTTCCAGAATTATTCCCCCAAAATGTTCATGGTGCAAATACTGTAGAATATACTGGTGGAGGAAATAATGAAAAAGAAAGAACAGGGGGAAGGTTTTTTCTACCTAAAAAAAAAAGGAGATCAGAAAGTAGTGCCTACCAGCTTCTTATACCCTTTTCCAATATAAGACAGGCATAGAAAACAGACAAAAAGACGTGAAAATTGAAGCATACTTCCTCCACTGTTGTGTTTTTTTGTTTGTTTGTTTTTTAAAGCTTGGGCATGCAGTGGAGTTTATTGACAAGCCCAATTGTATTCTTTACCCAGAATATATTTCTTAACTTTTTATATGAAACCTGTCACTGCTTATTCATTTCAGAAGGACAGCAAGACATTTGCATAAATATACACTAATCTGACCATATAATATATTCTGGCTGCAACCTGGTTATCTATCTCAAAACAAGATGGTAAGGATATGAGATTGTTTTATTCCTTACTTAATTAAGCAAAATCCTAGCAATTTAAAAGAAACACAGCCTCTTATCATGATTACAACTGTATAAATTGCATCTTTGACTAAACCACTATGCCAATTAGCTTAACAGCTTAGCAAAAAAAGAGATTTTGCAAGTGGGTGGAAGCCCAGTTTTACTAGCAGCATGAAGGACTGCAACCTTCAGCATGGCTGTGAGTTGTAGCAGAGGCGCGCTTGAGGGGTAAGCTAAAGCAGGAGGCTACCAGCAGTATCACTGACCAGTAGCAACTCTGCCCAGCAGCCATGAGAATTGCCAGAAATGCTGAGTGAGGCAGCAAATGTATCACAGGTTGCATTTAGAGGTGACATGCTCCTTGGCAAGAGGCTAATCTTTGTCTGTGTTTCAGTTATCTTCTTCTTACAACAAGAAGGCCCTTTTCCAACCGCAAAGATTCCCTGCAGTAGGAAGATAAGAGTTTCACATTCAAGTGGTAATTATTTTACATAGTCCTCTAACTTTGCTACTTAAAGCAGAGCAAGCGTAAAAGAAGTTGCCTTGTAGAATCCACACTCCTAAAATGCATGCCATGTCCTCCCAGAGCTATACTTTAAATCTCTGCCTATAAGAAGAGCTATGACAGAGCATCAGGATTTTACAAACTTTCATTCTTGATACAGGAATCCAGACCAATTCACAGCAGTGCCCCTTTCAATCACTTACAGACTGCACAGAAATATCATCCAATTTGCCTTCCTCATCTAGAAGAAATGCAATTTTTATTTGCATTTGTATATCTATTCTAGCATGTATCACATGGTGATTTCTGCCTCACTAGCCAAGAAACTTAATAGAAACATGGCTAAAGAGCAATGGGCAACGGAGAAAGAGCTAGTCATTCCAATAGCATAAGTTTGTGGATTAACTCTCAATTGTATTTGAATTAAGGAATAATTCCATGTGTTAACCAGCAGCCACCTGAAAGAGACAAGCAAAAATATGGACTCTGCAAATAGAGAAATGAAGCTTTTTAGTTAAGAAGCTCCTTCTGACCACGTTATTTCTACTTAACTAGCCATAAGTATCAAAACATTTTGCAGTAAATACACTGCTGAGGTCAAGAACATCAACTAAATAATTTCATTTTTTCCCAAAACTGCTTGCCTTCTTTTCAGTATTGTTACAAAAATAAGATGTATTTTTATTTTAAAGCTTTTGTTATGTAGTCACACATAATATTACATGTATTAATTAGCTTCTGCTTCATAGATGTCAGATTTGATAGTCTGCAAGCCAAGGTTTATTCCTTCTGTTGATTGTCTGCTAACTCTTATTATTATTTTTGCAACCCTTAACTCATGCAGCTTGCACAAGTCCTCCAGGAAAGATTCTGTCACTAAAGCATACAAGCATCTGGATACTGGGCGTCTATTTGTGATTAAAAATTTCATAATTCACTCTCCTACTAATGTCATTAACTTGGCCTTAAAACCTTTCTGATAATCAGTCTGGATTATGAGAGCTAAATGGCATACCACAGAACACGTGGTGAAATACACTTTTGAGTATTTAAGACAAATAAAAGTTTTCCACAGAGGTGCCTACATTGTACTCAAGCAACCTCCTGTCCATAATTCAAACCAATCTCTTACATTTGACAGCAGCTTTTTTTTCCTAACTTGAAATAAAAATGCAAGTGGATTTGTCATTGATTATCATGGATTCTTTGCAAGGAGAATCCCTTCTCCTTAACAAGACCTGCTTTTACCAGGAGAGAGAAAATATACAGACACAAACTAAACCATCAGAAAGACAGAAATGCTTTGTCATGAATGGCTCAGAAGAACATTGACCTTTACCTTGTCCAGTGTGTAACAGGTTCCTCAGAAAGGAACTTCAGCTACCACTTCTCACTTCAGGTCTGCCCTTCCAATTGGAAGCGTTAAGCAGTGCTACTTTCTGTGGTAAGACCACTGAATTTCACTAAAAGATTACCAGCATTCAGAGGGACTTTAATCTCATGTTGACCCTCAAATACAGGACAAACATCTTGTTATTTAGCTAGGTTTATTTATCACTCTTAATATTTTATATATAGAAGGATGATATTTTTCATAACTACATCTTGAGATAGCTCCTTCAAGATATCTGCACTTATCCACTGCCAACATTTAGCCAGGAATCTGGAACTGTAACCAATAATTTTAGCACACTTCCAAGGATTCAGCAATTGACCCTATTCCTTCAGCAGAATCCTCCTCATGGGCTATGTATGCAGGAGGGCAGCAAAGGCACCAGTACATCTTTAAAAGCAAGTAGATGAATACTCAGGCCTACAGGATTTCAGCTCTACAGAGAGGCAAAAGGAGGTAATGAAAAGGAAAAGAAAAGCAATTATTTGCAATTCTGAGAATGGGCACCTCCTACCAATGCTTTTCAGACCTGGAATACCCACTTCTCCTCAACATCAATGTGTGGCAGACAAGCAGTGAACGGTGCTCTTGTCATCACTGCAGAATGATTTTTATGCTGAATACCATTTACTGTCATTCTTAGGATTTTTGCAATTAAAACAAGTATCCCACAGAACTATCCACACTGCCATCTAGTGCAATTTTTTGGTTTAAAAGAAAAAAAAGAAAAAAGAAAAAAAGAAAAAAAGGAAAGAAAGAGGAAAATGCTAGTTTTAAGTGAGAAGGTTGCTGGTGTTTCTCCCACACATATCAGTGATGGGAGATAAGAATTGTAAAGCTTTCTTCTCCTTCCTATTCAGTAGTCAAACACATCTCTACTTCTGAATCTGCAGACCATAGCACCAAAAGATCTAAGGCAGATGAAGACTTGTTAACAGACAGAAACAAGAGTTTATTATTAAATTGGGTATTGGGAACAGAAGAGGTTTTTCTGCTCCCTTTTTAATAAGCACACCAATTATACAGAAACCAGGGTGTGTCTGGGAACCTAATGAAATGCATCCAGCAAGTGTCAGCCCAGAGGGAAAACACGCAGCCTCACCCCAAGAGGGTGGCAGATGTTACGACAAAATTACTATTTGTGTGATACACTAATCATTACACTATGTCTGAAGCCAAAGCACCGCTGGCTGTGGTTACTGCTAGAAGTAACCAACACCAAGAGTTAAACCTGGACAAAAATGCTGTAACTTAACCACTACAGGAGTTCGCCTCTACCCTGCACCACCTTGTAAAGGAGAAATAGTGAAACCCATTTCCCAGATTAGATGCCTGAGATACATAATGTTAATATCCCACATGGTCTGCATCTCACACTGGGTATAGCAATGCCTCTGCAGGACAACCAAAAGCATCCAGCTTTTAGCAGTACCCTGTTTTTCTAGATGAACAGCAGGAATGTTTGTGTATGAAGCACAACACACCCACCCTGCAGGGAGACATCTGAAAAAGAGACACCGGTATCAGTGAAAAGTCTTAAATCAGCAGCCTGCGCAATGCCTTTTTTATTGTTCATTATGCCTCAGATTAGTCATCGAAATTATACCAGAAGATTTGGTGTCCAAATAAGCCTCCCTACCTGCAGCTTTCAGGCACAGTGCTCACACAGTTACTTTGCTCAGCACCTCTTTGAGAGCAACCAGAGTGGTTTCCCTGCTGCAGAAAGGAGACTCTCCTCAGAACCACATCTTCTGCACAAACCTGGGGTGCGTCAAGCACAGCATTGCTAGCCAGTCAAGGGAAGTGATTGTCCCGCTCTGCGCTGGTGTGGCCTCACCTCGAGTACTGTGTGCAGTTTTGTGTGCCACAGTATAAGATACATATGGAACTGTTGGAAAGTGTGCAAAGAAGGGCTACAAATATGGTGAAGGATCTAGAGGGCAGGACGTATGAGGAGCAGCTGAGGTCCCTTGCTTTGTTCACCCCAGAGGAGAGGAGGCTGAGGGGAGGCCTCATGGCGGCCTGCAGCTTCCTCACGAGGGGAGCGGAGGGGCAGGTGCTGATCTCTGCTCTCTGGTGACAGCGACAGGACCCGAGGGAACGGCATGGAGCTGTGACAGGGGAGGGTCAGGCTGGGTGTTAGGAAAAGGTTCTTCACTGGGAAGGTGGTTGGGCACTGGAACAGGCTCCCCAGGGAAGTGGTCATGGCACCGAGCCTGCTGGAGTTCAAGAAGCATTTGGACAATGCTCTCAGACACATGGTCTGATTTTGGGTTGCCCTTTAGGGACCTAGGAGTTGGACTCGATGTGGGTTCCTTCCAACTTGGGATATTCTATGATTCTATGAATTTCCCTATCACACTGGGACTGGAGACTGTGATGGTCTCTCTCAATGGCATCCCAGAACAGAATGGAGAAAGTTGGTTGGTTTCATTATAAACAAATTCCATCAATTTTCTAAAAATACACAGGTGTGGAAAGGGAGGGTCTGAACATGTGACCCTGCATACTAGGAGTCTCAAGCTTTTTGAAAAAAAAAAAAAGAAAAAGAAAAAATACTGTGCAACTGGCACAATCAGAGAGCAACTATGCATTTTGATCAATTGGTAGAGGTTCTGTGTTGCACCCTAAAAATCCTTGGGAAAAAAGTGCCCAGGTACCTGTGTACATCTGAACAGTATGGAAAGTGGTTGCTTTCTGGGACATTTTGCTTAGCCGCTAAACAGCCCTGAGAGGCCAGATCACTAATCAGTGGACATGCCCCAGTCTGGCACCTTCCTTTCAAGTGGAATTACAAAGCTCTTTCACTTTGAAAGAGCTCACTTCAGGGAAGTGGATGGCACTACAGAAAGGAAAGTAAACTAGTCTACAGCACTGACAGCCACTGCATAAACCCAGTCACACCCGTGACCAGAAGACCTTTGCCATGGTGGGACAAGGCAGCAGTCACATCTATTTACAGATCTGTCTTCCTTCAGCAACAGAAACACTTCATATAAAGTTGAATGGATCCACTACCTACAGTTGAGTCTTTTCTTTTTTTCTTTCTTTCCTCTTACATAAAGACTCACCTTTCCCAACTTATTGAAAAGTAAGGGGAGGAGGCGGCTAATGGCTCAGTGTGGAAGACACCACAGTAAGTCAGATGACAGCATTAGCCTCCTGAAGGCTATCACCACCCATTACGGCAGCACCAGGGGCCACAGGGGTCATCTCCTACAGCCAAAGTCACAGCAGCCAGCCGTCACCATGAATTTAAGACACATTATCTTTACCTGCAGCTCTTCTCTGCCATACCCGGGTCCAGGATAGCCAACTAGTGGCTGCCTGATCACACCAAGGAGGGGCAGTACTTGGATCACTTGATAACAAGGGCTCTGAGTGGCATTTCACCCTACCAACAAGTCCTATGTAAAAGGTGATCAGCCATAAAGGTGTGGGGGAACAGTTTTGTGGTCTGGGAAGAAAGAAGACTGGGTAACTCCTTGCCCAGCTCACCACATTGGAAATTCAAGTCTCATCATCTGAAGGCAGAGCTGATGAGTAGTGACACTGATGATATCATGGCAATTAAGAGACCAAACCTGAGCAGCAAGGAGGGAGAAGAATTTCACTGGCAGACAGTAATGTTTCCTCCTCTCTCATACTTAAACAATGACTACCAAATGCTATGAAAAAACACGCAAGTCTTTGTTAAATATGTAAAACTCCTCATCTCTCTGCTAACGTATGCACAAACAGAACAGGATCTCCTCGATTCCTGCTCTCCGCCTTTCTCAAGGCTAGCAATACTCAAAAGACTTCAAAATAGAATACAAAAAAATATTTAAGAGTTTCATGATCATGTTTTTACCAGTTTAACAAAAAGCCTTTGGCAACAGCAAGGGCAACCAGCTATTTTTCCCAGTATTCCCAGTGCCCTATGAACAGAAGATTGGGTAAGAGGTAGAAGTTCCGTAACATACATACCAACACACTTCATTTTTAGTATGAATACATACTTTTTAAATTACCTTTTTTAAATGTAACTGCTTTATGTGAAAGAAAATTGAAAAATTCCATTAATAGAAAGGGATATTAAATGTGTGTTTTGGAAAAGATGAACGGGGAGCAAATGTTTCCATGTTTGCAAAAACTTGGGGATGTCAGGCAGGATAAAAAGAAAAAGTGAAAGGTACATTCACACAACATATAGATAATGTATGAAAGCCCTTGCCACTGGCTGTCAATCGTGCTAAAAGCCTACACACATTTAAAACATGATGGAAGAAAAATACAGTGCGTTTGTACACTGAGGGCTATTGAAAATAAAATCTTCCTCTGGCTTGAGAAAGCTCTGGACCACAAATTGCTGGAGGTTGAAGTACGTTGTGGGAATGCATAATGTGCCTGCCCTATTCCTATCTGCTTCCCTTGGCACTCTGGGCATTGCCAGAACAGACAGAACCCTGTGGACCTTGATCGATCCACTGCAGCCACACCTACATAAATAAGACAGTATAAAGTAATAGAGGGAAACCACCACTCTAGTTTGTTTCTTCTAACAGCATTAACAGAAGTAGATTAAAATGACCCTTATTTTTACATATTCATCCTCATCTTTTTATGGACAAATGTATGCTTAGCTCTACAAGTCTGGAAAGAGCCTAAGAATAGTGTGATGAGCTTGCACTTCCCTCAAAGTTTTCCAGACAGCTTTTTTTTTTTTTTTTTTCCTCTTAAATCACAGTATTTCCAAGTGGTTTGCAACTACATTTCAAAGGAGGCACAAGTTCTGTATCCTATCTCCACAGACACATGCCAAAACTTATCCAGAATTGCTAGCTAAATTTCAAAGGCATGGTAATATTTGACTAGCTTTCCATCAGGTTGTGCGAGAGTACCCACAGACAGAACTTGTCTTGGGGGGCAGGGTGTGTGTTTATCTACAGATAGGGTATTTTACTGAGGAATGCCTAATATAAGTTACATTTCTTGAGTGAAGCCCAGCAAATATAGGGATTACCACTGACTAGTAAATAAAGGCCCTCTTGGCACCCACAGCATGTTGTATGGAAAATTTGTTCTTCTCAGACAGATGAGAGGAAAATCTGCTCACCTTTCTAATTAGCATGATTTATTTATATACACAGCATATTATGAAAAACAGTGTTTGCAAAGGAGGCCATCCTGTTGAACAGAGAGAGAACATCCTCCAGGGCAGATTTACAGAGATACTACCTGATAGCTTAGTCCTAAAGCAGCCTGGCTCTTGAGAAAAACAGAGGCGCTTCCTGCCAAGCTGCTGCTCCTGCTCACTGCCACAGCTGTTACAGAAACTCCTGGGAACCTCCAAAGCTTGCTTTGTTAATTCTTGGCTTTTCTTCCCCACTAAGTCATGTATCTTGATGATTTCTCCATGCGACACTTT
>VXAA01006201.1:70602-115728 GCA_013399115.1 Anseranas semipalmata | reverse complement strand
GTTGGCAACCCTGCCCAGAGCAGGGGGGTTGAAACTAGATGATCTTTAAGGTCCCTTTCAACCCAGGCCACTCTATGATTCTATGATATTTTGCTCCTGCAAAGCTGTCATGTGACTTTGGGAACTGACCCCCGAAATCTCCTCCTGAATTGCACAACAATTTACCACTTCAGAAAATAAACTCACAGTTTAAGCAACAAAAGCACAGCGGTAGTTTGCTGACAAAAAGTTGATTTCTCTTTTTAAACATGCACTTTTTTTTTTTTTTTTAATATGCACAGCATGCTGGAGTTGAGAACAAAAGAATCCCTTGCTTCCCAAGAGAAGAGAGAAAGCAATCACATTTAGAGTATATTAATAGCTATTAGGACCCCAGACAGAAGTGCTCAAAAAACTCTGCGGGGATTCTAACTTATCACATAGGAGGAAAGCAGGTCACAGGTGCCTGAGATTAACAGTAGCCAGATAAAAGCAGCATTTACCACTTACAACCAATGAGCAAGAGAACCAACCCAGGATCTTGGACGTGTTTGTAGGTCTATTCTCTAGAATAATATGCTTCTAGATTTACACATGAATAGATAGTGCCTCCTAAAATTAAACAGGATAATTTTACATTTCACTCTCCATTGCCTAAGAATTAAATTGGCTTTTGCAACTGTATACTGAAACCTAGCATGCAGCACTTTCCTGAATTGCTATGTGAAGAACAAAACAGTGAATGTCAAAACAGAAAATACAAAAATAAAAAATTTAAAAGATTAAAAAAATAAATTGCCATTACCATGCAGTTCTGTCCCATGCCTTACACAGGTTCTGGCTCAGAGTCTTACTCAATTGATTCATTTCACCAACAGAGCAGAGATCTTTCCCTTCTGTTGGGTTAGCTTTCTGCTGAGCAGCGTGTTGTGCTAGCACTGCTCACTTTCTAAACCATGCATTCCCACTGCTCTCATCTTCACAGCACAACTCCCCAGCTCTGACCTAGACAAGGAAACTTCCCCAGCTGAAAATTCACACTCCCCCTGCCCCTTTTTCCAGCTACAGCAGCTCCCTTTTTAGTTTCCCACGTGAACGGACAAGCACTGTGCCAAGACTGGAGAAAGGGTGCTGCAGTGCCTCTGCCGGGACTCCCGCTCCCCTCTGCAGAGCTGGGTCCACACCTGCGCTTCCCTCCTCTTGTCACCCCCAGGATGAGCGCCTTGACCTGTGCCTGTGAACAGTCTGTTGTGGAGGAAGTCATAAATCCACAATCCAGCCTCGCCTCCTCCTCTCGGTGGTGAAAAAAGGAGGCAGAGATTTAGTCATTCGGACCACTGGCGTCACGTTCAGGCACAGGAACACAGCGCTGCTCCTCGCTGCACAAGAGAGCCTGCTCGCGCGCACCTGCCCGTGCTGCTTACTCAAGAAAACGGGAATTTTTGGGGTGCTCCTCTCCTCCTCCAGCAGTTCTGCCCTGTGAGCCTCAGGTCTGATACTTCCAAAAACACACTGCTATGAAAACATGCATTTCCCACACTCGAGACCAGCAAATCCCACTCTGTCCAAGAACAGGAGTCTTAAACACACGCTAAATATTTACAGAGAAAGCAAGGACTTAGTTTTAAACCCCGTGCTAAAGAAAGGCGCATGTTTTATAACCCCAGTGACTAGGATGCTGCCAGCATACAACTGCTGGGCATCCCTGGTGAGTTCATGAACACAGAATAAGCCCTGGAAGAGCCATCTGCTGTGGTACCGTCACCCCAGTGCCCACTTCCAACCCCAGCGGCAAGGCTGGCCCCGGGACCCACACCCGTCCCCCCAGACCGAGCTCTGCAGCAAACACGTGGCATGAAGGCAGGGGGCAATCCCATGCGTGAACAGTGCAGCAAAACCTTTACTAGACGCTAATGCCAGGGGATTGCTTAAAAGCCTTTTCTGCATCTGCTTTGTGATGTGGTGTGCTAAGAACGATATGGTATTAGTGCAGCTGTGTGAATGACAGCTCCCTTCACTTATTTGTTAATCCACTTTATGGGCATTTCTTCTCACTGCTCTAAGGGGCTCTCTTTTGCACCTGGCAAAATATGATGCTGTATGACCCAAAATATGACCCAAGATGCAATACAATTATTGAAGCAGAAGGCCTTTCCAAAGCACTCAGTGGAGAAAATACAAAAAAAGAGACAGCATAAAAAACACGGAGAAAGTAAGAAAAAATTAAGGAAGAGGAAATAAAGCAAAGGTTTTCTACTTTTACAATCTAAGTTCTCTTGTGAGGCAGCAAAAGCCATCTGCAACAAAATAAGTTTCTGGTGTTCTCAATGGAGCTCTTTGCTTTTCCAAAGTTATTCATTTCTCCAGCCCAACCATTGTATTTATTGAGGTTTACAGAGAAAAACAGCTGTAGGCTGTACAGATTAACTGTTTATCAGCACATTCCCTACTATAAACTACTTTAACCACATCATTACTATAAAGAAACTCCCATAACTTACATTTGGGATTTAAAAACTAGAGACAAACCAAATGCCTTTNTTTTTTTTTTTAAATTCCTTCCTGGCCTGATCAAAGACAGACATTCCTGTTTGAAGAGATGTCATCCCCACCACTAGTAACTCATACAAAAGACAAAGTCATCCAATTCACTATTTATTCTTTTATTTATTTTTAAACTTTTGGTGAGCTGTGCAGCTCCTCAGTGAAAAAGTAAATCTGTTTCTCCAGCTTTGCCTGAGAAGTGTTCCACAGAGCAAGGCACAAGGAAAAAAGCCCTTTACATCAACCTTTACCAGAAACATGGGGGGAAGTTGCACCTTAGGCACAGAGTGTCACTGCACTGCGAGCTACTTTTGACTTTTTTTCCAAAGTTACTGGAATAGGAAGTGACCCATTTCATGTTTACTGGTATTAAAATGCTATGTAGACTTTTAACTTTTAGACACAAACTCTCTTCTCAGTTTCTTTGCAAGCTAGTTGCTACGAAGGTATTCAATGTGCTTCATCTTCTATTTCAAGTCCTGTGAGAAAACCAGAAGGCTATCCCCAAGCTTTCAACAGGGCTGGTTTTCCACTATGATCCATATACCAACACAAACCTCATCAAAAAAGGTCTTCAGAAGTGGAATAGTATTGAGATTTGCCACATTCTCTGAAGTCTTATTATTTGTTATATATCCTTTATTCACACTTTTTTTTCCAGGTTCTTAGACCATCTTTTAGTGTGGTCCTGTCTATATATTTGTTATTCATAAATGAAGAGCACATGCACCTGGAGCTTAAGGTTCAGAGTGCAGAGTCCTCTGGATGACAACTGTTTCAGTCAGATCATCTCTGACTTAAATTATCTGTACCATCACTCCCAAAGAGTGTTTCCAGAGGTGCCCAACGCAAGAATAGAAAATTTTGTAGTACAATACGAGGAAACCCTTAATCACCTACGCAAGAGGGAATGTGAAAGTCGGCCTCTGAAGCTGAATTAATGCTTATATTCCTTTCAAAATCTGGGCTTTAGAGCATTCATTGCTCAATATATTAGGCAATCCCAAAATTTAAAAACAATTAGTCATCTCTAAAGAACACACACAAATCTTCACGTAATTATTTAAGTCACACGTTTGAAAAAGTGCTGACAGGTTAGCACCACAGCTAATGCTGGACTATCCTGACTTAGGTAGGTAGTCTTCTTCTGAGTGCCAAACCTGATAGAGAAGAGGTGCTCAAGGCTGCAGAGTGAGCCAGCAGAAGAAAACTCCTTTTCCTCTCTCAACTCTTTCAGACTTCAGTTCATTGCCTGTGCATGTCCCCGGCTTCTTGTGTTCACAAGACTGCTTTGCCTTCAAGATTCTTTGAAATTCTGAACACTTTGTTTTCCCAAGTGTCTAAAGAGAAAGCTTATTTCCAATACCATCCAAGCAATTACTCAGTGACCACTGGTAGATCGTAAATTGTTTTAGATACCTAGCAAAGGACAACCCCTCAGCAATCTCTCCTTTTCAACATAAAGAAAAGTTGCTTGTGCTGTCCAAAGAGAGATTCAAGTTTTAGACAAATTACTGATTTTTATTCCTATTCATTTTCAATCAAAATTTTCAATTAAAAGTCAAGCCCAGTCAGTCAACCTCAACCAAGCTACGTTATTATGCATTTAAATCCATGCTTACCTGCTTAATATGATCTTAGGCACGACAGAGGAATTTTACAGGCATCTTACAATACACAGCTGAAAGTTAAATATACACACATAAAATAACGAGATGCATATTTCTGCCGCCAAGTTACACCAAACAAGCCAAACTCCTCCTTGAATAGAAATTCTATCAATTACTATGACATGAAAGGCACTCTTCTGCCTTCGCTATTTCTCTTTAAAATGTCAAGAATCTTGCTGAAATACAACCTTTTTCTCCCCCTTCTTAAAACAGAGGGAAGTCGGTACTTAATCTTTTACTAAAGAACTTGGAGCAAAATGAAGAGAACAGTTAACGTGAAGTGATGTGACAGAGAAACAAGCTGGGATAGCAGCATTACTCACAAATGAGGAGTAACCTGTCAGAAAACACCTTCCCCTCTTTCCTACAATTTTTAATTTGGCCAGAACATGCAATAATCCATCCTTCCCTGAGGACAGATTTAAAATGAGATGTCTTACCACCCTTCTGAATTTGGCACAGGAACTGTTTTTCCGTTTGGGAATCATGGACTGATTCCAGCAACTCTGAAAATGGATTTTCCACCCACCCTCTTATAGGTGTTCAGTAGTTTGAAAACTGGTTTAGAAAAAAATCAGAAAGACAACATTACCTGCTTACCTTTCAGAGAATTAACTTAGAGGTTTTTAAGGAATTAAGCAGCTATTAGCTGCTCCTAACACCCAGCCTCTTGCGCTTGCATTGTGCAGTGCAAACACTTGCTTGCCCGCCCTGCTAACCACAAGCTCCCCTCTTCTGTCCTCTAGGAGGAATGCAGGAGCAAGAGACATAACAGGGGGAAGAAGCTACCGGAGAAAGGAGACAGAGCCTCAAGCTCATGGTGACTTGCCAAAGACCCATGCAAGCTCATTGTAGAGGTCATATTAGAGTGGACTCATATGTCACACCCTGAAAGACTGATGGCTGCACTCAGCTATAACAACTCCTAAGTGCCTGTGCCTAGATCAATCTGGCATACCAGTGACATTGCTAGCATATGGAGCTTCACACTATTTGGGAAGCAACAGCATGCATCTTCTCCCTTGGCACCCTTCGTTATCAAGGAAGATGTGTGTTTATCACTACTCATGCATCTCTACTGAGGCAGCTGAGGTCCCTCATCAGCTGCCAATGCATGAAAGCAAGGCAGCAAAAGATACCAGAACACTTGAGGCCAAAGTAAAGCGAGCAGTGAAAGCTAGAACAAAACTCACTGAAGTCACTTGTGATTTCACTCCAAAGTAAACCTCAGGCTCCATCTTAGGAATCAAGGTGATGACTCCTGAAGAGTTGTACTTATTTCAAAACTATTGGGGGAAAAACTTCCTTGGGCATCACAACATATTAAGCCCTATCATTTGTGATGTCCCCTTGAAATGGAGTTCTCCAGCCACAAAAACTTCTCTATTTTTTTAACTTCACCTTCCATCATTGCCTTTTTTTATAGGTACACTGCAGAAACCTTTCAGGAGTAGAATATAAACAAAATAATGTAAACAAGAGTCTGTATTTTATACCATGGTATTCCAGGTACACAAGAATATCCTGGGTTAAACTAGAAGGAGGATGGGTAAGGAACCTTGAAGAACAGCTTAGGATCATGCTGGATCCAAAACTTCACTCATTTTCCATTTCAAAGCAAACTTCAGCATTAGAAAACAGATCATGCTTCAGATACTTAATTTGCAGTGAGGCAACACATAACTGCTTATTCAATTATTTTGTAATTAGTTGGAGGCACAATCATTCTCCCAAACAACATAGCTCTGTTTCCATCTACGCAGCAATTTTTCTGCCATTTCTAACCACGTTTGTTTATACTGCATATAGCTTAGCCATGTTTACATTGATGCACACTGGGAAAATCTGTGCAACCATCCCAGCATACTTCATTAAGATCAGCATGAAAGGGAGGAGGGAAGGAGGAAGAGGAGGAGGAGGATAACAGGAAAGCACCCAGAGGCTATATATGCTATACATAGCAGATGAGTAACGTGCCTTGGCACACCACACATCACGGAGACTGGAGGAGACTCACCAGCCTGAATGGTTGTTGGGAGAGGAGGGCAGAAAACTGCTCTGCACTCCACAAAAGGAAGGAACTCACCAGCTTTGTTGCAGAAAGATCATCAATAGAGGCTTCTAGAAAGACAAAGCATGATTAGTTATCATGGTTCAAGACATTAGGTAAGGACATAACTCCACTTAGAGCAAGTTGTGCAGAAAATTCATTGTTCTTACAGCTGAAAGTTAGTTTGGGCTAGGTATCTACTGAGTCTATTAAACAGTCTCACCAAGAATCAATTTCTGCCACTGCGGAACCCCTCAGAATAGGTAACACCATTACTATCATGGTAATTCACTAAAATCAGCATGCAATTCATTATCTTTGAAATTAGTGGAGGGGAATGCAGTGTAACAAGAAAAAGGAGAACAGATTTTGCCCATGTACCTGTGAGACACACGCCACACGTGTCCTGCAACCTGGCAAGAATAACTGGTGTTTGCATTGCAGAGAGGAGCTGAGCTATGTTCTGCAACACTAATCCTACCCAAGGCTTCACCTGGCTATGTGGCAACAGGCTGCCACGCTGCAGGCTTAAAACAGTGAGGCAGGCAGAGCACAAGGCATCCGCATTATAACCAAGACAGGTTTTGCAGCACTGATCAAGGCTGAAAGAGGCTGCTGAAATTTGTCCCACCCAAACAAGTTTTATGCATCTTTTTGTACCGAGAGAAGGGAGAATGGAAAGAACAGGAGTTTTTTGCCCTCATATTAGGGCATGCTGCAACTTGTTGCAGACAAAGCTCTCGGTGCTACACCTGGGTGGGGATGGATGGATGCGACCACACAGGTTTTAACCTCCTACCCTGTGCTTTCAAAAAGAATATATTTACTCAGTGCCTTTCCAAAAAAAAAAAAAAAAAAAAAGTTGTCCACCCTCCCTGCCTTAATTCCTATACTGGAGAAAAAAAATAATATCCTATATTTTGACGCAGCTGAAAAGGAACTGGAACTACCACCTCAAAGAAATGGAAGGTTGTCAGACAGCTTTTGTTCGGGGGCCAAGCCCACCTGCCTCACTGCTCACCTACCACTCTTCATTACCCTGCACTGGCTGCTAGGAAAAGAATCTCACTGTCTCCCCTTCAGAGAATTAAATTTATTTATTTTTTAAAACATCAACTGTCAGGTCCTTTTGCAACAGATCATTCCTATAACACCTGCACTGGCTGTATGGGATTAGTAAAACACCGATTTTGTTCCATTCCTTCTCATATTTTTAAAAGCAATACTTAGAGGGGATAGGAAAGACTTTGCTGCAGCTGTCCACGTGTCAAGCATGGCCTGCAGAGATCTGTCACATGAAGCTGGTCTCTTACCATCTCATCCTACCCGCTTGTCAAGGCCTCCCCCACAACTGCTTTCCCAAGGGTAAAGAATTCAGGAGAGCAGCAAGCAACACTCAGGTCACTTGCACATCAGATTTTTAACCTAGAAACCTTTCTGAAAGTCACTTGACCTTTCTGGACTCAGTACAAAGAAATGAAGAAATGTCAAATTGCATTACAGCTCTTTTGTGTTTGTCAGACTACTTCTGATTCACTTCCAGGCAGTAAATGACACAGTCAGAGTAGCTTCATTCATGCCAGGGGAGAGTGCCCAGAGGCAGAAGAGAGAAATCAGTCCCCACAGTACTTTGATGTTCCCTTATCTTACAGTGTATCATTACAGTAACCGCCAATTGTCACAGAAAGACGCTCTTCTAAATAAACACCAGGAACAAGGAATTTTCAAAATTGTATTCCACTACTGAACTATATTTGTTTCAGGAAAAATAAAAATAAATACATACACGCACACATACTCCAAAACCATCTGAATGGAGGAAAGTCATAACAAAGTCTGAATTGTAGTAATATGGCTGAAAACTCTCTTCTTCTCTATAAAAACGCAGCTTCACATTTGCTCAAAAAAAAAAAAGAAATCAACAAGTGTTTTACAAGCATGTAAATGCCCAATTGCTTGTATTTTCTGTACAATCAAATCAAAGGTGTCCAGTTTCACCAGTACAGAAAATTTAGTTGCCTGCATTATGTCTGAATTACAGACTTTTCATTTGCTGGAAAATTTGCCACTTTGAGCACTCAAGTGAATTATCATGGACCAATCAGATGACCTGTGTGAAAACTTCCCATTCCCCTCCCACAACAGCTTTCTAAGCAAGCCACAAAATTAATGATCTTGGTCATCAAAACAGTCTACTTCAGGATGTTGATGCTTTAGTTTAAATCCTCACAGCCCCCCAAGACCCCTTTAAGATAAATGATTTTATATTAGCAGTGAAGGAGTTTGAGATTTACAAAGTCAATAAGAATTCATAACTTCTGCATTTTAATCATTCATAGCCACTGTATTTGATTTACCCCACAATTTCCATCAGAAAATGAGAAAGTTTTGAAGAATGAGTTATTCTCAATGTAAATCTCCAGCAAGCCTCTGCCAATCATGCTAGGCCTTTCCCTGTTATTTTTTCTGCCTCCTGCTTGAAACTACACAACCAGTTTAATTGCTTCATTATTTAAAATTTCTTAACTGAGAAGGTCCTAAAAATATGGAAAGCTAAACTAATGCATAGTGAGTTTCCATGGAATAGAGGAAAGCATTATAAACATCAGTATAGGTTATGAAGATCAAGTATACTCATACTTTTTTCTATTCTAATATTTTTTCAAAGAAAAAAAATCTACAGTGGTCTGGAATGCTTCTACTGAAATATATGTATGTACACAGATAAAGAGGGAAATAATTCCCTAGTCTAAGACAATATTTGTTTGCCACAAGATGTACATTGCCTCTGTGATATTAGAATAATAATCTGTGGGAAGCTACCATTCCAGAAATTATAGCATAAAAAGAAGCTTCAATGTTATTTGTTGAGAAAGACTAAGCCTTTGATAGTTTTGCTAGCAAGTTTTATTTATTTTATTATTATTATTATTTTTTAATTTCCAGTCTGTTGAGCAGCTCATTGTACCTTTGTTTAACTACAGGGAGAGAACTGTTCAGTTTACAGCACAGTTTTATATGCAAATTAGGTTCTACAGACACTACTCATAAGAAGTGTCAACAGGAAAAAAAGCTTCACAAATTTAAGACTGTTGAGATTTTTCATAAACTTTGAAAGAACATTGAAATTACAAAGCACACCTAGCTCACTGTAGAACATTTTCTCTAAGCATGTGCCAAATCACGTATATCAAAGGATTTTTTTTTTAATCTACTATGACACCTTATGCTCCATCTTCCATTTCTAAATATTTGTGACAATTAAAAAAAAAAAAAGGGTCCTATCTTCTGCATACAGTCAGACTTATTGTTTTCTTAGCTCTCCCAACTATGGAGAGTGTTTCTACTCCGTGGAAACATTTCTACTGCATTTATTTGCACTGGAGAAAAAAAACAAGCTTTCACACCCACACAAATCAAGATTCAGGACCAAATTCAGAGTTGAAAACGAAGANGGGGGGGGGGTGTGCATCTTAACAAATCAGCCAGCTGTTGCACTAACAGCATCAAATAAAGAAATTGTGGAGCTTATTCTACCCTTTATCAATAATGCATGGCTGCGCACAGACAATTTATAGCTGTTTTCCATCACTAGGTATTGTGTAGTACTAAATTAAGTCTACAAAATTCAAGGACAGTCCACCCACACAGCTACTGTAAGCCAGCCAGGCCACTTTGAATAAACATTTTAAAGGCATAAAGTGAGTTTTATTAGCATGCACAGCCACAGTTCTTAGTGGACAAAGTATCACCATTAAAAAGTAAAAGTACATTTAGCAGAAAGAGCAATGAGTTGCTCTTATGCCTTACATATAAAGAAATGGTAAATATATATACACATGCAACAACTCAACCCCCTGAATTTATTAAGATTGAAATCTGAAGCACAAGAATTCATTTGCAGCACTAGAAATTGACTGCCAGTTTCAGAAAATCCTAAGACAGGTGCTGAATGGGTCAAATTCTGACAACAAAAGAGCTAAGAAAAAGATGATTTTGGCTGGTTTTGTTTATACTCAGGTTGCTCTGAAGATTAATAGATTTATTTTTTAATCCTTCACAAGTCATAAATCAGAAAAGCACACACAAGGCTTTCATCAGCACAAAGAACTAGTTATCACACAAAAGTCTCCTTAACAACATTTATGGCACCACTACACAAGTGGGAGGTGGGGTTCCCCAGAAGGAACAGTTAAGCAAGAGGTGGCATGGCACGATCCAGTTACATTCAGTCAGTCCTACCTCTTCATGTCACAGCAGTCCGGGCACTGAAATGCGTTGTGCTGCATATGTCTGAAATACGAGCATTAAAGCACTCTCAGCACAGCAGCTGGCCACCATCAGCAAAAGGATGCTGCTGCTGGCTCCACACATCCAAGTTTTACCCAGGTTCTCCTCGGGTGGCCACCAAGGAGCCTCCTGGGTGCTCCAGCTTGGCTTCCCGTGTGCAGTCGGGTGGAACCAGCCACAATGTGGATGACAGCACCACCAGGAGGTGGGTTTGGGTCACGTTGCAAACTTCTGCTGTTCTTTCTAAAAGAAACACTGCGCTGCCCCTCAGCCTTCTAAAAACAGCAAGGGTGAGGTTTGTGAGAGCCTTCGTATAAGCAGAGCACCACAGGATCCTCCACATCTTACTGCATAGACAGTGCAACAAGATGATGTCCCTACCTGGAAATTTTTTCTTACAGCAAGGGAGGGTGAAGGGTGTAGTACAGCACAGCTGGGCAGCGTGGTGGCTTTGTGGCATAACTGAGCACAACCACAACTAAGAGCAGGGAAGATGCAAGAGACAGGACTTAAGCACATCTGTTATAAGCTGGTCAAGTGGAAATGCCTGGCCAAATAAAATACATGACTGAATTTACTGTCAAGTTGTGAAGAGAAAATAAAAAGAAATATCAATTCTGATCAATGATATTTGGATTTGCAAACACTGAATTTTCTAGTGAAGGTAAACTTGCTATACAGCAGTATATAACTTTACCTACAACGGGCATATTTTCTTAAAAAGCGGGTACCCTTTCAGATGCAAGTACCTCATGGACCTCTGGAGCTAATCAGAGCTTCACTAATCACTGTGAAAAAGTAATTGAACTGCTCCAATGAGGCCAGAAAATTCAGAAAGTAAAGGGCCCGACTTGCTTAAATCTCACTATAATGCTGTGCCACAGCAACCAATTCCCAGTGTAGCTGGTTCCACTTTTTACCCCTGTGAAAGCAGAATCCGTCTGCTCTGCCCTACATGTAGGAATTATCCCAGATTAAGTTGTAGTGAGATCTAGTCATGTTTGCTATAAAATCTGTTTTCTCCATGAATAAGCAGAATTGTAAAAACCTACAGCTGAAGACTCAGCTAAGGAAAGCAGCTGCTAGATATTTGTAGCTGCCAGAAGTACAAGCTTTTCTTCAGAGATTTTCTTTAATAGGCTGAGGTCCTACTGTGAAAAGCAAAACTGCTATTCCAAAGTCTGAGGAGATTGGAGTAAAATCCTTGCTTAAATCAAAGCTGCAGGACACAGCATTGAAAAACCCCAGACAAGCCCAGTGAAGCAACCATGGATGTATACATGGAAATTAATTTTAAGAAGCCTGCTGTTCAGCTCACGTTACCAAATGTGATTGCTGTGCAGGTCGCTGAAGCAGCGCACTTTTAATTGGATCGTGGACTTTGGCACAGTTCAGAGACACACAAAACTCTCTCAGGCAGTCTCCACCAAGCACATCACTCCAGCAGGACGCTGGCTTTGCTACTCACTGGCCAAGCATTGAGGTGGCCATGTTCGTATGTCAGAGCAGCAGATCACCTCTTACCGCAGAGGAATCTGTGCAAACAGAAAATGGGTGCTCTGTCATCACAGCCCTGTGACAAGAGCTGACATTGCAGGGGTCTGATCCCTAGTGACCTGATGTGGTGCCCTGTCCTTCCCGAGGAGGAACCAGGCAGTCTGCAGTCATTCCTCCTCTGGTTCCATGACAGCCGATACAAGTCAGGCTGGAAATCCCAGAGCATTCTGCACTCATACTCTTCCTCTGTCTGCATGTGTTTCCTTACAGCCTCCTCCGCTCTTCTCCCATCCTGTACCTTGCACAGCCATCCATGCATGCTCCCAGACACCCAGGCTGTGACTACGCTCATTTGCTGACACCTGCCCCACTGCACTGGCCGTGCAGGTTGGGGGTCCCCCCACCACACACCCACACCTACATCTCCTTTGCTCAGAAGGCTGTGCTTGGCTGAGGGAACACATTTCCACAGCCAGGACATGGCTGTGGCAAGCAGCCACACAGGAACTGGGACAAACCTAGGCACAGTGATAATAAGTTTCTTTATTTAGCCTTTTCTAAGCATTTCTCCTCCCTGCCAGCTACAGCCCTGCCTTGGGGCCCAAAAGCAGTTGTGGCTGCTTTCCCTGTGTACAAAGCCATTCTTTGACAGCAGAAAAGATGGGATTCACCTCCCAGTGCCTTTCACCAAGAAAAGGAGGAGGTTCAGAAGAGCAACAGCTGAGTGAGAGCCCAGGGCTGGTTTGAAAGGTGCTGGCCCAAGGTCTGTCTGTCTGTACAAGGCAACACAAACTGCAGTGAGCTACCCAGAACAGACAGAATGGCCAAGAGACCTAATCTTTGCTCTTCAGGAGATGAGTTCAGTTCTAGATGATCCATCTCACCCAAACCTGCAGCACACTGCAGTACGTGTAACAAGGTGGATGGCAACAGTCCCTAAAAGTAAATAGAAATAGGAGTCAGTGGCCACTTCAGATAGCAGCTGTCAAACCCGAGGGAATGCAAGAGTCAGTGGCAAAGAGGCCCTTTACACAGCGATTAGCTCTCTGGGTCTGGCTTACCACAGATGTAATTCAGGAAGAGTCCCTGGTCACCCAGATGACCAGGGGAGGGGAGGCAGTGCTGTGCATGGGGCATTGCACATACACTGCAGCCTGCTCCAGTCTGTACTGGTCTGCAGCTCAGAAAGCAGCAGCAGCGCTACCATGAAGCGGACGATACAGATATGAATCCAAATGGACGGGTGCAAAATATAGGTAGGTATTAATGAAAATAGTGGTGACAGCAGCACCTGTAGTCAGAGCAGAGTGGTCACTTTTCCAGCTGCAGCTGTGTTTGGCTTTTACAGTCCTCAGTTTTTCTTGCCCATATTTTTGTTGGTGAAAAGCATGTCTCAACCTGACATCCCATGGAGACTGAAAACTAAATCTTTTCACTACTAAAACTTTATTAATATATAAGTGAAGCACTAAGGTATTCTAATGGAAAGGTATACAAACAGTTAGATAGACTAGAACTGGTGATCTAGGAAAAATTATGTTGCTTCTTCATTGCATCAATTTTTACCTTACAAAGGTCAGAGAATTTAGGCATAACTGACAAATACTGACAGCCTGGTCCAGCCTAAACACACAGAATACAGGTATCATGTTAGCGTGGTTTACTGTCAAGCAAGAGATGGGCTGGGACAGCCTGTGGGACCATCTGTCTATTGTCTTCCCTCTCTCCCCTTGCCCCCAGCAAAAGAAGTCACATCTTACCTTAAAACACTAACAGAAATGCCAATCTTCTACTTTCCTTTAGGCCTTTTTAAGCAACAGAAATAATGCAGAAGATTCAGCCAGTTCAATACTTCAGTATTTTTGATAGCACATTCAGGAATCCAAAAGTCATCCTACAAGAAGATAGATGAGAAGCAGTCATTGTACATGTTGGTCAATATATCACATGCTTAAAGCTGCAGATGCCTGGTAAAGCCATGCTGCTAAACAATAATGAAGTTAAAAATAGTCACAAATATGAAAGGTAACGTTGTTTTTGGTTTCATCTTGGTTACAGAACCCAGAAAAGGAAGCATGGATCTTGCAACAGATATGTCACCCTGCAGTGCTTTCCCAGTTTAAATCCTCTTTGCTCAAACAACAGTCCATGTGAATGCACAGAAACAAAGCTCTGGACATGTCAGGATACACCAGCCACACCAGTTAGGGAAACACAGCAGTAAGTGTCTAAGGAATGGTAACCTAGTACTAATTTGAACTGGGAAATGCAGCAGAAACCCATGTGGGCTAAGCAGTAGTACTATATAATATAGCATGCCTCTGTATATGAAAGACATGGAAGCATTTTACAGACTGCAGTGAAAGAAGAGACAGTCTGCTTTGTCCCATTTCCCTAAATAGGACTTTTAGAAGTCTTATCTTTCAAGAATTTGCACATACTCCTAAACCTTACACAGCAAAGACACTCAGACTGCAGTCAAGTTCATACCCGCACTACTGTGGCACATAGAACAGCTCTTCCCTTTTCTTCCCCAGGAATTCAGATGCTCTGCCACCAAGGTTTAGACCACTTATTTCTCAATTCCAACTCACTTGGCATGTTTAACTCCTAAAACAAGCAAACTTCCCCAAACCACAGGCACACACACAGACACCGACAAGACCCCTGTTCCTGGCACTGACACATCCCACCTCACAACCATTTGCAGGTACAGTCCAAGTCAGTTACACCCCGAGGCTGGGCTGGAAACCTTCCGTATGCAGATATTGAATAGTTACATGCTGCTGATGATAGGACATTTGACAGCTATGGAGGGAGAACAGTTTATATCTATCATGGTTAAAGAGTTTTGAAGATTATTTTCATAGAAAGAACACTTATCTTCCAGGTTTTAATTGCATACTTCCCTAAAGTTTTGTCTGAGAACACATGATTATTGGCCCAATCTGTAAAATTAAAGAGGTATGGGCTTAATGGAATACAAGTGAATCACACCAGGTAAGAATTGAAGAATCTTTAATATAAATTAATAGATAAACTGGCAATCAAATAAATAAACACAGACCAATGCCTCTACATATACATTGTTCTAATCCTACGCTGTTTACAAATCCCCCATACAGCCTCTTAAGGGTAATTGTCTTCATAAACTAAAACAACAAATAGCATTTTTCTTAGGACACAAAAGCTCTCAATCCCAACATGCAAGAGGTTGGGCAGGGGAGGCAGGAGACCAGCTTGGCTAAGGCAAGACCTCTTAGCCAAATCAACACACACACACACACACACACACACACACACACACACACACACACACACACAAAAAGATGCATAGGCAATGGAGGCAGAGATGCACATCCTGGGAAGATTATATGGATATGGCCTGGGATTGCAGGGAGAGGATCAGGAAAGCCAAGGCACAGATACAACTGAACTTGGCTGAAGATGTTAAAACACACAAACACACAAGAAGGGTTTCTTCAAGCACACAGGACAAAGTAAGATAAAAAACTGTACCCCCCCACAATAAGCAAAACATGAGAGCTGGCTACAACCAGAATGGAGAAGGCTAAATCGCTCAACCCCTTTTTTGCCTCGTTCTTCACTGAGAAATGCACTAACCACACAGCCCAAGTCACAGAAGGCAGAGGCAGGGATTGGGAGGATGAAGAACTGCACACTGTAGGAGAGGATCAGGTCTGAGACCATCTAAGGAACCTGAAGGTGCACAAGTCCATGGGACCTGATGAGATGTATCTGAGGGTCCTGAGGGAACTGGCAGATGCAAGTTGCTAAGCCACTGTCCATCATATTTGAGAAGCCAAAAGTTGTGGCAGTTTGGTGAAGTTCTCTGTGACTGGAAGAGGGGAAACAGGACCCCATTTTTAAAAAAGAAAAGAGTAAGACCCAGGGAACTACAGGCCAGTCAGTCTCACACCTGTGCCTGGCAAGATCATGGATCAGATTCTCATGGAAACTATGCGAAGGCACATGGAAAACAAAATCCGTGAAGCCAACATGGCTTCACTAAGGGCAGATCATGCCTGATAAGTTTGGTGGCCTTCTACGACAGGATTACAGTGCTGATGGATTAAAGGAAGAGAAGTTGATTTCATCTACCTGGACTTGTGCAAAGTACGTGGCACCCTAGTCTCTAAATTGGACAGAGAGATTTGACAGCCATTTACACAAAATATGAACTTGTTTACACTGCGTACTAGATATTCATGATATCCTAAAAATGTTCTTCTTACATTTCAGTTGGAGTGCATTCCAAGAAATTAAAAGTATCGCCATCTACATAATATTAAAAACTCATGCACGAGGAAACTCAACAGAAAACAATTATATCCTTGGAGCTACATATTCATAGATAATGGGAAACACCACAGTCATTGTGTTTCTGTATAGCCTCTTGTTCCACGCTTTTGTGGAAAGTGCTAGAGGACCTTCCTGTAAGATTTTCAGTCTGATACCTCAGCCTTCATCTTCAAGACATTCAGTCACAGCTACACATCCAGGTTGACATTTTGAGGACACAATAAAACTGGCTTTCAAATACCTGTTACCATACCCAGAGTGTCGTGTCCCCACAACAGTGTCAAGATTGGTCAGGTATCACTCATGAGTCAATTTTGCCTCAAAAGATTTTGTCTTTGCTGTCTTCCCACAGCCATCATATATCTCTATCAAGTACTCACACTCAGATGAAGTGAGTGTATATGCCCACACCTGATCCAGATCAGTTTGATATCATAACTGTGTGACAATAAAGACCTGGACTAGGGCATGGCTTGAGCTCCAAGATGAACAAGTGATAGTTCTCTGAGGTGCAACTCAGAAAGCAAGAGTCAGAAATCCTCTGGGAGCTAAGATTTATCACATACTTCACTGTTTTCCATGCCAGATGGCAAGAAAGCTTCAGGTTTGCCTTTTAGCCCAAACAAATCACAATATACACAATCATTTGACTCCTACACACCCAAGCCCCATCAAAACAAAAAACATTATGCTGCATGCCCATTTTCCCTTAAGGAGAGAATAAACCACACCTAACAAGTGTTAATCAAAACATCAAACATTAGAAAACATTCTGACACAATGGAGATTTAAAAAAATAAGCAACATTGCAAGCAAAATTTGAATCTGTATAAAATGGATTTATGTATCTTGTATCAAAAAGCCATTGTTCTTCTAAACTGCCCTGCAAATGATGATCTAAATTCAGTCCCAGGAAGAAAACTGACTTAACTGATTAGCACAACCGAGTGCTAAGTAGAAGCAAAGATAAGCAGAAATGAAAACAGACATCATAAAACAGTTAAGCAGAGATATTACTTATACCAAGGGAGCAAATTGGCTGATAAAGTTGTCATCTTTACAGGAAGCTCTAACCTTGATAATACTTTACATTTAAACAAAGCTTGCTGTGTAACAGATATGTTGCAAACTCATGTAGACAGGGCTTCAAATTTTCATGGAAAGTCTATGTACTTCACAGGCATATTCCAGCTTGACAAGTTCTCCACAGGTGGGTAACAAGTACTCCATCTTCTCCTCTTTTCCATTTTTAATATTGTTCAACACCTCCTCCCACACGCACCTCCAACACACACACCTCCCTCCAGCAGACAGATTCACTTATCTAAAGAGGAATTTATGCTGGTCTGAAAAAACACCAGCCCCCTCAACTGCAAGGACATGCCTGGATAACATATTGAGATATGCCTTAGATGTTGCGTCAAACACTTCAAAGCCAGTTAACGATGCACTGTGTAGCACCAAAAGGGTAATTACACTCTCAGTGAGTAAGAAACATTTTAAAATAACTTTGTACTTGAAGGTAGCATTTCCAGAGGTAACGACATTATTTCCTAGTGAATATGTGCTGTATTTTTGGACAGAAAGCCACCAAGTAGCCAAAAGCAATATTCAATCTTGGTACACTTCACTGGCATAAGATCTCATAATTGCTAAAGGAAATAACTAAGGCTATGCCTGCATGGCACAAAGCACCATGCTAATTAACCTTGTAGAGACAGTAATTAATCTGGGCAGGGTGCCATGATAACATGACTACACTGCTGTCTTGGGAATCTCCCCGTGACAATGTATTGCGCTGTTTGGTCGCACACACACACACACACACACACACACACCTCCCAGCAGTGTCCTTCACAAAAAAGGGAGTCTTACACTGAAGATGAACACCCATAGAGGAGTATTTTCCTCTCAGAAGCTGTCACATAGTTTTTATTATTATTATTATTATTATTTAAATCTGGGACCTACAGTATACAATGCCAAACTATACATTACATTAATTCTTACCAAATAGCAAACTAATTGACAGGTATTACAGAGGATGTTAGGCTGTTAGAAGGACCACGAGAGGGTGTATTCATGGACAGTCTCCTTGGCCCCAGCACAGAAGTTTCAGGACAGTATCTCAGAGGGGCTAACTGTAATAGTGGTGATTGTCTGTCAGCCCTTCAGCTGCAGCAATTCACCCCACAACAATTCAATTTCCCACCTGGTCTCAAGACATGGCAAGGAGAGGTGCTTGTACGTGCTCGTGTAAGTGTTCGCAAGCCAGTACATTCCAAATAGCAGATAATGGAGCCACTGTAGTTGTTAGCACATTTAAAAAAAAAAAAAAAGTTAAATTGTTGCCAAACCAACTCCACAGCTTTCCTTTTAACATGATGGTGATAAAACAAGTCTTGGGCTAAAGCCAGAACTACAACTACCTTATCTGCTCTAACTGATGCCACTTCTCGGTACAGAGAAACTCTTCACGTACTGCAAATGGACTTTAAGCTACTTGTTAAAACACACACCATAAGGAATAATGTACTCAGTAGCAGCTTGAATGGCCTGTTCCAATAGGAACTGGTCCTTGAACAGGCAGAGAGCAAGAGGAAAGGGGAACATCTGACATATAATACAACCTGCAACAGAACATAGCCTACTCAACAGCACAGCATGGGAGGACACAGAAGGATCATTCACTGTGGCACAAAGCAAGCAGGAGTCAGGGAAAAATCATTCTATTGAAAAGCAGAACAGGAAATTTCAGAGTGAACAGCCCCTGTCCATCCCTCTTTTTCCTCCCCCTCCTTAATCCACATCTAAAACTGGGGCTTTTCCAGACAAGTCCTATACTTAAAGGATGGCCTCTCTCAAGCAAGGCAGACCTTCTGCAAAGCACAGCCCCATGAATTTATGCATGGTTACTTTAGCAACAGGACTCATATTGCTGGTAAATGGGATACACAAGCTCAGCTAGAACCTGGCGGGCAAGGCTGTCTTCTCATGTTTCAGTTACTTTGCATGGGCAGAGGTCACAGTGCAAGAAAGGGCAGCTTCACCTTGGTCCTTGGTTTGCACTACACTGATCTGAAACCTTCTAGCCCCATGGAGAAAGTGACTGGTTTGAACAAGCAGGCTGTTTCCTGTGGCAAAAGCACAGGGACAACTGTTAGTCTAGGAAAGTGCACTGCATTCAGACTGTAAGAAACCACAAACTGCATCAAAACCCTTTTAAGCCCTCCTTGTTCTTATCAGAGGGGATAAGCACTCAAACAAGTCCGCCTGAATTGGTCAAATACCAATTCTACACTACCAGGAAACACACCACTGGAAAAAGCACAATCAGTTTACTAGAAATTAAATAGCACTTTATAAGTAGGTGTTAGTAGCAGTTCTCACACTTGGACCCAAGGTGCATCAGCTCATGAAAAATGGAAAGGTGTTACAAAAAAATTTGCTACATGATCACTCTTAAAAACAGTATCTTTTTTCCCCCCAGGGGCATCTGGTGTGTGTGTATATATGTGTGTGTATATATATGTTTGAAGCAAACTAATAAAAAGCTGTCTCCTTCAAAACATTTAATATTTTTTCACCCAAAGGCTGAGTGTTTGTGGATGGTACATGGTAACAATGACACTTTGGGTAAACACTTTAGTCTCTAACCAACAAAACTGGTCTAGATTGTCACAAAACAGTACAACCCAGCAATCCATGTGAATAGATGTGCTGAGCCTTAATACCTTTAGCTGTCAACTCGGATGAGACTGACTCACCAATCACTGTATCCTCAGAGACAAGAACATGCCCTACTCCCTCCTCCAGTACCTTGCCTAGATCAACAGCGGAGCTCAATCTTCAGCAATCTGAGCTTTAACCAGAAGCTGTCTAACTCCTGAAAAGGATCAGCACAACTATCCATTCTCTAACAACCAAGGCTGCCACCACAGAAGTCACTGCTCATGGACTGTCACTCATATAGGACGACCTCATGTCTAGAGAGTAAGAGAAGGGGAACTCATCAACGGACACAAGTTTTTTTTTTTTTTTTTTTTTTTCTCCTTCTTCTTCCTTTTTCACATCCCATTTTCTGCAGGCAGACCAAATTCTTTGTTCTCTATCCAGATGACTTAGCTATCAAAAGTCATATGGCCCAGATTTAGAAGTGCAACATTTTCTGTTGCTCTAAACCAAGATGGATTTTACATGGCCGGTTTAGTTGAAATATGTTGTTAGGCAAGGAATGGAGGGGGGCAGGGGGGGGTCACAACTGAAGCAAGTTACCTATAAGTGGTTCGAGAAAGATGTAAAAGTAGAATGACCCTCAGCTACAGGTACCTTCATTTAACCGTTCTTAATGCACCAGTCATAGCTTTTTTTAAAAAAACAAAAACAAAAACATCCTTTATCTAGTTATATCCTTTGCTTGCTTCCGTAAGGAGACCAGAGATTGGCAAAGGAAGATGATTGCTTCACTAAGTACACTCAATTTTCAAAATCAAGTTAAAGATATAGAGCCGATAGCCATTATGTCCAGAAATGGCAGCTTGGAAACACTAGTAACACTGATGAGCCCCAAAAATTCTTAATTGAGGGATTTCAAGCAACACAAGCAAGCCTCTGTAAACACAGCCCTTTGTTTGCATTTTTTCCCCATTCACATAGAAAATGAGAAGATTCACCAGTGCCAGGTATCACAACACATCTTCATGGGTGTAACACGGCTATAGCTAACAACAACAAAACATACAGAAAGCAGTTAATCTGCTTTAGAACCATGCCAAGAACCTGTATGGTAGAGAATCCATGTCTCTCACGTACACAGCTCCATATCTATCCCTGGAAGCTGAAGCTCCCCTTTGCCTCAGGATAGGCAATATCCTGAGGCTTTGAGTTGGCAGGGAAAAAGTCAATAGGAATAACAGCCCCTTGGGCACAAAGACAGAACTTGGACCAAGTCACTCTTCTTTGCAGCCCTGGCTTTTCCATACCCATTTTGTTCAAGTACCTTTGGGATTTTCAAACCATCTCCCTAATGAGATTCCAAAGCATATAATCCTAAAAGACGGGATTTCTGGAAGGGCTACTGTAGAATGATCTCCAAAATCCAGCAGTTTTTGGAAATAGCCCTCAGCACCCACCACACACACACTCCTTCTGCTATGGCTCTAAGAAATTTCTGATGCCAAACCAAGATGAAAATGAGCTTCTGTCATATTTTCAGCCTAAAGCTTTGAAGACACAATGAATTAATGAACCCCAAGCTGCACAGCACTGATCTGCATAAGCGTGAATAGTCACGTATCACTGAGGGCCACTGCCATGGCAATGCTGTTTCCCTTGCGCAGAAGGAAAAAGAAATATGACAGCTGTCGCAGATGTTTTGAATCAATGACTTGAGCAAGAAAAACTAAAAGCAAATTCATTCTGAATTTGCCATATGTGAAGCAAATTAATCCAGATTAACCACTGTGTGAAGAGCACCATGTGCTAGACAAGACTGGTTTCCCAATGAGGGGTTGTAGACAAAAAAATGAGCATTTCTAGGGATTCCGTGACCAAGAAAAGTAAGCAAATAAGCATGTGGCCTCCAAAAGAAAGGATAGATTATCCTCCAGAGTCCCACCACTAGCTCTGAAGAAAACTGCTTCCCCCAATTTCATTTCAAGAGAAATTTGACATTTCAATGAGACATTTGACTGCATCCCTCAGAAATGAAGCAGGGGAGTAAGCTGATCCTAGTCCTAACATAAGCTAGAAAGAACAGCAAGTGTATTGCTATAGAAAGACAAGCACTAGACACACAGTGCCAGTCAGGATATTCTTCTCTGTTGAAATTGTTATCACGGCTAGCATATTCAGCAATGGCACAGACCAGAAACCCTAGAAAAAGAAGGTATACACAAGTGTCAATATTCCTGTCCCCCCAAAAAAGTTGGGAGACAGACATAATGACAATACTATATGCTGGATTTTCAGGCTCCAGCTCATGAGCGCTGCTGTTGTAATCTAATAGCTACCTAATCTCTCAAACTGTGGATGGTAGGATGATACACAAATGTGAATTGTGTGATTTTAAACGTTTCCCTCAAACAGCCGAAAGAAACAATACAAAATTGCAAAAATCCTCTCTATACATACAGCTCATAGAACACGCAGGTCAGAGAGCAAGGCAACCCAAACCCATTCTCCCTGGAAAGCTGCAGCCTTTCACTTGCAAGTGCAGCCAGCAGAAGGCAGGGGAGGGAGAGGACAGAGGAAAAGCACATGAAAGCCAGCACGAAGCTTTGCAACCCTGCTTCATCATGCCAGTGTGAAGGCTCAGAGTGCCTGCTCAGGGTCACTGCAGATGAAAAATCACTAACCTGATCGTTGTGATGCCACAGCTCCAGCCTAACAGACTTTGATTTGTGCAGGACCATCCGGGACGTTGCCGCAGCCTGTATACTGTTTGACCACCACAAAGACACCGACAGAGGAATTTCCTCACACACACGCATGCACACACACACTCTAATACTTCCACAACATTAAGTACTGCCATTCAAAAACAAACCACCACTTCAAGCAACAAGTACTCTCCCATTTAGATATATTTTAAATAGCCCATTAGACTAACACTGAAACCTACTCAGCGACACAAAACCAATCAGATTTCACTATTTCACAAAAAAAAAAAAATAGAAAAGACTAAACTTACAGGGTTGTTAGTCCACTGTTTCTGTCTAGCACACGGCACATCATTGAACTGCACCGCCTGAAACAGTAACTTGACCTCTCTGGGAAGGTGGGCGGTATTATACAAGCTGAAACATTAGAAACATGCATAATTACGCTGGGTATTTGCCACACATTCTTTCATCCATGAACAAATATGAATGGAAAAGTCACACTGACACTCCGGGCTTAGATTATGTCCAAACCATCAATTAAGAAGATTTTTCATGAGGCCCTGCAAGAACGAAAGTTTTTAGAGCAGGAGAAATTTTCATTGGACTTATGCTGTGCGTATATTACAGAGACAGCACCGCCAGCTCAAAGCTGAGACAACAGTGAGCTAGACCAGTGAATTTCAGCCTTCTTGCCCACCACCGGCAGCTTAGCCCGTCACTTTGTTCTCCTGCAACCACACACACCCATGGCACCCATTCATGCAGCGCCAACAAGGACGCCTGCCAGGGCACTGCCCACATCCTGCCACCAATCATCCACCCCTTTCTGCATGGTGACACCTCTCCTCCACACCTCTGCAGCGCCTGCCTGCTCCTCAGCACAACCACATGCCTCCCTCAGACCAAGGACCTTCAGCAGGACCCATCCACCCACAGGTCTGGTTGGGCTTCAGACATGGACAAAGAGGACAGGTGAACAGAGATGAGACACTATGCTTGCCCCCAGCTGCATCCGCAACCATGGCTCACACCACAGCTGCATAAGCTTCTGGCAATACCCCTTTCACACCAAGCGTATGGAGGACCCTCACTGTATGTAGCCTTCTCTTCCCTTCGAGGAAATCAGCGTTTGGTTTTTTGAGCTTTGGGTGGCAGAACCAGAAGGCTGAAGTGCTGCAAGCCAACAGCCGCAGCCTAGGGAAATACACACTTTCAGAACTTTTACAGGTGTCTTGCAGAAGACAACACAAAACTTTCTTTTTTTTTTTTGTAACAGGGAGAAAACAAAGTTCCCAACAGTGCAGGAACTATGCACATGTCTAACTGCAGTCTTATGTGGTCACAGCAGGTTTCCCTATTCTTCAAACTCAAGACTTAGCCATGCTCCTGACAAAGTGAGATGCAGCAACATCTACAGCTGCTGTGATCCTAGTTTCCCCTCAATGTATTTTGGCAGCAACATCCACATATTGTTTTTCTGGGCAGCACACTAGTCCATCCGCTTTCCACAACGAAAGGCTTTGTGTTCTTGATTCAGCCATTTCATTCCCCATGCTTGCTCTACAAACAGATGTGGAATACACAGCATTTATTTCAGCTAATTCCCCATGCACTACAGGTAACACATGCATCTGGAGCACTGGTACAGCACAGAGGCATGAATCTTTCTAGAATAATTCTTCCATTTTGTACTTCAATCAGCCTGGCTCCCTCTCTCTCCCCCTTTGTTTATATACTTCCAAAGCTTCTGAAGGTCATAGCAATGCACATATTGAACTGCCTCTCAAGATCTGTAAATCAGCTTTGGATATAACTGTTGCAGTTTCCAAGATCTGCATTTCCCCCTTATGCAGGATGACTGTATATGTCAGGGAACATGAGTTGCCAACAACAACCATATAGAAAGTGAAAACTCAAAGTTTTTTCTCCACATGTACCTGAAAACACAAGATACAAAAATTGGTAAGTATCAAGCAGTATAAACTGATACAAGAAGAACTTGCTGGGGATTTTTTTTTGGTTAGTTTTAAACTTGCTTTTTCAAATAGTGGTTTATTCAGAGATTAAACCATGCATACTTTCTTACACAATTCTCAAAACTGTGGGGAGCTTTATTTATAAATTTCTCATCTTCTTCCTTATAACCTAAAAATCGATTAAAAGAGGAGAGAGCAGCCTTCTTAAGCCTTACCTAACATATCTGTTCAAAATGTCTGAGCTATAGGATGAAAAAGCTTCCAGTCAAAAGTGGTTTGTGGCCAAAAGAAAAGAAACAATGTGCATCTTCAGCATAGAAATGCCTATAGAGCAAAGACCCGAGTCTGCAGCAAATCCTGGTCGGAATCATTTAATTGTCACTATGTATGAGTAGGAATTTCTCAAGCCTTTTTCAGTATTTGCTTTTTGAGTAAATACTAGAGAACGGAATCTTAAAACTATAGTATTGACTTTCCCATTTAGAAGTGGTTTGATAACAACCTTCAAGCCATTCTGCCAGGAAGGGGTAGTTAAAGCACAGAGCTAATTTAGGCTTGTCAGTTAAGCTCTTTCTCCTGCTTTGTTCAGAAAGCCTAGACAAATAGCTTATCCATGGACAGACCTCGGGGCCTTACACAAATATTTTGTATTCCAGTGCAAGCTTAGGCACATTACATAAACATCTGGAGTACCCACTAAAAATGTGAACACCTCCCCCTCAGCCCTGCAGTGTCTTCATAACACTGTTTCATAAACTGCTCCCTGACAGAAAACAATAGTATAGAAGGCTTCCATCCAAAAAAAGTGTTGTAATCTATAGCCTGTCTATACACACGAGGGTTTGGGGAAAAGGGAGCGGGGGGGGTCAGGTGTATAAACAAACTTTTCCAGTTCTCCTTATCAGTGCTTAACTTCTGAGAGGAAGAAAGAGCTTTGTATCATTAATGATAAGAGACTGTTTCCAGAAGGCTTGGAGACTAGACTGCTCTGGGGGGAAGCGGCGGTGGGAATCACCTGTGTTCATCTTTTCCCTGGAGGTACAGTTCTGTTTGGAAGTGCTTTGAGCACGCAGAACCTAAGACAGTGTTCAAGTCATCCTGGTGTACGCTGACACCTCCACAGACTGGGAGCACTGAAAACCACAGATCCTGCATGAAACAAGCACATCTACAAAGGCTCCCAGCTGTGCTGGCCATGCCAGAGCCCATAATTAGTGAACAAGTTGCTCAAAATGCAGCAGATACTTTGATACCACATTTCACAGCATATCTGGATTGGAGCCAAGGAGCTACTTGCTGCGTGAGCCAAGCTATAAGGAGGGCAAGGCTCACAGTCCCCTCCCAGGAACAGTTTCCCAAAGCCCTAAAACAGCAACATCAGCACCTTCAGCTTAGATTGCAAAGATGCCTGCAGAGTCACAGCTATCAAGCCTAACCACTGCGCATTTTTTTTTTCCCCCAAACCTGTAGAAGAAGTGTGTGTTACTGCACATTTCAGTAACCGCATAATAGATGCGACTTGATTACCTCAGAACATACTCTTCACAAAACCAGGGAAACAACATCCTTCTCTTCGCTGCTACTCCACAGGAGAGCACTAAAAGCTTCTGGTGACACACAAGGCAGTAACAAACAAGCAGCATGATAAACTGTCATTCACATTTTACTCCTGTGAGTAATATGTATATGGTTTAAAAATACACAAAATCAATGTATACATTAAACATGAAAGAAACTGTCCTCAAGAGCTAGATGCTCTGAGGTCATGTTTCAAAGCAATGCTATATCCTTCTGTTAATCTTTTGGGAAAACCAGTGTGGATAGTCTGCTGCGATGTGATTAACACAGGAATTCAAGCCTGTCCATTGTGACCTTCCACAGAAACCTCAGGGGTCAAGAGGTGCAGCTTGTATGTGTTTTGCTACAATGCTAATATATCTGGACTATCAGCATAAGCCTTCTGTAACAATAGGACCAACAAGTTTCTTGGAGGGACTTTTACATATACCTCTAAGACTGCCACAAAATATATTCTACACAGCCATTAATGAAAAGCTGTTCTTCTAAAACGTAGTTGCAGAAATTCCATTGCTATTCAGTCAGAAAAAGTTTACAGATTCACTTCCACATTCTGTTCTCAACAAATACATGTAGTCTATCAAAACAGTAAATGAAACAAAGAACTGCTTTCTTAGAGCAACCGTTAATTAACAAAATAAAGCTGAGAGAGGCGATTTCTTTTTCCAACAGTGAAGTGCTAGGCAGAGAGAGGGAGGGCTTGGGAGAATGCCTCCCCCCCCCCTCCCCCCCCGCAGTAAATCACAGTAATTTTATCACAGTTTATCACAGTAAATCCTTGGAAAACCCTGACATTCACAAGTTAAACTGAAGCGTGGCAGCAGCGACGCTACCCCCTTCCCTTGATGCCGAGGTGGTCATGCCATCCTGCCCCAGCCCAGCGACCAGCCGGGACTGCCCAGGGGGAAGGCAGCGAGGTGGGGAGGTGCCTGCAACTGCTGTGCTCCGCAGAGGCCCTGGGATCCACGAGAACAGCAGGTGACAATTTAAACTGAATCCCACTCAGCGTGCTTGGTATAAATAGCCTCAGGGTGGCAAACATCAGGCCATGAAAAGAGATTATCAGATGAGTTTTTTCTCCTCATTCTTACCCTTCGCAACTTGAGAAGAGTGAAAGAGGACACCAGCTAGCAAGAAGGCTGCTAATTAATTCCTCCTCACCCAAGCATTGCAAAGCTTCTAGCTGCAAATTCCTGCCAATCTAGCAACAAGCACTTGACGGCATTAGAAGAGGCCCAATTCGTTCTGAAAAATGCCCTCAGAAGATACACAATCATTTCACAAGACCAGCTTTTCCCCTGTCAGCAGTGAGAAAAGGTGAGAGAAAAGCAGCATCACTCTTGGCTACATAATTTTAAGACAGGTTAGTGTTCAGAGCACTGACTTCTGTCTTAAGTCATTTTGACCAGGGGTCAGCATGCCACAGGCACAAATACTTTCAAAAGGATGACTTTACAGGAAGAGTCCTCACGCTGTCTTTTAGATGAGCACACTTCCCCTGAAATAAACAATCTGAATAAGTTTGCAAGAGAAATACCTTGCTGCAAGGGCAGGACTTGCAGGCGACATGCCAGCGCAAGACACAGGCAGCGTAAGCACTTGTAAAGTGAAGGAAGCACATCTCTGTTGTCCGAGGTGCTCAGTTGACTTGGATAAAAGGCTATAAAAATCTCTTCAGAATAGTAGTAAGGTGAGAGATGAGTCAGAAGAAATAATGGAAGAACACCAGCAGGCTCTGAAAAGAGATTTCAGCCCTCTCAAGCCTCCTGCAACCAGCAGTAGTTTGCCTAGCACAGCTGCTCTGTTAGTACTATCACAGTGCCAACATAGAGGCCCTGACAGCAAGAGCTGAACTCCTGGCTGTCACTAGGCAGATACGGCCATAGGTCAAGCATCATCTGAAGCACCTGCAGATCAGCTGCAGCTTTTTGGACTTCTGGACATCGCAATCATTAGAACTTCAACGAACAAATCCACCTGCAAGCACAAACACTATAAAACCCAAACAACTTCCACCCTTCGCACCCTACTTATGACTGTGATGTCCCCCCTTTTGTCTAAGACACAAGGGAGCATGCAGTTGTTTGAATTTATATTGTGTTTTTTGATGAGGCAGGCCAAGCTATAAGCTTGTGCAACAACCAGAGTAGCTCTCGTCCCACCACTCTTTTTCAGTTACGTTAAAACACTCCCAGTTTTATTTGCCTTCACTACCTGCTTCTGCCCAAGAAGAATTGGGAGCACCAAGACCTTCTCTTCACACTACATGGGCCAAAGTAACGTAAAGGATTTTACTATGTGGTATCACTGCCGAGGCACACAGTGCATGTTGAATGCACAGATGTGCAGCCTAGCCAGCTGTGTTTTCTTGCATCTGCTTTCCATCCCTTTGCCCCCATCCTGAAATTGCTTTCCTTCCCTCCTGCCAGCAGTCTCAGCTACATTTTTCCCCTTGAGAAAAAGGAGTGCAGTTTCTGGCCTTACTACAGAACACTGAAATCAGAGAAGAAAGAATGTTTTACTTGGTTTCAATCTGAAGACACCTGCAGTTCAATCTCAGGTGTGCAATTCAGAGCCAACAGCAAAAGAATGGAAATGTCAGGACCAGACACAAACATACCAGATTTTGCTCTGGGCAAACAAGAGGAATACATGTAATATACATATACACAAATAAAATTTTTAAAGCAGAATTCATCCACTGTTGATGCACTGTTGCAGGTTAATCAGTTCCCATCAACAAGATCCTCATCGAGGGACTGACTGGCTTCAAGCCCTTCTTCATGCAGGTAACCTGGAAGAGGATGGCCAGAGGAACCTGAGGATGCAGACAGGCTGGACCAGCAGTGCTGGTGGCCAGAAGCCAGTCTGGGTAAGCAGAAATTACAGAGCTATCCGCAAGATGATTGAGCATTTCACTCCAATGCTACCAGATCTGAAGCAAAAATGGAACAGAATCTGTAAAGGCAAAGTCCATTCTTTCCTACTAAACTCTGTTGTTCATTCCCAGGAGCAATAAAATGCCACAAACTTTTTTTTTTTTTTGAGTGTAAATTGAGGGCGAGTCCTTCCCTACTTGGGATAAGCACACTTGTGCACATTCCTTCCTTTTATACTGTGTACATCACTACCTGACATCACAAGCTGTTGCGGGATGACTCACTGCAGGATGTTACTGATTAACAGCTCACTTCAAGTCTTTTCTGTGCGTCTCTACCCAGCTCCTTGCTCATATCACTCAGGCACCCTGACACCACCCATTTCTAATGGCTGCCCTCGGGTGTAACAGACAATAACTACCCCAATATCCCGGAGTTCACCAATTTCATTCCCCCTCTCCAGAGCACAGACCCCAGCTGCTTGCAACTACACAGTCCTGCAGCACCAGCCTTCCACATCTCTGTGGCTCTGCAGGCTGTAGAGCAGGACCGCACTCTTGCTCCCGTCCCAGGTGTCTATGCACGAAGCGACTGAGCTGCGAGTCAAGCAGAGCACTCACTGCCCTCCACCCTGACCCCCACCACAGCGCGCTCTCCCCCGAAGCATCTCCTTTCTGCCCCACTGTACCTCAAAAGCACGGAGCCTCAAAGGCTGTGCAAGCCCAGACATCAGTTCGCCGTGTTCACCCCCAGCCCCTGACAGGAGACCGCCTCCGTCCCTGCCTCCGGTGCTCGCACACCTCCAGCCAGCGCTGGTGCACACGCTGCTGCCCAGGCTGAGCTCAGGGTGCACGCACACCCGTCAACACCGCAACACCCTACCAGCCCCTTGGAGAGGGAGCGAGCCCCAGCAAGATCTCACCCCTTCCCTCAGTCTCCTCGTCACGGGTTGGTATTTCCAATAAAATATTTACAAACGCACGTGCTAACTGCCTGCACACGCTGCAAAGTCCTCTCCAGGAGCCTCACCCTACTGTGAGCTTCATGAGCCCTGCCATCGGCACCAGCCCTGGGAGCAGTGCTGGGGTGCAGCCAGGTCCCCCCGCAGCCTCACTGAGCCCCCAGCGGCCAGGGCAGTGCCAGGCGAGGGCACACTGCACCTGCCTGCCATGGGGTGGAAGAGGAGGCAAAGGGAAGTGACTGCCAACACTGGAAGCTTGTTCGCTGGTTTAATAGTTGCATCAGATGATCAACTAAAAGAGCTTCTCCTGCCTGTCCTCACGCACACCTGGTCTTATTTCCAAATGCAAGCTCCAGCAGTTTGCATAGGGTGCTCTGAGACCAGTCGTGTCAGCCCACCAGTGATTTGTGTGAAATCCAAGTCTGCTTCAGGGGACTGGTAGCCCCTGTAAGTACCAGACAATATTTACATCTGCGTCAAACCTGTGGTTTGGAAAAAAAAAAGTTAGTTCAGCCCATCAGTGCTTTGATCCTCTGACAAATCATTTCCTGACACAAGTTGAAACAACACAAAGGACTTTGGACACCAACCAGCTGTCACAGTTGTGTTGCGAGCTGGCACTAAATGCCACACAGGCAGAGGGGGAAGATTTAGGCGGTGGGAGGGGAGCAAATGGTCCATTTGCATTCACAGCATGTGTCTTCTTCTTTAGAAGATACTTGGTGAAAGCTGGCAGAATGGGAGCCCACCAAAACTCATGAACAGCTGCTGCAGGACACTCTGACATCACTGAGGTATAGCAAAAGCTCCTGGCTGTATTACAACCAGGGGCAGGGGAGGGGGAGATATTTTTTCTTTGTTTTACTCTCCAAAGTATGCTTAGACACTGTCAGAGCTCCAAATGCAGCGACCCCTCTTCGACCTTTGGGCCTGAGCTGAGAGAGAGACAAGTGAGCTTAACAAAGATCTGAGACACCAGATGGGGAAAGTGAAGGCAGAACTATGGTTTAATAGCCTTCTCCTTTTATCCTGTTTAAAATGAAGTATTCATTGAGTTACCCACAACCTAAAAAAAAAAAAAAGAAGAAGAAAGAAAGAAAGAAAGAAAGAAAGAAAAAAGTGATGCTAGCAGGCTGCTTTCAACATCCTCCCTCAGATATTCTCCTAGTACAGATATATTCATCTTTTCCTCTGTTTGTACTAGCATGTATAGCACCTGGCAATTACAAAGAAATGCAGCTTGAGGGGAAGCGGATTAGAAGTATGACTTGCTACATAGTTCTGGTATGATGAACTTTTAATTAAAAAAAACACTATTAATTCAGGGTGTTGAAAGAAACAGTCCACAAAACTAAGTAGTTTCTTCCAGTCTTCATCCTCATTTTAACTGATGTATTTTATCACCAGGCTTTGAGAAAGTGACTCTACAATCTTGAGTGGAACTAACCATAGCACACAAAAAGAGTGACAGAAAAAAGAACCCTTGAGATGCTGCTGATGCTTATTAACTTACTTTTCCTACATACAGCATAAAACTGAACTCCTGAAACTCCTCCCATTGACAGACTTGTTACTCTTCCAATACTTCTCCTTAAAACAAGTTTTGGTTGCCAAGCAGCTCTCAGATGTGCAGCTTGACCTGCCACCTGCCTAGGTCTGACTGCACCAGTGTCTTCATGCTTCACAGCACAAAGGGATAAACTTAATAAAACTCCTGCCTGGTGCTTTGAACAGACTAAGGCTAGATCCAGGACTGGCATTACTCTGCAAGTCTCTCGGGGCTCTCTGTTGTGATGCAAATAACATACAATCCCCAGGCACAAAAGGTCAAAGCGGCATTAGGAGGTATAAGCACAGAGGCAACTTGAAGATAGAAGGATGGGGCTGAAAGGATCACAGAAGAAAGATGTACACAGAAGGAAGCAGGAAACGTGGCGTTAGATCAGGAGTTAAAATATCGCAACGACCTGCAGCTTCCATCATGACAAATGGGACTAACAAATGCCAGAGCCACATAGAAGAGAAACTCATCTGCACAGACATCCAGCTTCTGATGCAATTCCTGCCACTTAAGAGAGCCAGGAAGGTGACAGTAAGAAGGGTCATCCTTCCCCCAGTTCAAAAATAAACCATGACTTAAAATGAAGTTTTCTAAAAGCAGCCAAGAAAATGGATGGAGCTAGTGTGGACTTCCTAAATCAGAGAGAAGCTCAGCATCTCAGTCTAACAAGGTGAATATTATTCCTTTTTCATGATAACTAGAAACCTTCTTTCCCTGTAGCTCCATCTGCAGCTTCAACAGCGGTGCTGACAGTACTATTACCATCACTCACTGCACCTGACTTCAGTCCAATTGGGCCATCCAAGGTGAATCTAAGCCAGCCATGGAGTGCAACAGCTTTTTTCCCCTCACAACAATGAAACATAATTCATACAGGAATGTAAAGCACAAATTGTGGCTATACTTCTCCAAGAATGTTAGCAGCCCTGTAACAATCAGCTCTCAATTAATAGGTTAACGAAAGGAAATCAAAAGGTCAGGTCAAAAGCCATGTGTAAATCAGCATTCACAGCTAAGAAAATACCAGATTGCTGCATACTCAGCTGGTCACAGCCTCTGGTGCACAGAGAACACACGGAGGGGATAATCCACAGCCCACACTGCCCAGCTACAAACAACTGAGACTAAAGTGTAACAGCAGCACCTGTGATACCTTAAAGCTTTTGCATGTTGTAACCCCTGGCAACTATTTTTTTTTCCCCCCTCTTCTCCCCCACCTAGTCTGATTTTATACTATTTCCAAGATGACAACAGAAACACAAGTTCTCAGGCACACACAGACATGACAAAGTTCAGGCCAACATTCCTTGCTAGGAAAGCTTTCCTCTCTGTAAAGTGCCATGAAGTAGTATGTGTATCTTTTACTAGACACACAAATTTTCTTTGCAATGCTGAGACTTGAATTTGGTACTAAGAATAGCCTAGCACCTCTTCTTTTTCCATAACCAAACTGTAACAGCTTGTAGGACTGCATCAGCACGAAAGGTTGCAGTAGTTGCCCACTGCTGCTGTGTTACAATGAGAGGCACCTATATTTCACCCCCCTCTTCCTTAGCCTTGCAATGATGAGAAAAGGAATTGCACAGCTGACTCATACTTCTACAATATTCCCTTGAGACAAAGTTCAGGACTAACAGAAATTTGATGACAGACTGAAAATGCAAAGGGAAGAACAGTTTCTCAAGACGAAGTTTTACTTGTCAAATTCAACAGGAGCCCAAGTTCTGTCAGGGCCAGCTCTTTCACTTCTCCCTTTTTTTTTTCCCCCTTGTTACCCCCTTCTTCTGTATTCTTTTAGGGCCTCTGAATAAACAGAGTGAGCATTCAGGGTAGGATGAAAGAGCAGGCACAACTTGATGGGGAGTGAACAAAGCATGTGCTAGATAGAAAAATTACAGGAAATAGAAGGAGTCAGGAGAGCTGAGACAGAGGAATAGCAAAAGCATGAGAACAGCCGAGATGTTTCACAGACACGTCTGGGCAAACATTCAAGGCCACGAGGTAGAACTACCAGAAGCGGCGCCGTTCTGCAATAAAGCTATCCGGAGCAGCTCCCGCGGGCAGCGCCACAGCTTCCACACCAGCAGCTTGTTGGGAGCTGTGAGAAACCAGATGCTCTGGACATCCAGGCCTTCCCTAATCCCTCTCAGTCAATAGTCAGCTGGTAATCAATGTGGCTTAAGTGGTCGCAATGAGGCGACCGGCACAGATGGGACAAGGAACTCATGGGCTTAATCGAGAAGGCGGTGGGCTGGCACTGCCCAGCCAGAGCTGCCCCTGGAGCAAGTTTAACCTCGGTATCAAAACCGGTACTTTCAGCCACCCCATGTCCACGCAGTGCAGTCAGAAGCATCCTGCTAATCCTCCAGAATTATCCTCTGAATTCTGCAAAATTAGGAGGAAACTGATTTTAGTTTTTCTTAGGACACTGTGCTGAAAACTACATCTCTGTGAGCTGCTCAGTCATCCTGCTGCAGGCAGATGCCTCTTGCTGTGTGGCAGGCTGGGGGGGAAGCACACCATTTTGGCTATCTGACTTTAATTTACCTCTGTATGCAAGTCAAAACCCATCTAAGATAAGGCCAGCCTCTTTGTAGGAGAAGCTACAGCAATCTGCTGCAGTTAAATCCTCACCTGCAAGCCACTGTTTCTTTAATTAGTTTCACTCGAATCCAGGACTCTGCAGTCTAGACATGGTTTAGCGATTGCTTTTATGTGAGTAACTCATTGTGAGAGAATACAATTCTTAAAGGAATTAGAGAACTCATCACATGTTAAGATTTATCTGGGTCTTACCTCAGTTTTTGGCAAGAAAACCACTCTGGATTTTTACAGGACAAAGTCAGCCTAGCCTGAGTACTCAAGTCCAAAATGAAGATTTTGCATGGGGAAGAAATGAAAAGAAAGTGTTCCTCTAGTAACCCTAACATTTTTCCCATGTTTAGGCTTCCTGTTCAGAGCAGGAACATTAACATTGCAATTTGCGGCGTAGCACAGAAACAACTCCTATGGCAATACAGGTTTCCATTACTTGCTCTGACCCCTTCTGACAACCTCTGTACTACTGTGGGTTTTAGGCAAAGGTAAAAAGATTGACACAAAGGAGAGAGAAAAACAACACACAAAGCACCTGCTGCTTCTGACCTACAGTACAGATACACCAGTCACATTTCCAAGGACTTCCCATGCTCATGCATCTATTCACAGAAAGTTAAGGCAGGAATATCAGAGCAAGTTTGTGGCTCAACAACTTCTGGGTTGAAATCAGTGTGGTTAAATGCCTCAGCCCCTCAGCTCAAAGTCAGTTTGACTAGGTTTTATATATGTAAAAAAGGGCTGCTGGATGACAGAAAATAGTAAGTGCCATTCCCCCAGCTAGAAATAAATACATTATTTAACTGCTATTTTTGTTTTACTTAAAGAATCTCTGGCAGAGTTTTAGTTAGACAGAGGGAACACAAGCCCAGTGTTTCTGAAGACTGGATGTGCAAGGAAAAACATCTTACATACCTGTCTCGTTCCTCTACAGGGCACCAGTTCCACATGCCAGCCAGCACTGGTACCAGAATGGCTGTAACTTGACATTGCATAATACAGTATTGATCAGCTCAATTAACAGTTGCTCTCAAAGGCACAAGTGAGCATAAAGAAACCCATAAATCAGCCCATTTCTACTCAAGCAACTAAAGAGATCTTATTTTCTGCAGCTTACTAAGGAGACAACCCTGGCCAACTTTTGTGATGCAAATCAACAAGTTGCTTGGAGGAAGAAGGGGAGAAAAGGCCTTTTAATTCAAATTGCAATGAAACTTCCTCCCTACACAACAGTCATGGAGACTCCAGCACCCCATCCAGACAGCACTGCACCTCCTCCAGAACTTCACCACTCTCCTTCAGACCCCACACAGCCAAATTTCTGTCCCCTTGATTGTGCGCTCTTGCATGCCTCCGTCACATCACTGAGCTGCTGTCACAAGAAAGACCCAAAATCACCCAGAAACAGCACCAAAAGTGCCAAGCTGTTCTTGAAACTGGGGGGGGGATGACACGACACGATTGTCAATCACTGCCCTTCCATGCAGATGCAGCTACAAGCAGACTGCTAAAACTCCTTTACGCAGCAGTAACAGTCTCCAAGGCAAAGCGCCAGCCCGCATGGAACAACTCCGGAATGTGAGCAATGCGGGCTGGGGGGCTCTGGTGGATGCTGAGAGAGGACAGGAGCGGGCAGACGTCTTCCGTGGTTTCCCAGCCGAGCTGGAGGACCAGCCCTGCTGAACCCCCCTGCCTCACGCGTGCACACACAGGCACAGGAATCGCGCAGGAATGCGAGCAATGCGGGCTGGGGGCTTCGCTGCCTGGTGAGGGGGGGTGACAGCAGGTACAAGGGAAACACCGCGAGACCGAGAGGCAGCTCTGGTGGCTGCAGGACTCTTTAGGTCACAGCGGATGGGTCCCTTCTCGTCCCGCTCAGCCTGTGCTTGTGGATGCAAAACCTTACAAGCAGCTTTGCAGTAAGGCATTTTGTCACTAATACCTACCAGCTGAAACAAACTGCAGGTCCCCTGGTATTTGGCTAGTTGCTGACATCAAAAACATACCAGCACCAGGAGTAATAAACACATGCACTTAACACTTCCTGAGCCAGCGATTCAGCTCTACAAGCACAACCCTTTTGCCTTTTCTCCCTCAGGCTGACAGAAGGAGTTGCCACATATGAAAGAGACCTGACACTCTCCCAGCTTTACTCCAGCCAAAAATAAAAATTCCTTACGGTGTGAGGAACACACTCAATCACCTGCCTTTCTTAAGGTTCTCGTTGAGCTCTGTGCTATTTCTACAACACTTTCTCAGTCCCAGGGCCAGCCAGCAGCATCTCCTTAGCACGCCTACCGTGCAACTCGTGACAGTCATGATGTGTGCACAGGCACAAAGAAGGGCTTGTTTCCCTTAAGTTTCCCCAGCTGAGAAGGCTCCCAGCAGCCACTAGTATTTTCGTGGATGTGACTGATCTCACACATTGCTTAAAAACAGGACAGCAGTCACAAGCAGCAGCGGTGATGAGGTGAGAAACTGCAAGAACAAACACACAAAAGAGATAAAGGCTGAGTGATAAATCATGGATGGGATCAGGATCGAGATGAAGGCTCATACTCCACACAGCTCAGCCCTTGTCTACTTGAAAAAAGATAACAAAAACAACCCACAACACTAGACGAACAGAGTAAGAAACGTGAATGAACTCTATCAGCCCATCTAAATGATGCTGATGAGACAAACTGACACTGCAGCTAATCACACCTACATCATTTTCAGCACCTCCTGATTTCAGAGAGATTCATTCACAGGGTCTTCTTGCAGGTGACCACTGACCTGGTAAAGCTACTGACTGGCCACACACAGAAAAGAATCCAAGTAGACTGCAGGTAAAGTACGTGTGTGGAGAAAACAGCCAGTCCCAGCTTCCAAGACAGAATAACAGTTACATTCATCCGAGAAAACTCTTCAAGAGTTTACCGTAAAAAAAAGCACATTAAAAGTTTAAGAATGAGTTCAATACCACATGTCAGGAAGGAATGGAACTTTAAAAGAAATCTCTTCTTGTGTTGCTTTCTGTAAAATCTTGATTAGTCTGGGATAGACCGTTGTTTTAAACAGAAATTGTTTTTGAAAAATGTGAAATGTCATTTAAAAAATACTACGAAGCAGCTTAATTCTAATCCCGCTCATAGAAATCCACACTGAACACCTGAAAAGAGCCAGTTGACTTTTAATATCTTTGAAAAAGAAACCAAAAAAAGACTCTCCTGCTCAAGAACCGTAACATTTTACAAGTCAACATTTATTTTATTTTTTTTAGAAAAAAACTTTTGCTCTTCAGCAAAACTGTTCAAGGGCTAAAATTATGAGAAATTACAGTCAACATGGAAACTTTCATTCTGCTTATTGATTTATTTATGGAAAACTGGAGATTATGAAGAGAATTTTAACAAGTTTAAATCACATTTCTATTAACATCGTCATTGTGACAACTGCTCTTCACTCAGCAAGCCAGTTTTTCATTGCCAGTCTCTACAAGAAAAGGTGATAGTGACAGATGGACAGAAAGCTGGAGAACACAGAGCAGGTTAACAGGTGTACTGAAAGTAAAAGAAGGGAATTGAAAAACACGGGAGCTATAGAAATCCTACTTCAGTATAGCCATGAAGTCCCACCTTGGTATACTCATATTATTTTCCATAATGTTAGGATTTCTCCAGCCATACTGCGCCCATCTTTTACTTCTGCTCTCTTGTACACTTACACTGCATTGAAAAAAAAAGCTAAACCCAGTCTACTAAATTACTTCTGCTTCCTGTCCTTGTTTGCCCCAGAAACCCAATTACAAAGTTAACTCATGCTAATGGAGCCCGAAGGGATATGCACACACTCTCAGCTACATGACAAATCACAATGAATGAACAGCTGGATTTCCACCCTAGTTTGGTGATCTGATATGTAAACAATGCATATCGAAGTTATCTATCACAAAATACCACATACAACTTGGTCTATCTGTGGGTAATCAGCATTAAAAGCTGGATTCCAACAGATGAATCATTATCCATTAAAGCACTCTGTTCAGAAAAAAACACAGCAGGATCGACCCCAGCATCAGTTCCTGCTCTGAAGAAAGATTCAGCTAAACATCTTCCCTCAGCAGATATTTTGCTGTGTCAATTGAGGCACATCCACATAGAAGAAAGCAAGGCTCTGCTCTAGCGAGGCCCTCCAAAAGCCAGGACTGCCGTGGGAAGCAGACTGTGCCTTAATATATCAATCTACTAACATTACAAGGAGACACTGAAAAGGAGTTGAAATAGAGTAGAACCTGTCTACTAGTATCTGGGTTACAAACAAAGCACTGGTGAGAGGAAAAGACAAAAGCCCTACGGGCTTAAATTGCCTTTGCCAAACTGCGAAACAGAAGACCTATCAACTCTTTTGTTTCATTTATTCTGTCGGAAGCCTGGAAATCAGCGACAAATTTCACAACATTGTTTCGTTAGTAATTATGCATGGGTCATGTCCCCTTACCATTGCCTGATAATCAACATCTTGACTGTCCTTTGTTACTTTTTATATCCTAATTTTAAAACACTTAAAAGCCAAAAAAAGAGTGAAAGGCTCTAGTCTTAATACAAAGATTCTTTTTTCTTTTCTTTCCAGTCACTGCACTTCTTGGCAAGTTCTCTGGCACGGTACTGAAGAACTGCGAAAAAACCCTGATGTATATTTCTTTCTCTGTCCAAACCGGATTAGTTGGGAGTAACCCTTAGAGATCCTCTGCATTACCATATACCGAGACAGGGATGAAAAGAGCAACATTTGCAGAAAGTTTACTATTGTCTGCAGCCCTTTGGTTTTATTTTTTTGACACAGCTGTTCCAAAGCAGCTCTGGAATGAGACCCCTCCTTTTCTCATTTAACAGCTCATGAAGTGAATGAAAACACTGTGACAGAAGTCCTAACATACACAGCCATGTTTATGCACCTAAACAAACACATTCAACCTCTGACACGTCTCACTCCAGGGGAGACTCCCAGCCGTTACACTGCAAAACCAATTGCATTAAAAAAAAAAAAAAAAGGAGTCAGAATAACTCGGGAAATCACTGTTTTAAACTAAACTCTTCCATCCGTGCATGGTGGCATGCATGAATGCAATACACAAGGCAAAGGTGCTTTCCAAATCCTACACAGAATGGGATGCTCCCTCTCATCACTTGCAAAGATGCTCATCAGCGGACCAAACTCTAGACCAAACCGTGTTGGCTTCCAGCAGCTCACCCAGTACCATGGCTCCACACCCATTAATTCCCAACACAGATCCACACCAGCACTGGGACGCTGCCCACCCCTCGGGATCGGCTGGCACAGCGCGGGGGCTGCTGCACACACACAGAATGGGCCGAGGTATTCTAGCAGGATTGTTTCCAGCCGCATCGGTGTTCCGGATCAGCTTCGGCCCACAGCCACGTCAGTATCAGCGCCTTCACTAAGGAGCTGCCAGCGTGTGGGGAGCAGCAAGGAGGCACAAGGATTGGTATGGATGGGGAATAGCACTGCCACAGTTCCACTGACGTGGTACAAGTTCATGGCCCAAGATCAGCTGGATAGCATCCTCCCCCTTAATAACTACACCAAGATCTGGAAAGGGACTGGAAATGTGTCAAAAAAACAAAAAAGACCCCTTCCCCCCCAAAAAGAAAAACACTTCTGCTTCTAACAGGCTGAGAAAGCACTATCTGGAAGGGGCTAGGGAATTACGTAAAACAAGGAAAGGCACATAAAAGGTAAATCAGAGCTTCTCCTTGCCACAAGGATGAAGTATGATCAAGCTATGCACTTAGAAGGCCAAAATAACATAAGAATAAAAAGACTGTTTGGCTGCTCCCACTCTAGGTCTCATGTGCATGTGTGCACAAAGACACTGCTACAGAAGTCATGATTGCTGCAAAGCATCCATGAAGGCTGCCAGCGTGGTGAGGCTGAGAGGATTGGTCACTTGTACAGGTAACAGCACTACCCAGAGCCACACTTAGAAACACTAATTAAAGACTTCAGGAAAAAAAAAGTTAAGCTTAGGGACTTAATGTTAAAAAAAAGAAAAAAAATCAATGTCTGCTAATTACAGACTGATGCGAGACATAAGGCAAGGGACAGATTAGCCCTCATCAGCCTTGGGTGAGTAAATACTACACATCTCTCAAAGCCCCTGCTACAAAGCATCTCAGCACAGAGCAGCCTTCCTGGGGCTGGAGCCCCGCTGGATAACTAACATTTTGGTTGTTACCTTCTCACCGCCACCCTCCTGAGCAGCCAGGGCTGCCCTAAGCCCCTCAGCTGCTGCCCCGCTGCAAGGAGCCAGGTAAAGGAGAGAAACTGCCAAAACCAGCAGGGAGAAGCCACCAAAACAAGGCACATTTATGCCATGGGGGGCTATGGGCTGTGACAGGAGGACAACAGAACACGCAGCAGCAGCATAACCCACTCCTGCCAGGGCACTGCGGCATCACATCCCTGCACAGACCTCCCTCCGGGCACAGAAGAAGGCAGACCAGAAAGAAAAACACAGGTACTCGGCATCCTCTGCCAACAGAGCTCGGGGCACTTACAGATGGGAAGGGCATCCTCTACTTCACTGGCAAATGCCAGAGTTTCATAAGTCACAGGCTTAGAAGGTTGCCAAAGCATCGCAGACCAGCAAGCCATCTGGTTTGTCACCCGGGAGGTGTGGTGAACACTTGCCTGAGGGACCCACAGAGGTGTCCCTGCTGCCCCCCGGGATGGCCCCTGCCCACCAAGCAGCCCCAGCCCAAGCAGTGCCATTCTTTTGTAATTCCACCAAGCGCAACCCGCTCGCTGTCACCTTCACCAGACCGCTTTCCTCCAGAAGCCCTGTTTTAGGGAAACGTCACAGCCTCCAAACCACCAGGGTCAGACGAGATGCCAGGACCTAGCATTGACTCCTGCGTGCAATAGGAAGCCTGTACATCAAACAATTTTGTGAACAGTAGTTTGGTTGACAAAAAGGCTAGGCTCATTTTGACAGATTTGCTTACCCACAATTAGATTTCAACTGTTCATGCCTGACGCCTCTGCCTTCAGTATACCCACTCATCTGGAGAATTAAAGGGACATTTGAAATACAAACTTATGACTCAAGCTTAATTGTCAGGTGTCCTTCTCCAGTACAGCTCTAATGAGAAATCAGAAACATTTCTGAGCACAGAAAGAGACTAAGAATTGACACAAGCTGCCAAAGGAAGCCTGTAGAAGCATTTTAAGTCTAACAGGGTGCCTTCTTTAACTTACGCTTTAGCTAAACTATGTATTCGGCTTCACACATGCGTAAGAGCCTAGGGCCTGTGAAGCCTGGAAGCAAGGTTGGACTGCAAGAGCATCTGATCTGAGTGACAGAAGCCTTTGCATTACTAGCAAAGCTCAGAAAGTTTTCAGTATCCACAACAGCTCCTGAAAAGTCATTTCCCATTTTCCTCATCAACAGAAAAGTACAGTTTTAATGGTAAAGAAATTACTATCACCAAATACTTCTTTCTGCTATTCTGCAGAGGTTACCAGGGAAAATTTTGTAACAAGTCAGAATATAAGTATGTCCTAAACCAGTCTTCAGATTTAACTTCCAGTCACAACATGCTGTCATGATTGCAGGTACAGCTTCCCAGAGTAAAATACACTGACAGTGTTCAGAGGTAGCAAATGAGCTAGAAATTGGAGTATAATTCACAGTACAACACTGCTAGGAGTAACCTGCACAAAATATATAATTGCAAGAAATAATCAACTATCCTGTTCCTGACAGGTACTATTAATTCCCTTTGGGCCCCAGTCTTCTGACAGCTGGGAAGAGACATAGATAATTTGCACATTATTTCACCTTGATAAATGTCATCTATAATGGTAGCAAGAGATAACCGTGGAGTATCAAAGTTGACAAGCCTAAGTGGTTTCCGTGATTTCTCCATGAGATGCCTAAATGCTTTTTTAGAGCACTGCCAATTATTCAACTGCAAAAACAGATACTTTTAAGATACTTAAGATGAATCATTTCCCACTAGAACCAAACACATTAAGTTTGATCATAAATCTGAATCTCTAGTCAAGACAAACTTATTTCAAAACTTAGAAAAGATACATAAAATTTTTATATGAGTCAGAGCTTTTTTGTTTGAATTTTATTCTGACTAAATCCTGTAAAAAAAATACAGCTAGAATTTCAAGTTAGCTATACATACTGCATCTTCAGAAAGTTGGTTGGAATCAAAACTTTTTGCACATTGTTCATTCTTCACTGTGTTGCAATTCCAAGTGAACTCCTCATCATTATGACACAACCTAGTTATTAGCTTGCCACTTGCCACAATGCACAAAAATCCAGACAAAGTTTATACCTGCACCCATACATACACACAAGCTTTCAAGCCACCTTGGGAGTTCTGCATTTCTTCCCTTTCTAAGGCACACAGGCAAATTTGGATGGATCAGACAGCACATGCAGTGACGCCTGAAACTCCCACCATGCCCCATTAGTCAATTCCATTAGCTAAATGACTAGGAAAAAACCTTCTCCGTGACCTACCACGACAATAGGTGCTGACACCAAAAGAAAATTTGCAACTGTACTCAATTAACAACTAATGCTTTGGTAACTAAAAGCACGATCAGCTGCCCATTCCTGACAGCTCTGCACAGTGGCTCTGCATCATTTACAAATGAGACTTCATTTAGAAGTTTTCATTTCACTTTCAGCATCTATTATTTAGATGCATAGGGCAGTGCAAAAACCGAGTCCACAAGCACTACCAGAAGCTTACAAGACCAAGAAAACTGCCAAAAAGGCAAATATACACAAATGGGAATGACCGAAAAGACTCTCCTCATACATAAGCCATTCATGGTATGAGAAATACATCGATCACCAGTTCTGCCTATGGAAGCAGCATTTAGAAACCTGCTGAAGGGCCACCTAAAAGGTCCACCGTCAGTTTCCAAGGACCAAGTTTTGTCCTCAATTTCCCCAGTGCAATTTTAAAGTAAGACCTAATCTCAAAAGAAAGCAGGTTTGTACAAGTTTAAAAACAGACACTTGGGATTCCTCTATAGGCTGGAGTGCTACAGAAGTTGTCAACAAATTAGCCAGAGCAGTCATCAGTAATTTGTTTAGTGGCAGTATCATGTTTGCCACTGGAGAACCATCCACATCAATTGATGATTTTTCCTCTGGCTGGGGCTCAGGCAACAGGTAGAGAAAAATCTCGCTGTGACATCACATAAGAGTTCAGTGTAACATCAAATCCCACTAACAAGCACGTGATGGGTAAAATCACAGATTTTGAAGAGCACAAGAGTATGTAGCCACCTATGCCTCTGCTTAAGCCGGTGTTATGCTGCTGTTGGGGGGTGCTGTCCTGTTGGCGTGACCCACATCTCCCCACATCCCCCCACACCCAGCACCACGCAGGGTGCTCACACTACGAACTCCCACACCCAATCCCCCCCAGGTCCCACACGGCAGAGTTGCAACCTCTGACTCAAAATGGCTGGAGAAGCGACCCAAGCACCCACGCCACAGGACACCTTCTGCTGAGGAGGCAGTCTGGGGGTTTGACCCATATCACCTAGTCACTGACACGAGGCAGGTGTTCCCAGCCAGAAGAGAGACAAGATTTCATAGGTGCCACTGGCTTGGTGGATGGGGCCCGGCCAGGACCTGTGCCCCACACACAGCACTGCCCTTGGGAATCTCACTCCTGAAGACTCCAGCAGCAACCCCAAGGGCTTGAAACTCCACCTAAAGAAAAATGTCAGGGCTTTCTTTCTACCTTGGGTGCCTATTCTAGGATTTGGCCTTTCAAAAACTCACATAAAACCAACCAGCCTCCTCTCACCTCATATTTTCCTTTCATCACACCATGTATACACAACCTTTAATCAGATCCAGCCATCCTATCAGAAGGAGTGAAGTAGAAGGGAAAGACATCTGATATTTTTAATCAGCAAATTGTCATGGTCACCTTTCTTGGGCAGCCAAGATTCAAGGTTGTCAACTAAGCTATGGAACTGCCAGAAGGGCTATGCTGTTAATTAAATGTTTGAGAGCTTTGATTTAACAAAAAGCACGCTATGACTGACCTTAACATCAGAAAAGAAAGCTAAACATAGCTTGGTCTTATGTAAAACCCAGGGCCAAAGAAGTCACAAGAAAGTCACCAGCAGTACTGAGGCTAGCAATTATGCCTGAATAAGTTTTTAAACACAGTTGTATATCAAGCTATAGGGCCTCTTCATGTTCTTTGTTTCAGAAAGAATAAGACAGTTTTCAAACACACCATGATGTCTTTTTGAGATCCACGAAAAGCAGCCAAAGTTAAGGCATGTTCATAAGCGGGGCATTAAAACCCAAGACTTCCCCTCTACACCGCCGGAAAAGAAAAATCGCGACTTTATTTTTAAAGCGCTAGGTCACAGATGAGACTACAACGAGGACAGTCCATCTAGACAAAGCCCCGATGAACACACCCCGCTCTGAGGACGGGACCCGTTCCCAACAGTCCGACACCTGGCCTTCCTCCTCTCCCTCGTGCAGAGGCTCCCCGACCCCCGCTCGCCTCCCTGCGATCCCGAGACGTGCAAAAGGGATGCGATCGGCGCCCGGGCTCCGCGAGAAGCCGCAAAAGCCTGCTTCCAGCGTACTCGGGATGCTCCGAAGAGCTCACGGTTAAAACGAGCACCGTGCAAAGGGGCAGGGGCATGCAGCAGGCGCGGCTAGGAAGCGCGCCGCGGGTACTCTGAAGTACAAGCAACCTGCCGTGGGCACGGCGTGGGACGGCAGGCCGCCCGCGGGTGGCAACCGCGCGGGTGGGACCCAGCA
>VXAA01006201.1:57171-68165 GCA_013399115.1 Anseranas semipalmata | reverse complement strand
TAATAATAATAACAACAACAACAACAACAACAACAATAATAATAATAATAATAATAATAATAATAATAATAATAAAAACAGGTGCCCCCTGTCTGTGAGTAAGGTGGCTAAGAAAAATCACAAGTGGCATGTCCTGGGTTTGCAGAAGTAAATCAAGGTAATTATGTGAAGAAAGAGTTCACATTGTATTTTCCATGGTCTGGATCTGGCCCAGATAAATATTGTGTATGCTTTGATAGACTTTTCTGTGAGACAGTAGGTTGTGCACATACAATACAGGTAAAGCCTACGCACACATAGCACATACGTGTGAGGGACTTAAGAGAAATCACCTTGCCCAACGTTATTTTCAGTGCATCGAGCCAGGGCTGTGGCAGACTGAGTTCCCTTGGACTCTCAGGCTCAGTCCCTCCGGATTTTAACTCTCACCATGCCTGAAATCTGGTTTGTGCTGAACATCTCATCCTGCACAGCTCGCTCCAGGAGCCACGGGGCTGCTGGAGTACGCTGCCCCCCCGTGCGGCTTCGGAGGCTGGAAGTGCACCTGGGTGCAATGGTCTGGTAGCTAAATTAGAGGCAGTCTGCACCAGCCCTGCTCCCAGTTGTGGCCCAAGCCCCGTTTCACAGTGTGGAAAGGAGAGGGACAAGAGATCCCCTCTGCTGGTCTGTTTTGCATCAGTTCTGTGCTTACCTGCAGCCGTACAGGAGCACAAGATGCCACACGTATCCTCCAAGAGTCCGAGGTGCAAAAAGTTACAGCAGCTGCCAGAGTCCTGCAAGGCTCACAGCTCTGGGGACGCCCCCGAGGCCACAACAAACTTCACCTGATTTGTTGGTGTAGCAGAAACAGCCCTCCCTCTTAAACAAAACAATCCCATTAACATTCTACAAACAGAGTAATCCTGGTTCTGCCGAAACAAAACAAAGAGTTGAAACTTTCTTTCCATGGGAAAATGCAATGCTTCCCAGTGCCTGATTTTGTCCAGCCTAGCAATATCACCAACCACCCCACCCCCAAAAGATCCCCCCACCAAAAAGATGCTCTGGCTTGTCAGAAGCAGTGCGCACAGCACCCTCCAAGGCCTGACCAGCACACCACAGCACTACCCCAGCTCGCCCCCGCCACCGTGGGGCCTTGCACAGGGACGGGGAGCGATGGGGCCGCTGCTGGGACGCTCCTTCCTGCAGGGCCTGGGGTGCACCGGTGGTGTGCGAAGGATGCTCTGAAGCACTGGTCACTGCTTAGCATTAGTATATATATTTTATATATATATATTTATAATTATATATATAAAGCGCCTATCACCATATTGATAAACACTCTTTGGAACCACTCTGATGGCAGGGGTAAGAACAGGAGTTGGCCTGTTAGTACCTCAGCACTTCTGTTTCCAACCAATTTAAAAAAAAAAAAAAACAAGACTTTTGCTGAGCAGCAGCCTGAGGGATGAAGTGGAAGAGTATCTTAAAAGCACCGGACCTTTTCTGCCCTGCAGACCACTGTGCAAAGCAGGGGTAACACGCTGCGATGGTGTGGATGACCCCACTCAGTGGCCACAGCAGCTGGGAACGTAACATTTCCCAAGAGTTAGATTAATGCCCTCTGCTAGCAAGCCTATAAAAGCCCAGCTCTTTTTTCCTCTATGCGTCTGCTGCTCTGACTTGCTTTTTAGGGAAGCAGCAGCTTCAGGAGGTGTACACGTTGTCTGACACTGTTCTCAGCCCAGCACTCCGCTAGCAAATTACGCTGCATGGCTTGCTCCCTAACACCGTCTGCAAAGGAGGGATGCTACACAAACACAAAAGAAGGCAGGCTATTTTCTCTGCCCTGGCTCAGGACTCGCGTCTGTGGCAGCCTGGAAATAGTACCCATGTGCTTGCCTGTCAGTCCGAAGGGAGATGAAACGATGCGGCATGTGGCTGAGTTTCTGTCATCTGAGTTCTCAGTGCTGGAGGGTACGTGTTGCCATTTGTCACATGTTGTCTTGGATCCCACCGTTATGCCTATGGATATTTGAGGCTCAGTAGTTTTCTTGATTAGTACATGAATGCACAGGAATGCAACTCCAGAAATCATTTACCAGATGAAATGTAGCACCTGCTTTCCCCTTATCTTTAAAAGAGCAGTGCCAAAATACCATACTCCCCAGGGTTTGACCAAGTCTAATAAAATAGAGGAAAAGTTGCCATAATTTTGCCTTCCAGATTGAATCTACCTTTTATCACTGAAACATTTCAAATGATGATTGATTTTCCAGAGCTACCAGACTTTTATTTTACTTCTGGGATGGGTGAAAATTGCACTTTCAGTTGAATCAACAGCATTATGCAGTTTTATTACCAAACTCAGCCTCCGCAAAGATCTTTACTTGGACTTGACATCTGTCATGAGTTGTCTGACGGCTAGAGCAGGCACATAATAATTTCTGTAATGGGTACATGCACAGAGCAACTTGGGTCTAGAACTACACTGGGGAAGCATGCTACAACCTAAAATTGCTGCCAAAGGTCTATCAGGACAACTGTGTTGGAGGAGATTAGTGGGTCCCCTTGCCACCTCAGGAGCAGGAGACGCGGGTTGGACAAGTTCACAGGATACCTGCTTCCCATGCCAGGGCAGGCAGAAAATTTTTCACAGACCCCAATAACAAACTTTAGACCCACAGTGAAAGAGAAAAGCAACAATATGTGCCATAAGAGGAAAGCAAGAGAGAGAAAAAATTCAGCAATTTCTTGCTGGAGCCAAGATGTTTGTTGAATGATCTCCCAAAGTTAGACTCAGAGTGATCCTAAATTTGTGCATGTTTGCCCCAGGGAACAACAGGGTCAGGAAACTAATGATCCAAGCATTCTTTTGCCCAACGGAGGAGTTCCTGCCTTCCTTGGAGCTGATACTCATCGCTGATTTTGGCTCCGCAGCAAGAGATAGGACCTGAGGGGACACTTTGAAGGATCCCTGCATTTTACATGTGGGACATTCCAAATTTTCTTTCTATCTTTGTACACCATGAATTCTCAAATTAAAATGTGCTCCATGCAAGATTTGGGCTAGCATGGACTGCTTGTAGGTACATACAGAATTATTTGCTTTGTATAAATGATGACTTGATTTCATGAAATTCGTTAGTCAATTGTCCTCTTAGGAGGACAGCTTTATCAAGATCGAAGATTTCTCAGCCTTCATCCTAGTTTCATTTTTTTTTTTTTTTCTATCTGCAATAGGATAAGGAGGGCTTTGACCACAAAAGTTCCATGGAAGAAAACTTGATGTACTTGGGCATTTTGATGAGAAGCGTGATCAAGCTGTCTTTTCCTGTTTTTCTCACCTGCTGGCTGACTGAACAAATAAGGGCCCATCTGACAGTTATGAGGTAACAACTCTGAAGGGCTAACCTTGACAGATGACCAAGCTGAAGATAAGAGCGGGTTCTTCATTCCTGTATTGCAAACATCAGTGTGAAGCTGCTTTGGCAGTGACTGGGGAAAGTTTCAGCTGTTCTTCAAATGCATGCCTTGCTGATTAATTTGTGATTTATAGCGCTGGAGTTGGGTGTGGGTTCTCCCTCATAACTCACAGAGATTCTTGGTCCAGAAGCATCTGATACTGGCTGCAGCATGGGTAAGAAACAGGACAAGCTGAACTGCATGCCAGGTCTAATAAAGCTGTATTTATGTTTTGAGAAACTCGTGACCACCAGTGGAAATCTTCTGCCTTTGGATATACCTTCTAACAACAAAACCTGATGCAGACAGTGAGTACAGATTCCTCCATAAACTAAACTGACCTATTGCTTCATTTTTGCCAGCCAGAGGCTTCATTTGGGATGTAGCAATTGTTGTACAGGCACACATACCCTCTTACTGTGTCAGACCATCCTGGAACAACGAAGAGTCCCTGTTTTCAACACGTGGTGTGATATTCCTATATCTGCAGACAATGAGTGTACTTCAGTGTTTCTATCCAGCTCAATTAGAAGAGGTGTTTTATACTGATACAGAGTTCTGCTGAGGATTCAGAAATAAGTTAGTCCCTAAAGCATTTCTTGATTTGCTTTTCCTGCAGACAATGCTGTGACAGCTCTGGTTCGCTGCTGAGGTGAGTGAGGGCAGTTTTCCAGTCCTGTTTAATGTATCCATTAATGATCTGGATGATGGGGCAGAGTGTACCCTCAGCAAGTTCTCAGATGACACAAAACTGGGAGGAGTGGCGGATAGGCCTAAGGGTCCAGCTGCCATCTGGAGGGACCTCGGCAGGCTGGAGAAATGGGCTGACAGGAACCTCATGAAGTTCCACAACAAGAAGTGCAGAGTCCTGCACCTGGGGAGGAACAACCCCCGGCACCAGGACATGCTGGGGGCCACCCAGCTGGAAAGCAGCCCTGCAAAAAGGACCTGGGGGTCCTGGTGGACACCAAGCGGAACATGAGGCAACAATGTGCTGTGTGAGCTGTGCGGGTGATGGAGCACTGGCACAGGCTGCCCAGAGAGGTTGTGGAGTCTCCCTCCTTAGAGATCTTCACAAGACATGGTCCTAGTCAACCTGCTCAAGGTGTCTCTACTTGAGAAGGGAGTTGGACCAGATGACCCCCAGAGGTTCTTTCCAACCTCAGCTACCCTGTAATTCTGTGATTCCACCTCCTTCCGCATTGGCATGCAGCAGCCCCCTCGGTGGCATGTGCTGGCATGTCCCAGCTCTTCCATGTAGTCTCCTCAGTGCTCTCCTGCACAGCTGTGAACCATAACAACACGTTTAGTGAACTTCATTGCAGCTCCCTCTGACACTTGACTGTCCTTCTCAACCCATGTGGGTGTTCACAGAGGTCAGGTGCAGGTGTCTTGGTACATGGGGAAAGCTAGAACAGCATCATGCAGGGCAGAGATGGGAAGTATTTAAAAACAAACCACAGAAGCTAAACAGAGGATTAAACAAACGCCAGTTTTGCAAGTGCAAATACCATGTGCTACATGCTTTCCCTTAGTGGGCTGTGGGAATGATCAGCAGTGAAGGAAGGCATAGCTGACCTTTCTAGGAAGCCGGCCTCCATCAGTGAAACACTCTGCCTGGCAGGAGGCAGCTGGGGCCAGAGAGCCAGTGACCCTGTAATGGTGCCTGGGTTGCCAGCAGGGCTCCAGTGGGTGCACTGGGGTACAGCCTCCATCAGTTAGTAAGAGAGAAGATCAGCAGTGAATCAAAACTAGAAAGAATGCAAGGACTTTCTGCCTTTGCCCTCTGTTTCCTCAAATTGGTTTATAAACTGGTTTGTGTGCAAAGAACAGCACAAACCGAGTCTCCAGATACAGATTTCCCAGCCCCTCCCCGGGACAGGACAGTCAGGAAGCAGCAAAGCACCAAACCACCAGCCTGGTGCTCCCTCTGCAACAGGCAGTACTCCGTGAAAGGAGCGGGATGCGATGCAGCCATGTTCACGCTTCCTTATCTGGCGCTGGATGGTAAAGGCAGCAGCACTCTGGACATTATGTACGTGCTTGGAAATGCTGCCAGTAAATCCTCTGCTTTAAACTTTTAATGACATAAGAGTCACCTTGGCCAGTTTCCTGTCTCTGATGGGAGCTAAAAGCAGATGCCTAGGACACGGGATAAAAACACAGCAAGTATAGGAAAATACTTCTGTTATTATACACCTCCATCTCCTGGGATGCTGCAGTGCAGAGACTTCCTAAGCTGGGCTTCACCTTCAACACTGAGTTTAACTGATCTCACTGTACCATTCTTCTGTAGATTGGTCCAATTACTTTTTAAACCTATTTATATTTCTGCAATCCGGATTGTCTTGGGGCAAGGAGTTCCCCAATTTAGTCTAAAGTTTTACTCTGGTGTTGTATGAAAAAGTTCTTCCTTTGTTTGCCTTAAACCTGCTGCCTGATCGTTCTCATCATTCTCATGCCATGTGGATAGGCATTCCTTGGTCACCTTCTCCATGCCATTCATGCTATATACCTACCACATCTTCCTGAATAACCACGTTTCCAGGCGGAATCATTTTCACCCACGTCATCCCTTTTGTGCACGGGCCATGCAAACAGAAGTCAGTCGTGGCACCATTTGCTGCAGGAGGCGCCCGGAGCCATGCCACTGCTTCCCGGCTGCCTGGATCCCCCACTGGACTCACGATTCAGGCACCTACTCCACACCCTCCAAAGGAGCGGTGGGAAAGCGCAGGGTGCCGTGTGTTTACTGCTTAGGTAGTCTTCCAGGTCTTGGAGGAAACTAGCAAAAGCCAGGCAGTCAGCATGAAAAAATACACCACAGCCACCAAGAAAATCCAACAACAACAAAACCCCACCAAAAAACAAACCAAAACAAACACACACACGCACACACAAAAACTAAGAAGAATATTTTATGAGAAAAAGTATCATTTTCCCTATTTTCTTGTTGTTTAATATTCTGTGAACACTGTTTGCCTGACAGCGTCCATCAAAGCAAAACAACCCTGTGTTTGGTGCCGAACGCCCCACACAGTCTAGAAAGTGAGGTGCATTCAGTGGTCCAACCTGCCATTAATTCCAGTTCCATTGTGCTTCTGCCTTTGTTCCCTGCAGGGTGCTGGGTTTTTAATCTTTTGCTCTCCCACCACTTACTTATTTGGTTATGGATGGATTTCTTTCACTCAGCTGCAACCTTTGTCCCATGCTGCAGCAGGTCTTGGGTGCTACTGGGTTTCTCCACAACACGAGCCTACCTACTCATGAATGACTGGTTGCATTCTCTTTAACCTGCCACGGATTACAAGAGTTTTGCTCTTCCTATTGTAATCAAGGGTTGAAGACTGTTACATTAGCAGACCTCTTTGAAATATTCTAGACCCTGTCGATTTAATGTTATTCTCCCAATGTTAAAAACTGGCAGCATAAAGTTACAGTGGAGGTAGCATCATTCCAAGAAATCTCCAACCTTTGAGGCAAGAAATACCAGCTTAATTTTTCTAAAGTTATTCCTTCTGCTAGTTTGTTGTTGTTGTTGTTATAATATCAGCTAGGAAAAATGCCACCCCAGGGGCTCATATCTGAGTCCAGGATTTTATGCCTTCACTCAAGAAGGAACATACTCCTTTGGGAACACTTCCAATCTTTTATTGGTACCTGAAAAGGAGGTTGTATATTTCTCCTAAGGATGACCAGCAAACAAAGAAAAGGATACGATTTTTTTACCTACTTCTTCTCTTCATTGTTTATTAAGTCCTGAAATGCTTGTTTGTTTGGGGTTTGAAGATGACTTCCCGGCACTTTCAATTTTTGGACGTATCAGCAATGCTAAGCTTGTTTTTTTTTTTTTTTTTTTCACAGAGATTTCATTGGGGAACGGGAATTTGCACAGGCATTCACATTTGGAAAGTCAGAAATGTGCTGTAGGAAATCCTCCCTTCCAGTTGTTTTACAGGTGTTTGCTAAATAGTACAAAACATAGTTCTCCTGCCATCTAGCTGAGATTCCTTCTCCCTCTGGTTATTAGAGTTTCACTTGCTTTGTAATTTGGATTTCACCAGTAGGCATCCAATACATGTTTAGATATACTCCACGAATACAGCCAAATACAGAAAATCTTATTCCTGTAAAAATAAATAGTTCTGAAAGAATTATTAGACAAATATTTTTTTTCTGTGCTATAAAATTGAATTATAGCATAGAAAATCAACTTTATAAGATAGAAAAAATACATGTGTAATGATTTAGAGTATTACATTTGTGTTTAGGTATCTTCTAATTCTGTGCATGTGGCATTTAAACAAGTACATACCATTTTTTCCTCACAACTGTTTTCATTGAGAAGGTATATAGTTTGTTAAAAGTGCACCTGCGTAGTAGCCAGGAGTAAATCCATGCTTAGGTCTGGGCACCACAATGTATGCTGTGTGAAGTCTGAACTCATTAAGGGGAAGATTAAAAAAAAAAAAAAAAGAGAGAAGTAGAATTCAGCTTTGAAATTTTTTTCCTACAGGGAAATTTTTGATTTTGAAGGCTGCAAAGCACCATCAGATTGCTTAAAACAGACAAGCAAATCAAAATGTTACAACTTTCAAGGTTTTCTAAACAAATCCTAGAAAAAAACAATATCAAAGGGCTCTGGTATTTTTGTTTGTTTTGATCAGCTAAATATTTTGTTTGACGTTTTCAAGATTTTTTATTGAGCAGGATTGAGTGACTACATTGTTTGTGAAAAACTTCATCAACGTTAGCTTTTTAATTCTTCAGCACTTGGACAACAGTCAGTTTTTAAAATAAAAATGCTTCATTTAAACCAATCCTTCACTGAGAGCATAAGCAGTCACAGAATTGTGTTCATTTCACTCTTCATTCAACTCTATTCAAGCACTCAGTCAATGCCAGGTTTTACTGTTATCTTTCCAAGTAGTAATTGAGCTCTACTGTGAGCATGCATTGCCTTTATTCATGTAATCAAAAAATACTTTTCCACAGGGGCCCCTTCTCCTTTCAGTGCACTGGTTACTCAAGCTGAGATGATTTATCTTTAACCACTTCGTTTAAACAGTTTAAAAGACTGTTAAAACATAGCCAGCTGAGCTACTCCCCAAATCACCCCACTCCCAAATTCAGCAGTAATTGCAGCACCCTATGAATGCTCTTTGTACGTGTTCCTGTCTTCCAGAAGGAAGTGGCACTGCAGTGCAGTAAAACACTGTTATTATATGGTTCATTTTTGCAAAAGGCATTGCTTCGAGAGATTATAACACCTTGAGGAGTCCTAGCTGTTGCAGCAGGATGGGGCACAGCTGGGGTGGTGAACAGGGAGATGCTGGCACTGAGCTAAAGGATTCCAGCCTTAAAAACAGCCCCGCACTCCTTAAAGCTGATGCTCATTGGTGTTAAATACCCAGAGTGAATGAGGTATGGCGAACTCTCAGCCCAGTCACCAGTGGGAGCCTCTGGATCTGGATGGGGGTAGTTTTGTTTGTATTTGCCTGCAACAGTCTCCGTAGTTTACCCCTGAACCTAGTAAGTGTGGACACACACAACTTTCTCCCACCTCGAATCACCTGGACAGCATGTGATTGAAAAATCAGGTGCGATTCTGCTTTGTACCCACACACTGGAGGAAGAAAGGAGGGCTCTATGGTCATTGAGCTTCCAACCTGCCATTCTTCATGAGCATTGAATGAAATAAGAAGTTAGGAAGCAAGCTGTTGCCTGTTACCCCTGCACAATTTATCCTAAGGACAGACCAGCACCTTTCCATCCCAAATGTTTTTTCTGCTGAATGATGATTCTACCAGGAAAGGTTGCTCCTACTGAAGTTTTCTTTTCAGACGGATTTTTCTGATGCACACAATGCAAAACAATGGAGCTTCTGAATGTCCTATGAAACAGTCACTTTATTGCAAAAATGAATATCATAAGGTAGAAAATTTACATTTCATATAGTTCAACTCTTGAAAGAAATGTACAAACCATGTATCATTTGTGGAAGGGATGACATGGGCTACCAACTGAGGGCTAGACTGGCCAACTGGTTGAGAGGTGCCCAGCTTATAAAACTTGAACAAGGAGGCCCTCAGTATTCAAATTATCCAGAGAATTGTTACAACTCAAGGAGACCATTTGCATAGGACCACACAACATGAAGCACTTCATTACTTTTACACAATATATTGTACAGCTGTAGGATTTTTTTCATTTGTTTTGTATTTGTTTACCTGAAGTTTCTGCTATCTAGCTTCAAAGGATAAACATTTTGTAAACAATGAGGCTGGATTATGGGGTTGAGAGGTGACAGTATTCTGACCGTCTTCCAAAATAGGCTGTGAAAGACAATAGATAAGGGACTAGGTTTTGACAGGCAGAGATCTCATAGATTCAAAGCTTTGGGAAATTAATCATCCTTATAATTTAAAACTGTTTTACAGCAGCTTTAATACAGAAAAGCCACTCCATGGAGGCATCTTTTGCTTTGAGCTTTTTATAGTATTTGTTTACATACTTTGGATGCTTTCACTTCAAAATCACAGGGTACTTATTCCTGATTATTACATTTAACAAGACTATGAATGAGAAGGGAAATGTTTCCTTGCGCTCTAAGTGTTGTGTAAGTACAGGATTTACTTAACCTGTTTCCACATCTCATCTTGTTAGACCCTCTCTGTGAATCTTCTACATAGCACATGCAAAATCTGGCTTGCTCAGATGTCAACGGAAGTGCTGGGAAGATTTATATTGTCAAATGGGAAGGCTGCAAATGAGCATAAAAAGTCAAAATACTTCCACTAAAAGCAGGAGCCTCAACCTACTTTATACGTACACAGCAAATAGGCTTTGCATTTAGAATCACATGGCATGAGCTCTGAGAAGGTTCACTGTAATTTTCTAAAGCAATGTACATAGAAAAAAAAAACTTAATTGCATTGTTTCATTTAATTTTAGCATTAAATTGTGTGCTTGGTCAAATGGAGTTGGCTACTTTAATCAGCACTGAACTATCATTTCAAACAGTGAAAAGGTGGAGGGAAAGAAGTAATATTGGTGGAACTTTGTTTGAAAACACAAGCATTACACAGTAAAAAAGGTCACAGTGCAAATTGTGGTTCTGCCATGGCCTCACTATATGAGTTCTGAAGTCTTAATATCTCTCTCTGTGTATCAACATCCTAATCTGCAAAATAGTAATAATATTTCCTTACTTCAGAGAAGAAGTGCTGTAAAGATTATTTAGTAAAATGTTTCCTCAGGGCTCAGAAAATACTAAGCATTAGGCATTATAAATTATGCGCTAATTTCTCTTAAGATGCAGTATAGCCTGGGTAAGTGCTTTGTAGGATATCTTCACTGTGTGCTTTTGTAGTTAGTTTTGAAAAAGGTTATCTACATAAGAGCATTACATAATAAAAATCAGTCACAGCTTAGCGCCTTCTATTTAAACTATTGCTTGCTAGCTTTGCTAAACATGATGCTGACTATCAAGACATCCAAGAAATCCAACATGTCAAGTAGTTGTCCCTACATTTACTAAAAAAAAAAAA
>VXAA01006201.1:9385-52330 GCA_013399115.1 Anseranas semipalmata | reverse complement strand
CCCCCCCCCCCCCCCCCCTCGAGAGAAATCTTCCCCCTTCAGTTCCTTAGAAAGTAAATCTGTCCTCAAAATCCAATTACCTCTTCTTTTTGGATGATATTTATTCGAGTTTTGATGTACGGGAAAGCATGCATTGTTGTCAAGATGGTGTTCCTCTTGTATTGCTCGCTAAGCTCTCCTCTAGGGCGCCCATCCATGGTGAAAGGCGTAGTGTACATGAACCGACAAAGGTTGAAGTTCTTCTCAAAATAAGTTACTCTGTCCTTCATCTCATACTCATCAAAATACGGCTCCACAAAAGTAATCTGTATGTATGCCTGAGAGAAGAAGGAAGAATCATTACAGTACTTTAAAATGAAACAAGTAAAAAGGAATGGTACATATGAAATATCCCTTAGTTCACATTTGGCTAAGCATGGTCTGGAAGAGCACAGAGCTGTAAATCCTTCAGATTCTCCTTCTCTTCTTCAGAGCTGACAAAACTTACCTCTGGAGAGGGCACAGCACAACTCTGGGAATCAGAACCAGAGCAGGGACTTGAGATCAGAGCTTCTACTCTCATAGAATCATAGAATCATTTAGGTTGGAAAAGACCTCTAAGATCATCCAGTCCAACCTACTGTAACTAGCTACCAAACCAAGCCTTTCACATAAACTTTAAGGACATTCGTAGACACACAGATACAGCCAAGGTGGTGGTTGTGGTGGTTTTTTTTGTTTGTTTGTTTGTTTTTTTTTGTGCCTTAATGTTTGAGTATAAAAGCTTCAGGGGGATCTCTCTCTCTTCCTTTCTCTTCTGTGATGAAGCACTCAACTCAGTGGTACTTTCCCTACCTTATTGGGGTCCAGCTTGCTTTTGTCTACAGGAGCAGAGTCTTTAATCACTTCCACAGCATCCTCCCCAAAGCACTGGCCATAAAATCCCTGGAAAGGAAACAGAATTATTCCAGAGATTTTTTTAGTCCTTAATACAATGCTAATGACCTGTGTGTCTCTAGGAGAAAGGAGAAACTACGACAAATTTTGGGCTCTGTACAGTAAATATGCTACTTCATGAACCACAGTTGACCAGCCTAAGGCATCTTACTGACAAAGCTCTGTGTGAGTTGCTTACAAAAACGTAAAGATCCAGCTAAAAGGAGAACAAGGGAACATTGCAGTTCCATGAAAAAGATTAAAAGGTACCAAAGCAAATATCTGGCCTGCTAAGATCAAATCATTCAACATATTACAAATCTTCCCTTAAGAGACATGGTCTCAAGGTACTGAGCACGAATCACTTTAATCATTTTGCTAATGATAAAAAATGATAAAAAGGGCTGCAACAGAAAGGATATATACAAAGGGAATAATCTATGGTATAAAACAGTGATTTTTATATAGCAGTAATATTATCAGAACTGTGCACAGAAAGCATGACATAACACAGGAGATCATATTATCACAATGTTTTTTTCTTTACCTCTAATCTGTGAGAAATCTCAGGAAGTTTGGTAATTGCAGGCTCCTTATAAACAAATTCCTGTTCATCTAAGTCCCCAAATTTGGATCCATAGAAACCAACACGGAAGTAAGTTCCAAACATTCGCTTTTGACCCTAATTGATACAGAAAAAGAGGAAATTTACGATTACTTGTTTTTCGATGTCAACATAGTATAATTTGGATGCCTTTTTTTTTTCCAATTTGATGTATCGAAAACAATTGAAAACCCACTAATCTTACATCTTCCCATATTTCAGAGACATATTTAGTTTTAAGTGTCTTCAGTGCCAGTGAATTAGAAGCATATATTCATGAAAGAAAACATACAGGTTTAAGGGCTTAACATTTACATTTGGCTGAAACCTAACTTAAAATTTAGGCTGACCATGAAGTGACTTTTACAAAACAAAAGATCATATTATTTTTCAATTCCATTAGGTTTAACAAAATTCAAATTTTGCAATAAGCAAAAGTTGGTAAGAACTTGAAACTGACTAGACTCAGTAGTAAAATGCTTCTGGAGAAAGAGATGCAAAGGAACAGCATGCATGTTGAGAATTCAGCCAGGCTTTTGTCTTTCTTCTGTTGGATAACTGAAAATACTAGTTAATGGACAAGAAGGTTGTTTTTCTTAAATAGCTGTGGCCAGGTGCAATCAGGCATCTTCTTATTCTAAGTCTGACCCGTTCAGCTGTCTTTCTGTAACTCTAAAACAGTTTTATAATCATCTCTTCTTTTTCTTACAAGGAGAATAGAGCTTCTTTCACTGTAAAGTACACTCTGTAGGTAGGACAAAGTAGACGGAAGCTTTTGTTAGAAAAAGGAAATTAATCTATTTGATACCAGTCTTCATTTTATTGTCACCAGTCATAAACAAACAGTGCAGCCCAGCAACCTGTCTTGCTAGTGGTGCCTTGCCTCACAAGTACCTTATTAATAATGCTGTCAAAGGCCTTCTGTAGCTTGCTGTGTGTCAAGGTAAGCTTCCTGAAGTCTCGCTGTGCTTCCAGTATAGGGATGACAATTTTGTACACCTCATTCACAGTTTCATACAAACCTCCCTTGGGAAAAAAAAAAAGAGAAAAAAAAGAAAAACGTAGAAGAAAAGAAATGAGTCCTCATGCACTCTGAAAAGAAACTGGACCTACATTAACGTCCTGCCTGAAAAGGGGATTTATGGGACTCATCCTTCAATCTGTTACATCACTTGTTTTAGCTTTCTAAAATCCAGTAATACTAAAAGAGTAGTTCTGAAAGCAGCTCTAAACCAAAAGCTAGATCTAATTTGGATCTCTGATCTGTTGAGCTCTTAACCCAAAATTCCTGTGTAAAGCACATGGTTTCTGGTTAAGGATCAGAACAGTTAGAGTTCCAGTTCTTCCTTCCTAGAGGAAGGGGAATGGATTTATTTTGCATATATGCTTTTATTGAGACCAATGAGCAACAAAACCTGCATCTGCAAAAAAGGAACACAAACGATTTCTTCAGAGATGCCAAATCATATATGCTCTTTACCACTACAGCAATACGATGAGCTAGTTGACTATTAACACCATGACACTCTACATAGTAAGTGTAGATTATTAGGCCAGTGTCTGTGTGAAAGCATAGGAGAAACTCTCACATCCTTCATAAAATCTATACTTTAAACAAGATATATATTTTTTTAATGTACCATCCCATGAAAATATCAGCCAGAAAGCTTGGTTGGGTCAATCACTTTCTGCTGGTGCTGCCTGTAGTCCCTACAGTAGAGGTGGGTATGCGGCTGTGCTAGGCTACCTGTGTGTTTAGTCGACCTGGCTGAGACAGGGCCAGGTCAACCACAAGATGCATCCCTGTCTCTGTTGTCTGCTGTGGGGCAGATCTATGGAGCCTGGCTGAGCAGTAAGCCTTCATTTCCTCATGTGCAGGAAAACAAGCTGGCAAAGCCCCTCTACATCTCCACATGCTTTGGGCCCTCACTCACCGTGCTGAAGAGTTCTGCTGCTTGTTCCAGTAGCCCTACCAGGCCACTTTCTGAGAAATACCTCCCAGAGCATATACCATCTTCATCTGGAGACAAAACATCATCTGAAACAGCAGATTCCTCCAGCACATTGGATGAAATGTTCTAAAATAAATCAGAGCAGAGAAATCAGAAACCAAGACCAATAGTCTGCAGTAAAGACCCAGGCAGAAACGGTTTCGACATATTTACATGACAGGAAGAAGAATGAGATGGAAGTGCAGCCACAGGGTACACAGTTGAATCTTATTTAGAAGCAAATGTAACATAAATCTTCAGAGATGGCAGATTAGGAGTTTTGTTACAAGAATCCTAAACCTTCTTTCTCGCTTCGGGTTTAAAATGCAAACTCCTGTAGATCACCAACTGACCTCCCTCTGGTGGATGGACTTCCCTGGATCTGCAATGTACTGAATCTCCTATGCTGCAGGGGTCACTAGCAGCCATGCCCTTTCAGTTTCTTGTACCTCAAAGGTGAAAAATTTCAAGCTGGCCCTCAGGTCTCCTGTGAGCTGTTTGAAGAAGCTGAACTTTCAAGTTGTTAATTTTGCAACTTCTGCAAACAGAGGAGAAGTAGAACGTAGATGATATTACTCTAAAAACTGCAATAATTGAATGCTGCTTTTTGTCTCAGCCTCTACCCTGTTACACCTTGATCCTGCACAATTTACTCAGCTTCTTGTTAAAGTTACTGATCTTGTCGTGTGTTTAAATAAAACCACATAAATTATGCTATGTCAGTCAGTCTTTGAGATTCTAGATCACAGAGTAACATGTATGCAGCTCTTCAGGATCCTTTTGGATAAATGACACTGGGTAGAGCCAACATTAAAAATTTTAGAATATACAGAAATATATGTAAATGCATATTAAAATATGTGCAAACTTTATATGTAACAACAACAGTAGAAATACTAAGGTTTGATTTGATAGTAATTAAAAGGAGTTAACTTAGTGTCATGGTGTCTCACTTCAGCAGAACTGACAATGATAATCTGTCTGATTGCAGGATAGATGCCAGCTGGCTAGCTATCGGATTCCTGAAAGACATCTTTATAAAATGGCAGAGACACAGAGGGCTGTTACTATTGATCAGATTTCAGATAAAGAATTGGCATCACACATCACTAGCAACACAGGACTTTTCCCCAGGGGTTTTGTGGATGTATTTATTCCTCTATGGGTGAAATTTACTCCAACCGTGCTGCCATCACTGTGTCTAGTCTGAATATCATGTCAGCTCCACCTCAAGGGTGAGTACAAAGCTCAGGACAGCATTTGGAGGAATAAAGAATATGTCCGAATTTCAGCCAGAGGGAAAACTGCAGCACTTTTTAGCATTCCAATGCCTGCCATTTTTGACCTACTAGTCCCATTGAAGACAGTGACATTAACCACAGTTGGCATACCTGACACATACCTAGGGAAACTCATACAACCCATGTTACAGTCCCATTTCTGGCTTTCCCTTTCTGTAACAGTAGCCATTAGGACTGTTTTCACAGAGTGGCACGCAGCCTTTGATGGCTTTTTTGTTTTATTTTCTTTAGCAATGGGAAAAGTGTCCACAGGAGTGATTTATTTGTGAGACAAAACCAAGAAAACCACAGATAACAATTATCTTTTCTTTGTCTTCAAATCTGTAATAACTAATGTCAGGCATGTATTTCCATATTTTATAGTCCATGTGCTCTAGTAGGAGGGCACCTCCACGACATATTTCTGGGGCTAGTATGATCTTTTGCAAAGTGTACATACCTCATTCACCTTTTGCCTTGGTCCACCTTCCATATGGAAGAAATTTTTTAAGTCCCTTATATGATAAAGGCAATATACAAGTTACCATGTACATAATCTACAATTATTTTGGACCACACAGACCTATTTTTCTTCAAGGAAAAGAGACACTTGTGTGAACTCAAGAGGCTTGACAATGATCACCAGCCCTTATCACCATGTTAGATATGGCTAAAGTAGCCTGCAACTTAGATCCCCAAAACAGGGGGTAGTTTTATGATTGCAGAGATGGGAGCATATACAGTTTTGCCTGTCACAGTATAAGGAAAAATGCTACTCTGCTGACAATCAGTTGTCTGGATGCTAATGGAATCACCGCAAGAGCCTTAGGTCAACTCATTTAATCCTTTGCTACCTCACTTCAAAATTTTATAAAAAGAAGATAACACTTCTGCTCAATCAGAATAATACTTTTTATACACATTAATTCCCTCAATTCCACAACTGAATATCACCAATACTAGTTACTTTCATATTGGAGCTAAATGAAGAAACGGACACAGAAAGAATCAGTGAGTGAGATCCAGAATTCCAGGTAAAGCTGAGACAGTCTGAGTAGTGTTCTTCTTTTTTAAAGAGGTCACCTGAACAAGGTAATCACAGGTGCTACAAAACACAAACTTGTTTGTAAAGAATGGGAGCTCTTCTCTTAATAAGCTTTGTAAAAATGCAAAGTGCTATTATAGTTAATTATTGTTATTGAGCAAACTGAGGTTCAAAATTATGCTGTCAGATAAAGAGTTTTGTAATTGGGTTTCTGGTCATTAAGGCATTACCTCTCTCCTATGGAGCAACAGTTCCTTTAGCAAACATATTTACACAAGCATTTTGACGAGAGAGATTGATTTGTCTAAGATACTCTTAAACTTCTAAGTTTAACCTTTATCTAGTGCCTTGTAGAATAGACTTTAGTTCTCTAAAATAACTGAAACCATATCATTTATGGGAATCTGCTCAATCTGGGAGCAATGAAAGAAGGAATTGCATTAGGGTCAAGTGTGTGAGATTACAAGTATTCATGGTAGTCTGGGTGCAGCATGACCTTGGAAAAGGAATGCAGATTTCATCGACATCCAGATAATGATCATATAAAACAGGTAAGGAGGAAAGAAGAAAATAGAAATAATGAATGTAAGTTACAAGTTAGAAAATATGCAAAGCTGAAAAGGGATGCAAAAGCTAAGGGATGCAGAAGTGTAAATCCATGGCCAGAAGATTAGCCAGTAAAAAAGTATATACAGGTAGCTTAACAGTAAAGGAATTCTAATAGTGCTAGTCCATTGATTGATTGCTAAGGTGGAATTGTGAATGCTATTCCCCAACATACTAAACTCAATGCAAAATGCCAAGTGATTCAATAATATTCACATTTACTATTCTGAAGGGAAAAAAAAACAGGTGGTATGATTATATCAAGGGATGATGAATGTACCAACTACTAATGTTAGCCAGTGCAAAATGACCTGGACCATAAAATATGCCCCTCAACACTTCGAATGAGCTAATCAAAAGGGTATTCAGGCTGCTAATACTGAGTTGCCATATGTTTTGGAACACTGGAAAAGTTCCAGGGGAGGAAATGGCTTTTGGGGACTACGTTTTTTAAAAAGTAAACAAGATAAGCAGCTAGTGGTAAGTTTATCAGTCTGCATTCCAGACAAAATAGTGGAAATACTGATACAAAATTTTATTAAAGAAAAAATCAAAGACATTGTAATTAATCTGAGTCAACACCACACTATAGAAACTCAGGTTCTACTTCTGTAGAGACTACAATCTGACAACGGCAATAATGCCCAAACAACAGATGTCTATAAAACATCTGAGCTGGTATTGCACAACATTTCTATTAATTGCTTAGAATGATTCCAAATCATTGCAGCAAATACTATAAATGAAAAATGGTCTTGGAAAGGAGCTTCACGGGTCTTAGACAATAATCGCAAATGAAGAATCATCAACACATGGGAATATTTTAAGGGTGCGGCCATTTCTATTTTTTAATTACATATGGAAAAAAAAGTGATAAAATCACTAAGTTTGCACATAAAATTAGTTCAGGTAAGGATAACCAGAACTGCTTAATCTGATAAGCTATGTATGAACAAATACCTACATTTCAAAATGTCTAACTCTAACAACAAAGAATGACATTCTTATCCATGGGATGTACAAAAGAAATGTGGAAAAAACAACAACAACAACAACAAGAAAACTCTCTGGAAAAGATCAACGTATCACTGAGTAATGAGCTCAACAAGGCCAAAAAAAACAGTGGGGTCTTTGGAGATATAAGCTGAGAGATACTTGCCAAGGTTAAAGAATTTATGGGACATTTTTACTGCTTATAGACTAACGTGATTATGACATTAACTACTCAGAAGGAAGTTGGTTACTAACTGGAGGACAGTCAAAGGATTGGAGAACATGTCTAAAATAACAGAGTAGCTCCAATTACCTAGCTTATCACAAAGAAGGTTGAAAGATGCATTTGTCGCATTTATTAAGTAACAAACCTACGAAAAGATATATGATAATAGATATTTAGCAAACAAGAGATTACAGTCTGCAAATGATGTAAATAGAAACTAGAGACAGAGAGATACTACAGTACCAGTTTTCATCAGCGAGTGTAATAAATCATAAGTACAACCTACCAAAAGTGCTGATGGATTCTCTGTCATTCTAACTTTTCCTATCCATACGTGCACTCCTACTCCACTTAACACAGGAAGAAATACACGCACCTTGATAGGCCATCCCAACCTTAAACTGTCAGAACTTCCATCCTCTCCTTACCTGAAAGCTGACACTGCCCACTGGGAGATAGTTACGATCTTCAAGCATGCTGAGGTATTCGGCCACCAGTGCTGCAGCATGGACAAGACACATGGCTGCTTCTGTGTAGCACTTCCTCTTGGTGTGCTTCTCTGCCATGTTCTGCAGCCAAGTCAGTCTCAGGTCAGGTGATGTCTGGTATCCTTTGGCAATTCTAACAACACAGGGAAGAAAGGAGACATGAACAATCTCTTCTTCTCAAATAACAGAAAGGACCTCTATAATTCTCCACCCGGACTGAATGGAAGCTGGCACCTCTCTCTTTATTCTGTCAGTATGATTGACTGAGCACTGAGCAAAAGAAAAAGCTAGGGAAGGGGAGCCAGGACACAGAGAGGTTATGAGGAGAGTAAAATTGCTGAACCCAGGACCCTTCAGTGATCATTAATCTCTGACTCCCATCTTTGCCCAAGCCCATGCCCACCAGCCACCTCCCAGCGGCTCCACTGCAACAATGTCAGTCCTGCTTGGGCCCCCTGTGAGAGGTCAGCTGTGCTGAAGTAGGAACGTACACAGAGAAGAGCTAGTGAGTTTGTCCACAGCTTGTCCCTAACCTACACAGTTCTTGTGCTCACCTCACTGCATAATTTCCTCAGTAGCAATTCTAAATTAATTCACCTGTACATGAGATCCATGAGCATCTCTGGATCTTCCTGAAATTCCCTCATTTTCACCGTATCTGACAGGATGCTGTTCAGATTACACAGCAGCTCCTCCACCTGCAGTAATACAAAGATCAGCATTAATTTCTAAGGCGTTTATTTTTTCACTTCTAGAAAAACTACCAGCTTTTGCACCAGATGATAAGTTACTCCCATTCAGTCCCTCTTACCCAACGAAATGTCAGGATGCTGAATCGCTACTAGATATTTCTTTTCCAACTCTACGCAATGCAGCAAACACTGCTGACATAGCAAATCTTATACATACATTTTAATGAATCAAAATGAGTCGGACTCCTTGATCAGTGTATTTCTGAACGGAAAAAAACAAACAAACAAACAAACACAACAAACCAACAGAAACATATGTGCTAATTTTGTTCATCTTCAGTTGAACTGTGATCTGATAACAAAGCAGATGTTTTTTTAAGTCTTCAGCACAAACTGAGTTATTTTAAGAATTTCAGCAAAGCACCTGGCACTTGTCTGAAATGTTTTTCATTATTGCTACTGCTGCCTAACGAATTGAAAAAAGGAGAGAAGTTTCCACAGTGTTACTTGTCTGAAAACATAATTAATCAAATTCCTTCTTGGGAAACTCTTACAGTGTACAATTCCTGCTGGCGTCTAGGAGAAAGCTGTGCACAAAGCTAAGAGATAACTCTCCTCTAATGTGATTCCAACCACATCAACGGAATCTACGGAATTACGTCCTCCACTTCTGTCCTGCTTATTATTGCGTAAGAGATAAGGTCAGACAATAACTCCTGCATCCTTATTTTCATTACTGTGGAAGACTGAGATTCTAGGACTTGCTCCAAGCACATTCCTATGTGAAAGCTCTGATATAAGCCACAGATGTCACAAAAGATTTGACCTGAAGGGGAAATGGAGTTGCCTGCATATCCACATCTTCCTCTGCATAGGCCAGGATGGTTCGTAAGGAACGTCGAAGGAATTCCTCATTAAACTCAGGTGATTTGCCAACCAGAGAGGCTAGTGACATGGTCACCTGCATCTTCACTCTTGCAAAATTCTTTCAGAAGAAAAAAACAAAAACAAGAGAATGATGGCTACACCACACCATGCATACCAGTTCACATATCTCTGTCACCTGCATAAACCAAACACTTTCACCTGCCCACACTGAGTGGGTTAAAGTTACTGCTCATGCAAGTAAGAATCAGCAGACCCTGACTCTGACATGTCCCCATGCTTTGGGGCAAGAATGTGCCTTGGAATAGATATGCTAGCTTGAGACAAGAGGAAGTCAGAAGCCCCTCTCTTTTCCCCTCTGGACAGGTCAGTAGGTGTATAGATCAGGCCTCTCACAGAGAAGAAGGAAAGACAGCAGGACTAGCTGAGCATTCTGGAAACAAGTCTGGGAAGCAAAAGGCCTCTGAGGACTTCACTAGGTGATGTACCATGCCTTGTTTGTAACAGTGTCTCAGGGGCACATTCTTCTCCTGCAAAGCCAACGCTTTTTACATATTCAAGGCTTTAAAAGTAAAAACTGGGGGAAAAATGCTGTGTAAGATCAGACACTATCCAAAATGCTAATGAATGTCCTTATATGCTAGGACATTAGGAATCTACACACATAAAATAAGTATTTTGCTCTGAATGTGTGGGTAGAACCAGAGCCTAGTTTACAGTTCCTGACACAAAAGGGCAAGTGAAAAATCCACATTAATAACAACATACAGTTGCTCTACCGAGGCTGTAATTGCATCAGAATAGAACTGGTCTATGTTTAAGCAGTTCTGACACACGAGTGAAAAAGAGTATAAGAAAAAGGATGAAAAAGAGTGTAGGAAGAAGGATGTGGAGCTCTTGGAACGGGTCCAGAGGAGGGCCACTAAGATGATCAGAGGGCTGGAGCACCTCTTTTATGAGGAAAGGTTGAGGGAACTGGTCTTGTTTAGCTTGGAGAAGAGAAGGCTCCGGGGAGACCTCATTGCGGCCTTCCAGTACTTGAAGAGAGCATATAAACAGGAGGGGAAAGGCCTGTTTACACACGTTGATAGTGATAGGACAAGGGGGAATGGTTTTAAACTAAGACAGGGGAGATTTAGGTTGGATATTAGGAGGAAGTTTTTCACTCAGAGGGTGGTGAGGCACTGGAACAGGTTGCCCATAGAGGTTGTGGATGCCCCATCCCTGGAGGCATTCAAGGCCAGGCTGGATGTGGCGCTGGGCAGCCTGCTCTAGTGGTTGGCAACCCTGCCCAGAGCAGGGGGGTTGAAACCAGGTGATCTTTAAGGTCCTTTTCAACCCAGGCCATTCTATGATTCTATGAAAAAATGAAGTGTTGCTTATCCATCACACAGCCCTTGCTATCAGAGGCCTAATGCTGTTCTATTTGAAAATGCATTTATAGATACTGCATTAAAAAAAAATCACATTTTCCTAAACAAAACTCTGAACAATAATTAAAATTACTTTTCCCCTATACTTCTGGCACCACTTCTACTTCAGTTGTGAGAAACAGCACAACATATTAATCTGCAGATGCTTCCCGTTTGTTATCACAACTTCAGTTTCACTTCCAATTGGTCACAAAATAGGTGGCACAAAACATACTGCTGTTCTTAGAACCTTACACTGGTAGAGCTGAAGCTGTATCTCATGAGGAGATAAAGAGTGGCACAGGCTTGAGTCCGTGTAATATCTATGCTGCTGCTGCAGTGATGGAGAACTCTTTGACACAGGTCAGCACACTGTTCCACCTCCTCTTCAAACAGGAAATCTCCAAACTAAGGGAGACAGAGAAGACACCATTCATTACTCCCATTTCTGGCCATTAAAATATCATGAGCTTAGTGCACAAAAATCACAGGGTTCAGACAAAGACTAAAATTTACAAGAATGATATTTTATACCCTTTGATACGGAATCTGATTTCTGTGCCTCCGTAGGTTCCATTTCCAAGCCTTTCTACAGAAAAGAAGGCTTTGAAAATAGTCTTTGTGTTTAAAAAAGAGCAACAGGATGAGAGGGAATATAAAATTTCTCAGGGAGTCCCATGACTCCAGGTGCTTTTGAAAGGATCGAATATTGCAAAATTCTTAAAAAGCACGGAAAGTTGCTATTTTTAGAATAAATAATTGTTCATGAAACATGCAAATATTTCTTTAAGCATAAGAAGCAATTACTAGCTTTTCACATCAATGATCTACCCTTCCTCAGCCCTCCAACATGGTTCTCCTCCTAACATATGCCACAAAACTTCCATTGCCCAGCTTTCATGCCAGACCTTCCTTTAATGTGTCTCCTTAATGCACCTGGCAGACAATAAACCCAGGGGGCTGGATGTCTGTCCTAAGAAACCGTCACTTTCTTAGCACAGATCACAGATCAGCACAGATGCAATGGTACCATATGTACATAGACTGGACTGATAAAGGTGTGTGAGCAGAACACAGGATATTATTTCTCTTTTGCAGGGCCATTTCCCTGTCCTCTACTTATCTTCACACCATTATCTCACTGTTTTATATCTGATTTATATTAAAAACCTGCTGGCATAGAGTTCTATCTTTTTCATCTAAGGTTCTCTCATTTTCATTTGTTTGTAAAATAACATTTATATACCTAAGGTGTAACAGAAATAATTGGAATGATTGCTTCATAAAATAAAGAACTGAGTCAGCTTAACTGGAAGATCTATTTCAATTAGAATAATGATTGCTTCACAAAATTCATTATTTTAATTGGAAGTTAGTTTTCAAAGATAAAGTACAATGAAAATATAATTATGAGTTTCATAACTACTCAGATATCTACCCTATAATTAGGCTTTGTCAGCCAATCCGCATTTAACAGCAGACAGGCATTAATTTGACAGGAGCATCCTGTTTGTTATTTGCATTTTAGAAAAGCTCAGGTGAAAAAACATTTCACAGATTTTTCCTTTGCGGAAATGTTTTTCTTTATAGGAGAACGGATCTGTACCAGATTTTAGTTTGGAAACAAGTCCTGATGATATAATAATTCATATTTTACCTTAGGGAATCTGTGCAGCCCCTGGAGTTAAGATTTCTAATTAAAATCAGAATGTATTTGAAATAATTAGGTGGACATTTTTTTAACCTTTTTTATTAGCAGATTTTCTATATTTAGGAGTAAACTGCTAGAACCCCATTCAGTTAGTCCACTTTATGTGGCCAGTGAAATAATCTTACAACAGCTGGAGAAGTCCCTGAATGTCCCTACGGGTAGGCATCGGTATTTACATATGCTAAACATGTTCAACGAATGACACAGGAAAAACGATGAGTGAATACACACAACTCTGCTCTAGAAATGCTGCTGTAATAACTTGACTGGAAGCATGGAAACAGAAGTATGTCAAGAGCATACCTTAGCAATGAGTGCTCTGAGTGTAGCAAAGCAATGAGTCAGGTAAGTGGTGCTCTGATCACAGCCAAGAGAATTTACCAGGACCTTCAAAACTCCTCCCAAAAGATTGTCTCTGCACTCTGCCGCAAAGCTTGCCTACACAAGGAGGGAAAAAACAACAACAACAACTGCATGAGGTAATTCAGCAGTGAACTGGCACATAGGAATTGGTTGTTCTGCTATCCTGTCCACAAGACACATCCGGCAGCTTGGAGACCACAGTTTATTTATTTATTTTTTTAAGCTCAGTCAGCTTCTGCAGTGACTCTTGCACTGTCTGTTTTCTGTCCAATCTTTCATGCACCTTGGATCAGGAAGTGATTCCTTGGTGGCTATGCACCAGCCTTTTCCCTCATGCATTTCTTGGGAAAACAGGCTCAATAAGCATACTGGTATGCTCTGATCAAACCCACAACCTGGATAGTGGGGATACAAGATGCAATGAGGAGTGTCATGCAAAATTCATGCCCACTACTACAAGGATCTAGAAGCTAATTAGCTAACTAGTTCAACTAGCAGGTTTTGAAGAACAAAGTTTTCTCTTCACTATGTATTAATATGTACGTTGCTCCTACAGTAGTATTCCAAGACCCATGAATTTGGAGTATCTTTGCTAAACCAGGAGACCATGTCTCAACACAGTTAACTATCACAGTTCCACTGCTATCAAAAGACCTGTGAAATTTTGCTGCGTCTGACTCCTGCAAGTTAAGTTCTTCACATTGGTGTAGGGGGGCACATCAGCACATCCTTTTCAGAAGTACTCCATGCAGGTGGAAGATCCTTTCCTGCATCATGCACTCTGTGCGATTCAAAGTTAAATCCTTTTCTCTCACAGGATCACACAAAGTATGACCTAAGGCTGCCCACCAGCCCAGTTCCAAATTACTAATATCTTCAGATACATTCCTAACATAAATGAAAATTTTTCTTTCCTCATCCTCTCCAAACTCCAGTATCATGGTAAGACAGGTGAAATGGCTTTCAACCAGATTTACTGAAGACAAGGGGGTAGATTTCCCTTTCATTCACATTAGTGTAATTCCCTACGTTAGAAAGTGCTTGTGACAACAGTGTAAAGCAGTAATTTAGTCTTTGGATTCACTTATCCTTGTCTTCCCTGCCCACCCCTCCTCCCCCCAGATTACACAAGCTTACAGGAGGACCTTAATTAAAACAATTTGCACCACCTAAGAAAAAAAAGGCTTGCTTCCACTGACTTCTGAGGGAGCAGGGATTGGTACCAAGCCAGCTCTGCAGTTTCCCACCTGGATGATGTTCTCTTGCATGTCAAGAATGATCAGGTTAGCTTCAGTTGCCAGGTTTCCGCTGATCAGAGCTTCTTGATCTAGCTCTGCTTTTGTCCTAGAGAAGGGAGTTCTAATTAAAGCACACAGCGAGTACCATACGAGTTAGATGACCTACTGTCTAAACAAAAGCAAAATACAGATGATAGTATTCTGAATGATCTCGTAAGAGCAAACAATGAAAGCAGTGTTCAGAGGTGTTTCTTAAGAACTATGATGTCAAATGAGGAGAGCTGATATTGTAGATTACAAGTTCTAAAGCAAAAACCTGAAAACTAGTCCTCTGGATAGGTCAAATAGATGCTGCTGCTTCCTTAATAGCTACTCCGTTGTTCAATAAGCTAGGCAGTAATTTCTGAATGCATTAGCAGGACACAAAAACCCAAAATGGAACAAAAAGCAACTTATCTAAAATTTCCAATTAAGGAAAAAAAAAAGAGGAAAAGAGGAAAAGAGAAAAGAGGAAAAAAAGAAAGCTGGGTTGGCAGAGAGGAAATAGCTTCAGTGCTGTTGCAGCAGTGCTTAATATACGAACTTAAGAACATTGATTCTTGAGATTGTTGACAATATAAGATAGCAGGTCCAATGGCTGCAGGGTCAACGCAGCAGTGCCCCAGGTCACCTAAGAGAGATCTGAAGCATCTCCCAAAGACAGAATGTGGTAGTATGGCAATGTGTGGCACCATTTTAGTTGAGACCTAAGGACAAGATCTGGAATGCAGCTCCCCTGCAGCTGGATGCTGTGAGCTTGGGGCGCAACTCCTAACAACAGTGTATTTTCAGACACCCATTCTAGGCCAGGAACACAAAGAAGAGGTTTATTCTTTTCCTAAACCACTCAGAAGAGGGCTATTACAGGGCCTGAAGCTACTCTTTAAGGCTTGAGATTAGAGCTGCTCTGATTTGGGCCAGAACACCCAAGGTGTATTTCTGTGGCTGGATGAACAGTCTTAGAACCACACTTCTGAGCAAGTTAAAAATCTGTGGCTTTTCTGTTATATTTGCCTCCTGTTTCTGCCCAGTAGAGTTGCACCCAAAAAGAAAACCAGAAAAGTAAAGAGTCATTCTTTTGGGCACAACCAGGTAATTCTGGGGAGGGCCAGGAAAGTAAGTCAGGGCAGTAAAATGGTTATTAATTACAATGACTCAAAGCAATGAAGAACAGAAGGGCCCGCCAAGAGGCTGGTGCTATAATCAAGCCATAAATTGCTAAATATGAGTAAGAACTGACCAAATTAAGCAAACAACATAGCCCTTTGAATCATTCCCAGTAGCCACCCAGCCTTGCACATTAACCGTGCTGTCTGGATCCTCTCTGACACCACACTTAGCTTATAGCTGCAGAGCATGCTGGGCTCAGGGAAAGCAAGCTGAGTGGCAACATGTGCAAACTTGCCATGCCACATATGACCTGCAAACACCTTACTTACAGGACATACACTATGGGGATCCACAAAGGATGAGAGCAAAGATCTCATATACCACAGTGATGAGCACAGGATGAAACAGAAAGGCCTTGACAACATGCAGCTTTATTTATTTAACCAGAATTTTTAATTTAAGTGGTTTAACTGAACTAATATAAATAGATATTGTAGAGCTGCTGCTTGAGGACTGGTTTACTCCGATTTCAGTGAAACTAGGAGAAAGCAAGCTGCTTTCAAGGTAAAGTAAGAATATCCTCACAGGATATGCACCTCTTCCAATCAAGGACAGATGGCAGAAAGACTATTACTTTGAAGTTCAGATAAATTCCAAATTAACAATCTTTGCGTTCAAAAATGTGTGCGATAATCACATATGAGTGCTAGGTGGCAACAACGCAGTTGCCAAGCAGAGCACAACCCAGTGTTCTCTGTTCAAACACACATGTTGAAGGATATCTTGGGAGCTCACAGCAGCTGGACCGGTGAGAGGCCACTGTGTGTCAGATAATAAAAAATTCAAGCAAGTATCTATGGACAATGATCTGTGCACTGCCCCTTTAGGGAAAAGCAACAAGTTCCATGCTTACAGAAACTTAGCACATACCATATGAAAATACTGTTAGTAGCAAATCTTTCTTGAAAATACAGTTTTCCATAAACCTAGACACTTGTTTACTACCATTTAGTGCTGAAAAGGTGAAATGTGTTGATACATCATAACTTACAAACTGCAACAAGAAAAATGTTCACTACAGAATGACCTTCCCCTATTCCTGCCAATAACTCATAAGTTAGCACAGCACGTCAAACACAGCTCAACTTATTTAATGTGGCAAAACTTATAACACAGTACTGTATCGAGGTGCTATAGCAACACCAAAGAGTCATAACAAGCCTCTTTGGAGTATTTGATACAATATGTATCAATGTGCAGTGTTTTCAACTCTGTTAATCAAAAGGAAAAAAACGTGTAACCATTTAAACAACTCATTCAAGTGTTTGTGATCTTTTCCTTGTGTCACAGCAACAATTGGATATTTCTGCTGCATAAACATTTTCTACCTCTTTCCCTTTGACACAGGAGTGAAAGGATTGAGACTGCTGATTTTGTAATAAAACCATGCTAGGAGAAAGAACAAAACATAAAAAACCAAACAGCTTCGTTCTAATAAAAGCAATATATTTTTATTAAATAACTTACTTATCCTGTCTCTCATTTGCCTGCCGCCAGTGAGTCTGCTCCTTTCTCCACCTCAGGTTTTCATTTAGCCCCACTGACCTGTCATTCCCTAAAAATGCAATATATATCAGTAAGATTAAAGGAAAGGGGGACACCTAAATCTAACAGCTCATCACAAGAAGGAGCTACATGTCTGCCGCAGTCTGTCAGACCTGTTCAAGTTTATGGCTTCAGGGCTCTAGCAAAAGGACAGGACCCAATCATTTTTTCATCTAGGATTTTTAGAACATCAGCTTGCTTATAGATGTCTTCAAAGACCAAAACCCTAATTATTCCATTTATTAAATGCAACTCTTTTTTTTTCTATTAACAATTTGTTCTCACTGATAATTCTGACATTATTTCATGGTTCTTGACACTAACAATAGATTAGTCTTAGACACTAACAATAAATTCTCAGTACTTCTTAAAATTTCTTGGTTGGTTTCATATTCTTCACCTGAAAAGAGCTCAGTCCTATCTACCTGTTGCATAGTTAAAAGCTAATAATATTTTTATACACAGCAAAACAAAAATGGTCTACATGGGAAAGAACTGTGGGAGAAAAAGATAAGGATGAGAATGGGCAGTGTGCATGAAACCCACAAACACATTTGCATCTACAACCTCTTGAGATCCTCTCAAAAGACATGGGGGAGAAGGGAGTCTGAAGTACCAGCTGGTATTCTGCAGCGCTTCATCATTTCTCCTCTGGCTCCTTCACCTCTCAGTAAAGCCTCTTCTAATCGGGCCTTAACGTCTCGGGACTTCTGGAGTGCCTGGGTGCTAACTTTATCTGAGCTTTGTTTGCCCTGAAAGTAAAGTCAAAGCAATCACCATCTTTGGACTCGAGTCCAGATTACACCACCAAAACCAGAGCACAGAGAGAAGGTTATTTGATACATTGCAGACAGGCTGTGTCAGAGAGGGGAGTCCTGATGTCTAGACCCAAGCCTTTACTAAAGGGTCATCTACCAGGACCTTGCTTTGAAATGGGTAGAGCATAAGGAGAACAGCTCCAGTAGGGACAGCACCAATTACATTCCTTCACAGATGGGAAATATTAGTAAACTGGACATGTGTATGTATTACCCACTCAAAATAGCCTTCAAACCCCCAGGATAAGGAAAATAATACAACAATTTAAACCAACTTTATAAGATGTCATCAACAAAACAGTTTTGACTACATTTTGCTTGAAGGCTGGTGTCAGCTATTTTATCCAAATTAATTTGTCCATTTGTAGCATAGATTAGACAAGAGCTAATTTAACACTTGTCAATAACGTATTTCTCCTGGACAGCCAGAAAGAAAAAAGTAAACAAACAAACAAACATGACAACAAAATCAGGCCATGTCTCACTTACCTTGTACTCAAAGCATGAAACACAAATGAAAAGGAGGTCTAAAATCCTGTTCAGCTGCATGGATGGAAGGTCTGCAATCCATTTCTGTATTAGATTCTGATCAGCATTTTTCATGATCCAGAGGAAACAGATCAAAAGGTTGCGAGTAGTATCAGGACCTAATGTGGCATTCTGTCTGTAGGGCTGGGAGCAGATAAAGTAAATGTCAGTTGAAAGAAGAAAAAAAAAGAGGGAGGACATTCAAGTGCAGTAATGTTATTTAAATTTCAATGGAGTCAAATCTCAAAGTTGGGCTTCAGTAAGTTTAACCTCTTCCAGGTTATACTGACTGCATTTTTGAAACCTACGCGCATGTATTAGTGACAGCGGGACTAGTTGTATATGTGTGAAAGAAAGAAAGAAGCACAGAAGTACTGTTTGTTAAATGCCTGTATTTTCACTTCCTTAGAATAATGTAGGCAAATAATCTATAATTCTTTGGTTCCCTCTTGCCAGCTTTATCAGCCAAATTGTACAGAAGATAAAAGCAATCACAAAGAAAAAGATATATAGAGAAAAATGGCATGAAGCTGTGACAGGGGAGGTTCAGGCTGGATGTTAGGAAAAGGTTCTTCACTGAGAGCATGGTCAGGTGCTGGAACAGGCTCCCCAGGGAAGCGGTCACAGCACCGAGCCTGCTGGAGTTCAAGGACCATGTGGACAACCCTCTCAGACAAATGGTTTGATTTTTGGGTGGCCCTGTGAGGAGCCAGGAGTCAGACTCAACGATCCTTGTGGGTCCCTTCCAACTGAGTATATTTCATGATTCTATGAAAAGATGGATCTTGAGCCCTAAATCCACGGATTTAGGTGAGACTGGGACTGGGAGATGGCGAGGGAGTTACAGCAGCATTTGCTGATCTGGAAACGTGACTAGGTTGGGTGTGGAGATGGCAAAAGGCACGCAGGAGAAAGAATGGATCCACTTATGGGGAAGAGGCAATTATAAGATTGGAAGAGAAGAGGAGGAGATGACAGGAGGAATATGAAGCATTCTTGGGGGCTGGAGGAAACAAGAAAGCAGTTTCTTATGACTGTAGTTATTAGTCACAAGAAAGGATACCAATGAGAAAATGCTCAAAGCAAAAAAACATACGCAAGAAAGGAGACTGGCAGAGCCCTGGACGTACCAAGGACACCAGAGACATTCCAGAGCTCCTGAGGTTGAACTGATTCCCCGCAATGGCAAGTGCCACATTTTGATTGATTGCACCTGCAGACTCCTGTTCTTCTTCTGGGTTTCCTGTGCGCCCCTTTCCACCGCGGGCATCTGAAACTAGATTTGAAACATCCCATTGGGACTGCATCAGCAATCCAGTTGTTGCAGCTCACATTTCACAATCTTCCATTGGGCGATTACCTAACAAAATGATTGATACCTCCATCCCTGAGACAGTTGGTCTGGCTGATGTACTGAGCAGCAAGAGGCACAGCATTAGCAAGACAGTTTGGAGTCATCTGCAAAAGCTGTCAAATTGTTCAAATAAACACAGGGAAAGGAGATGTGTCCAATAATCTCCATGTGTTCATGGAAGCTGAATTAAAAGGAAAGGCAGTAGCAACATGAAGTTGGCTCTGAAGTTCAAAACTAAGCTGGAGATGTCCAGTTTCATTCTATTCCAGGCAAAAGGATCAATGTGAAAGCCATGCATAAGCTTGGGGATATTCAGCAAAGTATGTAAATCTGCTAACACCTGACAGAGCCAGTATTGCCTGCAGGTTAAAGGACAAGTTTAATTTCATGTATCTGGCTGCTTCTATTCCCTGCTAGTTCTTGAAACCACTTTCAGTAAATAAAGTTATTTATACTCAAGTTTTGTAAAAATCTCACGTCATTCTGAGTCTCCATTTGTGTTTTGCAAGACCTGGTTTTCAGAGAAACTGAGTGATCAGGCAGTCTCAGTGTGTTCAGAACAAGGTCAACAAGCTCTGATATTGCAGATATTCAAAAAGAAAGACACTCTAAAAACTAGCCATACTGGTACTCCTGGGCTACTTCACTTTGCCTCCTTTTCATCTGTGGCATAAGGACAATACTTACACTAGAAGAATGCAGTGAGATCTGATTAACCTATGTGTAATAAATGCTTTCATGCTATTGGCCTGAAAGTGCTCAATAATACATTCATAGTATTAAGTCTTTTGTCCAGACATCAAAATGCAAAATATCTTCAGAACCAGTGACAAAAGTATATTCTACAAAGATTACACCTTTTTTCTCTATAGGCTTTAATTTTTCCTTTTTTATGAAAGTGAAAGGTAGTTTTCCAAGTAGCAAAGATCCACTCTCAAATAAAAAGTCAAATTGCTATTTTCAGCAACTTCATATGAACATACTTGTAGAAAAACACAAGGAAATAGATAATAATGTCTTAAAAGGCTTAATAATACAGAGCAAAGTTTAAAGTTTTAACAGGTGATAAAAACATGTTTCCTGAGTGATGATTACATTTGCCTGAGATTAATTTTGGTATCATGTTAATAGCCCTAAGGAGCAATAGAAAAATCAGGAAGGAATACAATCCAATTTCTTTAATTGTGATGTAACACAATGTCCACATCATTCTTGCTCTCTTCCCTACTGTCTGTTAAACCTATCTGTATCTCAGTATTTCTTGCAAGCTTGTTTTGCAAGATTCTACAGATATACCTCTGGTCCATCGGTTATTCATGAAGTAAGGACACTAAATTTTTTTCTGTCTTCAAAAACGCAATTGTAAGTAAAGAAATATTCAACCTTCCTAAACTGTGGGGAATTTCAGCACTTAGGGTATACTTTTTAATGTTTAAGTCAGATTGTTTAGACAAGTTACTCCAAGAGGCTGAAAAAAAACAAACGAATAAAGGTCTTACTTGTAAAATCATGGAGCTGTGGCAGTGAATCCAAAATGATCCCAACCAAAGGGAGGTATAGAGCTGCGATTTTAATCTTCACCTCTTTTTTGGAGCAACGTGGGTCTAGGTCATGTGAACTCAGCAGGCTAAGGATAGCACTGACAGCTTTTCTTTGTACCTTGCTAATCCTGTTAACACAAAAAATAGCCATGAGCTCCATTAATCAGTGATGCACAAATTGTTTGCAGATCAAAGATTTAAGAAACAAGGTAGAGGTGGAAGAAACAAATTAAAACAACAATGTTCATTGGATAATATCTTCATTGCTGAGCAGAGAGACATGTTCCCTGCAAAAGGAAAGTTTTTTGCTGGAAAGCTGCCTGGTAGAAAAGGAACTGGAGGTATTGGTCAATAGCTGGCTGAATATGAGCCAGCAGTGTGCTCAGGTGGCCAAGAAAGCCAACAGCATGATGGCTCGTAGCAGAAATAGTGTTGCCAGCAGGACTAGGGAAGTGACTGTCCCCCTGGCTGCAGCTCTGGTGAGGCCACAGTTCAAATACTGTGTTCAGTTTTGGGCCCCTCACCACATGGACATGGAGGTCCTGGACTGTGTCCAAAGAAGGGCAATGAAGCTGGTGAAGGGTCTAGAGAATGAGTCTTATGAGGAAGGGTTGAGGGAACTAGGCTAAAGCCTAGAGACAAGGAGTCTCAGGGGAGACCTCATCACTCTCTACAGCTACCTCAAACGAGGTTGTAGTGGGGTGGGGATTGGTCTCTTCTCCCAAGCAACAAGTGATAGGACAAGAGGAAATGACCTCAAGTTGTGCCAGGGGAGGTTTAGGTTGGCTTCACTGAAAGGGTTGTTAGGCATTAGAACAGGCTTCCCAGGGAAGTGGTTGAGTCACCATCCCTGGAAGTATTCAGAAGATGTTTAGATGTTGTGTTTAGGGTCATGGTTTAGTGGCAGACTTGACAGTCCTAGGTTAACGGCTGGACTTGATCTTGGAGGTCTTTTCCAACATAAGTGACCTAAGTGATTCTATGATTCTACGATTCTAAAAGATAGCTGTTTTACATGGCCAAGTCAGTTCATGACAAATCAAAGAGCACCCAAGTCTTTCAAGCATCTCATAAAAATTCAATATAGCAAAGAGAGGTGCTTAAAGATAAGCATCAGACTCTGGGTGAAGTTAAGCTAAACTCTTAAGCTCAGACAAAGGCAGTGTTGTTTTAGAGAGAAGAGCAACTGAAATTTTAAGCTGTGGTCTCAGTCTGCTTATTTAGCCAACACTACTACAGCAAATAGTGCTTTCTTACTCACTGAGACCAACATATCACAGATAAAGCAATGACTGTTTTATTGCTGTGTTACAGAGTGACTTGTTGAAAGACTGTGAAGACCATTCTTTGCTTCCCTTTCTTCAGAATCAGTCTACTTCACAACTCAGTGTGATTGGCTTGTTAATGCTTGTGAGAATGTCTATAGCGGATATCTAAACACCCACTTCATTTTTATATGAAACTTCATGAAGGTTCATGCAGTAGTACTTCCTTACAGAGGGTGCACCAAAGAAGCTTTGCAGGACTCATCCACTTTGTGCCAAAGACAGAAAATGTTCTTTCTCATAACTCCAGCCAACATTGCCACGATACATTCAGTTGCATTCAGTTGCATTCAGGGGGGAAACAGAACTACCCTGGAGTTAAACTATGGCCTAGCCAACAGTAATAGTGTGACACGGTCCCATTCTAAAATCTGCAGATTGGGATACTCACCCCTCACTGTCTGCATCCAGCGCTGCTGCCAATTCTGTGAAGAGTAAGCCAGTCAGAAAATGCTGCTGACGGTATTCTGATGAGAGGTCAAACATACCAGCAATTTTCTGGTCCTGGAAACTAGAGCAGGAGCTAGAGTTCTGTAGAAGTATATTAGAAGTAGTTAAAGAATGATCATTGAAATTAAACTTTCTTCAAGATGTTGTAGGGACAGTCAATGTAGATAACAAAATACTCTACCAGAGAAAAAGTACAGACATTGAAAGAAGTTTGGACATTTTAGAGGAAAATATCTGAGAGTGAAATAAAAAACATCCTGTTTCAAATGAGTGGCTTGCTAGGATGCAACCTCACCCTTCCATTCTGCACAAACAACTCATCCGATATTTTTTGAGATGTAAAATTCCTACCCTCTATTCATCAGTCTGGGTAGGAGGCAAAGTCAGAATTTCCTCCACATTCAGGAATCTACATTGCTGTTATTGTTGCAGAACAGATGAGGTTGCCCCTAGTAGAAAGGGAATTTTGGGCATCAGAAGCTCTGTACTCTTCAGCATTCATGATGTCTATTATGGAAGTAAGGTCAGGAAGGTTGTGTGAACAGTGTTTCCTTTCACCCTGGAAATCCTTGACTGAGCTAGCTGGCAGCTGGCATAATTTAGAGCAGCCTTCAAACTGCTGTAACTTATGGCTATGACTGATATATGGCCAGTCCAGGAATGGAAAGTTGCTGCTATATATGTGTTGTGAACTTCTTAGCTTCTCCAATCATAGGTGCCATAGGTCACCTGGAATGTTTTTGTCCCCTGATCAGGTGAGCATAACTCTTAGACTCTACTCCCCAGTGCAGCTACTGCGGTTTATGAGTCCAAAATTTGCTTTTAATTTATATTGTTCAATATTCTCTCCCAATATTTCTGTCAGTCACCTAGGAATAGTCCCAGAAAACAAACACATGAAGTAGCATTATACCACATCATGGAAGCTGTCTTCCAGCATACTGGGTCAAATGAAACCCACATTTCTGAGCAGCCCCATATTTTGGATCCACATAGTTAAACCCACTCCCATTTAAACCTCAAGCAGACAAGCACTGGATGTAGTTTGTTTGTGAGGTATAGCACTAAGGTGCAGAGCATCCATGTGAAGTAAATTTGGCTTCTCTCCAAGAATTCCAAAAGATTTATTCACAAGGCCACATTTCTTACTGAAAATCTAACTGTAGTTGGGTAGCACTCCTGCAGACAGATCAGAATTAGTGCAAGGGTGGTCAGCTATTGTATTAAATTATGCAAGGTCCTCAGAAGCCTTTTTTATTTGTGTAGGTTGCACTTCACAGGTTATTCCTAAAGGAGAAAAAGAGTTGATGCTGCTTGAAGAAATGAATGATCAAATTGGTGCCTGCCCAACTCTGACTGACTAGAACTAGTTGCAAGAGCTATGCTGATTCCCCCTCCCCAACACCCATAAGTAGAGGAGCCCTATTTCTAGCTCTTCGACATTCAGGATTAGCATAAGGCAAAACTATTGCGAAACCCTGACTCTGGGACCTTCATGCTTTGCTTTCAAGACCAGGAAAAACTCTAAGAAAATATTATTTACTACTGTTGACTTGTCAGAACCCTTAAGGTACGAGATGTAGCATATCTTAGCATACAAACAATTCTTTGGCAATGACACTTGAAAAGGAAACCATGAGTTGGAATTGCTCCATTACTTAGAGAAATCACTGGCAAAGTCATAGCATATTCTGTGCTATGGGGAGGGGAGGAACCCAAGTGAAGAACACTGCTATTTAAAATGGAAAGCATGATAATCCTGCTCTGAACAACACTACAGCTCAACAGAAAAAATGCCAATGATATGGAAAACTACAGTCGTTTAGTCATTAACTCACATAGTGGTAACATCTTCATCCACTTGGAGAACAAGAACTTCAGCTAGAATGCAAATGCACTGAAAGTTTGCTGTGCACTGCCACATGCCAGATTCTCCACAATGTCTTCAGACACTGACATTGAAATAAGTATTTGTGGTTGTATTTGTGTGACATATAGGTGTGCCTATAAACGAGCTCTGTACCTTCAGACCCATGTTCTTTTTAGACCTTGTATGTCTACCTTAACAGTCATTTTCTATTTACATGTTTCTAGAGAGGTCTACTGAAGAATTACGACAAATATATCTGTGCCATATTAAGTTTCAACTTGCGTAGGTTTGGTTTTGCAGTAGGACTCCCTTAGTCTTTACTCTTTTGCCCATTTTCTTACAAGAGGGAAGTTGTTCTCCCTGATCCAGCAGTGGCTGATTAACTCTAATGTAAGCAGCATAATACAGAGCAGCAGAAGTCTTTTCTTTATGTACATTCTTCAGGTGAAGTCAATGTAATATTGACCTGATGGATGCCTACCTGGGAGGACAAAGAGGGGGAGGGAGATGCTGGAGCAGAGGCTGAGGTCATGAAGAATAGGTTCAGATTGAGGTAGTGTTCATGGCTGCAGAGAATTCTCAGGAACTCCAGCCTCATGGAAATCAGGGTGGAGAGTGAATTCAGCTTGTTCGAGAGCTAGAAAAACAAACCAAAAAATGTACCTTGTGACTGGTGTTTGCTATTTAAATTATCATGCAGTAAAATATCCTGCTTCCTGAAACAGAATCAGCCAATTTAACAGAAGTAGCCAAATAGCCCAGCATGCATTAAAATGCTCACTGTTTCCATGTACCTAACTAGTTTCCATCCATTAGGTACTGTTTGTTTGGCAGTGGTAGGTGGTGTTTTCTTTTCCCCTCTGGCTGACTTCCCAACTTCCCAAGAGACTATCGATTGTTTTTTTTTTTTTCCTCCCAAAAGAAAAACATACAATACTTTTTCCCTCTTGCATAACACCAAGATTAAAAACAAACAAAACTTCTCTGAGTCTGTGGCATATTCACTGAAAGTCCTGCTAGTCAGCACAGAGCACCAGCGGTCCTGTGACGTCCCTTCATAATAATACTGACATTAGTGGAGTTTTGCACATACTATAGGAAAATGGGGTGGCAGACGTGGTAGTGGAGAGTTGGTAGAGGTGGTAGTTCTCCCATCTACCATTAGCTGACAGCTTTGCCTCGTTTTGGCAGAAAAACTGCAGGTATATCAATTCACAAGAAAGAAGGAAAACCTTCCATCTCAAATACAACAAATAATTGCATACTAGTACCCTGCAAACAAAATTTATTTTTAATTTTTGGTGGCTTGTAAAGCAAGAAGACAGAGGTGGATCATTTTCGTTGAATGTCCCAAATCTAAATATTGCCTATAACAGCAGTATTTCAGTGAGAGGCCAAAAGCTGCTCTATATGCTCTTTAATGCGTGATCTGCAGACCTTGGGGATCCCAAGGGCTGCTGCTAAGGGATGTAAAAAAGGAAGGGAAGAAAAGTGGCTCCATGGATGCTCTGCAGCAGTGTAAGGTATGGCATTTCTAAAAGAATCCTAACCTCCACTCAATTTTTTTTTTTCTGCAGACCACAAATCAAAAGAGGTTTAATGTCTCTGTATATGCAATAGGAAATAGGAAATTTACCTCACCCTTTAACACAACTCAAAGGATCTTGATGGATAAATGAATCAAACAGAACAGAACACAAGACTGGCCATAAGCCAAATGCAATCCCAATCATGCATGATGCCTACCTGATTACAGTAATGTTTGATGAGATTAAACACAAATCCTCGGTCCATTAAAGAAAGAAGATCATACAAGAAAAATGCCAGGCTGATATTAATTTTTTCTGCTTGTTCACTTTCCTTTAAAAAAAAAGGGGGGGAGGGAGAATTGCAGTTATGATTTATAAAACTTATGTAAAGGTGGAAGACTTTTTAGAATCATTAACAAATAGTGTAGGGGACAGCTCCCAGAAACTTGTCATGGAATAGACTAGACAAGATTGTTTCACTTCTCTAATTTACATGATCTTGTTAAAATTATGCAGAATCACACCTGTAAATTATTTCAATTGTTGCTGCTTTCAGAGAGGAATTGGAATAGGAAGAATAACTAAGTTTATCTTTGCAAACCTTTGGGCTGACAACACTGAAATGGAATTTGAAACCTGTTCTGAACTCCCTATGGGCTCCAAACTTGCATACGCCACTTTTTTTTTCTTTTTGTTTAATTGAACTTTTAATGTTACAGAAAACTTGTTTAGGTACTCAACATAAAATACTGTTTTAAAATATTAATAAAAATCTACACTGGCTGTAACGATGGAATATTTTCTTTAGAAATTTCATGTTTAAAACCGATCGGAAAAAAATATCAGTAAGATAAACCTGTGGGTTCTACCATTTGGCAACTAAACTCCTTTATATTTACAATTGGCTTGATTACCAGAGACATACAAAGAACTCCACGTACCCTCTAAAACAAGGCTACAGTTATTCTAAACTTACCAATTTAAATTATAACAGCTCGATAGCATATGTAGTTCACCAAGAAGAATTTGTGGAGGTACCTGAGGGGCCTGCACATGTTTAATGCTCAGAGCCCTCAGGTGGGTTCATTCAAGACTGACAGAGGAGATGACTGAGAGGAATGTTACTGCTACTGGTATCTCTGACTAGTGAGAGCAGGTGTGCAGTACCTCAGGGTGTTTATGACTTAATTTTTCATTTTTCAACCTTTTTGTTGTTGTTCAGGAGTATATATATATATAAATTCTATGATCTGAATTTACACTGCAAAATATTTTTCAACGGTGCTGAAAAAACTAGTTTTCCACCAGCTTACTGGGTAGTCTAAACCTCAGGACAATCTAACACGCCCAACCACGTATTGAAACATGCAGATTATAATCTTAAAAATTTAAATTTAAATTTAAAAAGCAGACAGGTATCACCTCCTGCTGTTCTGTACAACTAATTATAGAATCATAAAATGGCTTGGGTTCAAAGGGACCTTAAAGATCATCTGGTTCCAACCCCCCTGCCATAGGCAGGGATGCCACCCACTAGATCAGGTTGCCCAGGGCCCCATCCAACCTGGCCTTGAACATCTCCAGGGATCCACATCTTCTCTGGGCAACCTGTTCTTGTGATTCACCACCCTCACAGTGACGAATTTCTTCCTAATATCTAACCTAAATCTACCCTCTTTTAGTTTAAAGCCGTTCCTCCTTGTCCTATTACTATCTGCCCATGGAAAAACTCTATTTTTATCTTTTTTATAAGCTCCCTTGAAGTATTGGAAGGCTGCAATGAGGTCTTCCCGGAACCTTCTCTTCTCCAGGCTGAACATCCCCAGCTCTCTCAGCCTTTCTTCATAGGAGAGGTGCTCCAGCCCTCTGATCATCTTTGTGGCCCTCCTCTGGACTTGTTCTAACAGGTTCATGTGCTTCCTGTGCTGGGGGCCCCAGACCTGGATGCAGTGCTCCAGGTGGGGCCTCACAAGGGCAGAGCAGAGGGGGACAATCACCTCCCTCCACCTGCTGGTCATGCCTCTGTTGATGCAGCCCAGGACACAGCTGGCCTTCTGGGCTGCAAGCGCACACTGCTGGCTCATGTCGAGCTTTTCATCTACCAGACCCCCCAAGCCCTTCTCTGCAGGGCTGCTCCCAACACATTCTTCTCACAGTCTGTACTCATGCCTGGGATTGCCCCCACCCAGGTGCAGCACCCTGCACTTGGACTTGCTGAACCTCATGAGATTCACATGGGCCCACTTCTTAAGCTTGTCCAGGTCCCTTTGCATGGCATCCCTTCCTTCTGTTGTATCAACTCAGCTTGATGTCATCTGCAAACTTCTTGAGGGCGCACTCAATCCCATCATCTATGTCATTGATGAAGATATTAAACTGTACCGGTCCCAAGACAGATCCCTGAGGGACACCACTCGTCACCAGCCTCCAACTGGACATAGAGCCATTGACCATAACACTCTGGGTGCAGCCTTCAAGCCAATTCCTTATCCACAGAATGGTCCACCCTTCAAATCCATATCTTTCCAACTTGGAGATCAGGATGTCAGGTGGGACTGTGTCAAAGGCCTTGCAGAAGTACAGGCAGTTGACATCAGTCGGTCTTCCCTTGTCAACTGATGCAGTCACTCCATCATAGAAGGCCACCATATTGGTCAGGCACAATTTGCCCTTGGTGAAGCTGTGCTGGCTGTCTTGGATCACCTCCTTGTCTTGCATGTGCTTTGACATCGCTTCCAGGAGGATCTGTTCCATGATCTTGCCAGGCACTGAGGTGAGGCTCAGTGGTCTGTAGTTCCCCAGGTACTCCTTTCCACCCTTTTTAAAAATGGGAGTGATGTTTCCCCTTTTCCAGTCACCAAGGACTTCACCTGACTGCCATGACTTTTCAAATATGATGAAGAGAGGCTTGGCAACTACATCAGCCAGTTCCCTCAACAACTTTAATTCTGCAAACACTGCAGTAGGATTTTCACACATAATTAGGCTCTATATACTCACTCTATCAAAATTGAATTGAATTAACGGCCCATAAAAACCTGTGTATTTCTCATGAAGAAGCCATAAAATACTAATCTGTTGGCAAAACCTACAGTTCCGTTAAAACATTTTAATGTAGCAAATTTTTATCACACAGCATAGTAAAAGAAAAACTCACTGATGCCTTAAGCGAACATTTCCATGGAAGTGCTTCCTCTGCACATGGCTATCACAGAAGCACACCAAAGGATGCAGCAAAGGGTGAAGCTTCAGAAACAACTTTTTGGTGGACAGTGATGGTCATTTCTGCCATTCCCTGTCCTCAGTTGTCTGGTTGTGGCCCCTTGCCAGTTTCAGCTCCTTGACAGCACAGCTGGACACAGGTGGAGAACTGGACTGGGGACCCAAACTGGTTGAGCAGTGATCAGGCAGGTCAGCTTTCCAGCCTGGTTTGCCTTGTGGCAGAACATACCGCTCTGCTAGCACAGTGCTTTTGGCAGGTCTGGGGCATGGAAATAAGCCAGCTGCAACAATGGAGCAAACAACAGTCTCTCAGTGCCTATCTGTGGCCTTCTCTTTATGTATTGGCCAAGGGGAAGTGACATTAGTTATGTCAGTTGGCAGTATTGATGTTAAAATATAAATCACATTTCATGATCCTTCCAGCTTCATAATCCGTTATGCCAATGGAACTTGTTAAAATATACCAGGAGAAAGAATTACATGGGGTTTAGGGCTTATTTCTTGTCTTTGAGTTTCATGTGACCCGTGTGTCTTTAGAGAAATCTGGGGTTAGATCACTTGTGGCTGGGTTTGGCAGACCTCAGGAGGTACATTGCCTTCATATTGCAGCCAGGGAAGTCAAATGTGGAAAGAAATGCTACGCAATAGGAGTGAGGATAATCGGAAAGGGGAATAAAAGGAAAAAGCCACATCAAGCTGCAGCTTGATGCCCTGGACAACCTGGCATAAAGCAGCACTGCTACTGCAAGAAGGAGTCCAACCTTTCCTGTGGGAAAGGGGATTCCCTCCCACACCAAGACTACAGCTTCAGTTCTGGTCTAATTCCAGTGACGCTCCTGAAGGTGAAATAGGATTAATTACAGCTCAGTGTAATGTAGCGTGAACAGCAAGGAGCCACGGTGCTTATTTCATGCATTTACCTTTTGAGGTTTGACTAAAAGTGCAGCAATCTCTGACGTAACCACGCTAACTATGGTGGTAATATCATCTTTGAAACGGTCAGAGAACCGGTTTCTTCGGGGGTTGTCTTGCTTCTCTATGTTCTGAATATACTGAGCCATGCTTTTTATCTGCAAAGCAAAAACAAACAAACAAAAACAAACAAAAAACAACAACAAAAAACAAACAACAAAAAATAACACACAGATAAAGCTACTGCTTAAAGTTAGTCCTACTGATTAAAGATTCCCTACTTCTTTCTCCCTGAATGTAATCACCCTCATCATAAATCTTCTTGATAAATCCTACTTTTATTGGCAATGACAACAGAGAGCATAGGGCTTGAACACGGACGGTGACTGATTCCTGCTCATGCTCACTTGGCAGGCTACTCTCAGCACTGAGGCTGGGATCACCCTCGTGTCCTGCACCTGCAGCTCCGAAATGCTGCTGCTTGCACCTTCTGCCCTTCATGATGACAGACAGGGAGTGACACTTCTGGAATTAATTCCCACTCCTTGACCTGCAATTGTGTTGTTTATATGCTTCCAGTGGAAACCAGTATGTCAAAACAATTTCCAGTGATATCTGTCACCTCAGGGCTCTGTGAAACTGACTCTGGGGAGCCTTGACACTTCACCTATGTTATTAACAAAGTGGAAGAGACAGGAGCAGGTATTCACAGAAAAGGAAGGAAGGGCTCAGTTTGACACCTGTCTTTCTGACTTCTCAAGCTGTAGACCACTGTGCATGTAGTTCATGTGGGACTTTGCTGTCACAGGCAGTCAGTTGGGAATGAGAGTGAATATGGAGAATTCTTCCGTTGTAATTCCATTATCTGGAATTCCTCCTTGTCACCGGGGGGTTGAGTAACTGAAGACATTGAGATCCAACTAAATCTGTGCCTGCTTTACATGTTACATTTCACCATCAACTTGCTATAAAACACTACTGATAAATCTTACCAGGAGTTCAAAGAAGAACCAGGCGTACTTGAAGACAGCCTCTCTCACCATACCCGTGCTGACCACCATCTGCAGTGCCAGCTCCTCATGGAAATGCTAGGTAATAAACACAAAGTGTTGGGAAATGGTTTTTCATTGAACTCATCCTTCAGTTTCAACCAACCCCCAACAGTGATGCCTTCAACATCACCCATATTGGAAAGTCAGTAGCTGGATGGGGACATGTGGACATCCCTGTAGGATGAGAAAGTGGATTTCACTAAAATGGCACATAAGGAACGCTGGCAGCAAACAGGCTTTGGGACCCATTTTTCTGTGGATCCAGAGCCCTGGATACCCAAATTGGAAAATGCCTTTGGTCCATCTTCACCCTGTTGGCTGTGTGCCTGGCAGTGAGCAGTCACATTCTCCACTCCCTCCTGAACATTTCTATTTAGTACATTTGTGGTTTTTTTGAGAGAAGGCAGAAGCAAGATTATCTCTGTGGTGGGAGAGAAAGACACAGCAATAACCAGAGCACACCTTTCACAGGGGTTTGTAGTTGGAGACCACACTCTGCTGTGAGATTTGACCATAAGACTCCCAGTCCCAAGGATCTAAACTTTTAGGAAGCTCAAATCTGGGCTAAGTATTTTTTTGCAATGTCTATTCTCTGTTCCTGACACAAAAAATAAAGCTAATGAAATTCCTAAGCCTATTTACATTCAATAGGACACATAAATCCAGCCAAGATTCAGATTGGATATAAACCTCTATGCTTTTTGACATAAATCAAACCAATAAACAGGAATAAGAAAGAAGTGCCTCTTAACTGCGACACAAATTCTGGACTGCCCACTGTAGAGTTTTTCCCTTGCTTCTTCATCCAAAGCCACTCCTGATGATCAATGCCAAACACAAGATACAGCTCTGGAGGATTTACCCATCTGATATGTTATCTTCTACGCTGTCAAAAAGCTATTTGGGGATACATACTCAGTATGAGGAGACATGTTTTGGTTCTAAAAGCTACAAAAAGGGGAGAAGTAAAACATTCCTTACAGAAGGAGGTGGCAAACATGTCTGAATGCAATTTGCGGTAACATGTAAAGGCAGGTTTCCAAAGGGAAACAGCAGTGAAAAAAGACAGAGGCCCTAGCACCTTGTGAAAGAGAGCAAAGGGAGGATCCAGGCAGGCTGCTACTTGTCTAAATCTGTCCCAGAAAGAGAATCTAAAGACTCTGGAGCAGAGGCAGAAATATTTGGGCAATATTTACCCACAGATTCAATATTCCATCACAGACTCCCTATTCAATAAAACTGGTTGTTATTTTGTTCTGCCTCTCCCCTTTCCTCATTTAGAAGTGCTAATTACCAGCACTGTCCCCAGAGACTCGAGGATATGTTAATTTGCACCTTCACACTTAGTGGTAGGCTACCTTTTTATTCGATGGTCTTGGATTTGCACAAACGCTTGGCATGTCATTTGTTCCTTCAATGTAAAAAGACATTCGACTGGAGCTGTGATCCACAGGCTGAAGAGAATAGCCAGAAAAAATATATACATAATAAGTTAATGCACAGCGTATACTAATTAACAGAAAAAAATCAGCAGTGGTGGTTTCTTGGAAGGTAAATACAGATGTTCACCCAAATATCTTTCCTGCTTCTTTCTCTCCTGCCCATCCTCCTTCCCAGAGAAGGCCAAAGACCACCTGAATTTGGCAGACACAGGAGAGTGCAAATGCCAACACTGACATCATGTGCCCAATTTCAGCACTGCAGCTGAATTTAGAGCTTTTGGAAGCTCTAAATTTCACCCTCTAAATTTAATTAACTGTCCTTTAAGTTTATTTGGTAGTTCTACATCCTAAATTAACTAGCACCTGGGATTCTTCCTTCCACTAAAGGTAATGCCAATTTAAAGGCAGTGAAATGGCAGTAGTCACCCAAGCATTGTAAATTGCTATATTTATCAATGTGATGAAGCTGTAATATCAAATGTTTTAATTGTGTATTAATTTGGAAAAAATAAATACACCCTGAGATCTGTTTGTTGTTGTTGTTGTTGGTTTTGTTTGTTTGTTTGTTTAGGACACAGTACCTTAGAAAAAAATTTACAAAGCTATTATGTTGAAATCTACAGTATTAAAAATAGCTATGGATGAATATATACACCCATAAAAACAAACCAAATAGATTGGTAAAGCCTGTGCACCTTACTACTTATGGTTTAATTTGCTAAAGACAAGCACATGTTCACTTTAACTGGAGATGCACCTAATCATTCAGTGGAAAAAAGACCTCAAAATATTCCTGAAAATAACCTTCTCGAGAAGTAGTATTTCACATACATAACACTCAAAGCAAAAGGAAGGGGCATATGGTTCTGAGCTGCTGTGGAGCTCTGCCAGGGCTGCAGCTCAGAGCAGGCTCCTTGCACAGGGGTAAAATCCTGCAGCTATGGGAGGCAAGGCTTTCAAGCTTTGTCTGAATGAGGAACTTTAGATTTTGTTTTCTCCAGTAAGCTGAACACATCCATCCTCAAAAAGCTTTGAGATGAGCAGAGGATGTTGCAGACCAGCAAGCACCTGGTGCCCATCAGGGAAGAAAAATCCTCCTTCTTAGTTCATCCTTTCCTATCCTGTAATCAGTTGGTGGCATATGTAGTTCTGGATGAGAAAGACAACTGAAGTTTGTGTTTGACTCTGTGGGTGAATTAAGTATTTGGAAAGACTCAGTTACAAAAACTGCACGTGGCATCTGTACTGTAGACGATATCAGATCATGGGGCTGATGTTATATACATTGCCTAATTATTATTATTTTTTTAATGGGAAACTTTACCACTAAGCAGGCTCTGTGAAATAAAAAAAAAATAAAAAAAAGAAAAGAAAAGAAAAGAAAAGAAAAGAAAAAACAATAAAAAGAGTGAGGAGGAACCAGAATAAATTATCAGTGCATTTATTTTAGGAAACCTATTTCCACCTCAAGGACTCTTTCACCCCTTTTAGAAAGTGAACCTGTGCCCACTGTAATCAACGGCAGTCTTTTCTCACACTCACTCTGTCAAAGCGGGACCAGCTCTCCCTGAACAGTCTATGAAATAATGTGAACAGAACCTAACCATCAGGAAGAACAGGACGGTGAGGCACCTTGGAAAACCAAATCCGCTTATGGAGCAGCTAAGCCTCAAACTCAGTCAGAGTTCTTACCTCTTACTCTCTTCACTGATAAGAGACATCAGAATTTAGCAAAGGGGATGTAACACAAGCACATGCCAAATCAGGCAAACAGCAGATGCTTCTGCTGATATGTACAGTTTGTTTACAAGAAGCAAATCCAACCCTCAAAGAACAAATCTAGACTCTCAGCTCAGGTTTTAGCCCATACACTTCTCCAGATATTTGACTTCTTTCTCTTACCTTGGATGACATGATGTTTTTGACTTCCTCATCAGTAGCAGTCTGTGTAACAGTGATGTCAGGATTGCTGCAGCTTATCACTCGGCTCTGCAGGAGTTTACTCCCAACGGACACTGCAGAAGTACGCCCAAATGTGTAATAACGAGACTCTGTCAGAGCAGCACTGCCCCCTGCACCTGCCCATGGGGAGATGTTTGAACTAAGACTGAAGGACATATTTATATGAGACAAACATGAGATTCAAGACATCTTTGCCTGGTGCTGCTACAGCCTGAGCAGTGTGAATAGCATATAGCTCACAAAAATCTTACCACCAACTGCTTTGTTAACAAATTACATAGGCATTGGATAACAAGGAGCAGATGTTTTGGGAGTCTACAGCTCACAAGGTGATTGTGCATGCAGTAGTGAAAGATTAAGAGGGCTATCTGAGCAGCAGCACTACTACAGTAGCTCTTTCTTCCTTCTATTACCTCTTTTCAATTTGCTGTAGATTAAGACAAGATTCACATGTCTAAACACAAAATATCACCTTCTATACATAAATTTAACATCACGCTCAAAGTAGCCAAGAAGGCAAGCAGGTTTGCCAGCAGAAATTTCACTAAATGACTACCTGGTTTTCAGCTTCCCTATGGACCTTATTTTTCTGAGAATGTGTAGCAAGCTTAGAGATTTTAGCACACCCTAATGTATGCCTAAACATTCCTCAAGGGAGGTTTAAATGAATATTTGAAAGAGAAAAAGGCCTACATATCTTTAGTTCCCACAGCACAGCTGCTTGGTGATAAGTCAGTTAATACATAGCAATTGACCATATGAATCCTATAGGTTTTAGGACAATGGACACCAACAGAATAACAGAATCACAGAATGGCTGAGGTTGGAAAGGACCTCTGGAGGTCATCTGGTTCAAACTCTGTGCGCAAGCACGGACACCCACAGCAGGTTGCTCAGGTCCATGTCCGGACAGTTTTTGAGTATCTGCAAAGAAGGAGACTCTACAACCTCTCTGGGCAACCTATTCCAGTGCTTGATGGTACAGTACAGAAGTGCTTCCTGATGCTTAGATGAAACCTCCTGTGTTCCACTTTGTGCCCTTTGCCACTTGTCCTGTCACTGGGTACCACCAAAAAGAGCCTGGATCTGTCCTCTTTGCACCCACCCTTCAGGTATTTACAGACGTGGATAAGATCCCCCTGAGCACCCTCTTCTCCAGGCTGAACAGGCCCAGCTCTCTCAGCCTTTCCTCATAGGAGAGGTGTTCCAGTCCCTTCATCATGTTGGTGGCCCTTTGCTGGACTCTTTCCAGTATGTCCATGTCTCTCTTGTACTGGGGAGCCCAGAACTGGACACAGCACCTCACCTGCAGCCACACCAGTGCTGAATAAAGGGGAAGGATCATCTCTCTCAACCTGATAGCCAACAGACAGGATTTTATCCTCTGATGACATCCTTCATACAATGGAAAAATTAGCAAAGCTTGGACCTGTGCCACTTAGCAGTAAGTTGATTTGCATGGAAAGCAGTTTACTGATGTACAGGCCAGTAAGAAATTGGCATCTCAAGGACATTTTAATTTTGGAAGAAAATCCTTTGAAGAAAGCCTCAGTTCAGGAGATGTCTCTCACTTTCATCTCCATGGAGCTAAAATGTGGCATGTAGCTGTGATGTTCTCTGACCCAGACTCTGCATCTTAAATGACAGACGGTGAGAGAGAGACTATGGGAAGGAAGTCCATGTTGCTCTCTGCAGCACTCAGATCCTGACCCTCCTCTGAGAAAAGTGATGCATCTAAACAGTGCTGTGCTTGAAAGATATACAGTCTGGGTATAAGAAGTTGGGCTTTGCTATTTTATAGCCCAGTTGCCTATGTCTCAGAAGCAACAGGCTGAGTAGCATGTATCAAGAAAAAAGAATTATTTTGCAACTATTGCATCAACATTACCTAGTTTAGCCACTTCTCTTTGAGGGTCTGGCAGGCGAAATACATAGTAGACATAAGATGCCAGGAGGCAGTTCCTCCCATGCTGGTCTTTGCTCAGATCTTTGCTGTTGTGGAGACTGTTCACTATTGCAACCACAGATTCAAAGGCAAACTGTGAGAAGTTGGCTGTGAAACAAGAAGCAAGAGTTAGTCTCAGCCCTGAAGGGTATAACATAAATAGGTCAGGGCATTCCAACTAATTCATACATGATTTAATTCAGTCCTTAACAAATTCACAGCTGCAGACAGCAATTGTTATACCAGGACAGACCCAAAGTCTAGACCAATAACCCAATCTTCAGTAGACCTACTTTCAACTTCCTGCTTCTCCAGCACTTGATTCTATGTAAAAGCAGACCTTAACTGTTAATGACCATTTCTAGCAGCCTTCGGGCATTTTCTATAAAGTTTCTACTTGAAGGGCACCAATAGTCATTCTTCTCCAGCTGACAGAGAAATACAAGCTACCAGGCTTTTCTGCAAATATTACAGTGGATGACAAGTACTGATTATCAAAATGAGATAAGAAATCAACTGCACCATTGTTTCCAAGTATGCTTTCCTTCCGTACGTAATAGGCAGTTGGCAGCTTCAGTAACAGAAAAAATCTGTGTGCATGACTATATCCTCTCTGTTTTTGTGCTCACCCAATTCTGTCTAAAGATATTTGGGCAGAGGATGTGGTGCAATTGGCAATGCCAGCTGTAGAGTAAGTTATTTTGCTGGTGTTTTTCTTGCAAAGCAACTGAACTCTAAACAAAGTTAAACCACAACCCTGCTTCTGACTTGTATCTCCAGATAAGAAAACAATTACAATTTACCTCTAAAACAGAGATACCTCTGAGAGTCTTGGGGGGGAGGGGGGGGGAACGGGGGGACACACAGACAATTTAATCAAACCTGATTAAATTGTGCTGTGAAATTGTGTCTTGAGAAGCAAAATTCCTTCTGAAGTGGTCTACCCCAAATACTAAATCTGAGCCTGGATATTTAGCAAGCATTTCCACATCCACACCTTTATTTTGCTTGCACTACCATTCTAAGGCTGTGCACCAGTAAATACCTGTCTGGCCGGCTATGATCATGGGCTGTACAGCCAGCTGGAAAAGTTTATCTAGTACCAAATGTAAAAACAAAACAAGAGGTTCAAGGCGTGAAGAATTCAAACAGATAATGCTGAGCTTCAGTTCATGTTCCAGTGTAGCCTCTGTGATTTTCTGGTCCATCAGTCGAATGGGGAAGGTCACTTGACTTTCCAGAGAATGGCACAGAGTGAAGAACTTCTCCAGGTGATTGTCCTGCAAATGCAGTGCACTCACAGTTAACAAAGTTCATATAGTTCAGCCTGCTACTAGCTAAGCAAAGCCTGAATCCCATCTGATACAGGGAGAGAAAATATTTTCACCCTTCTGGCTTACAGTGGTGGCTAGCTCTAGAGACAAATTTCTACGTCAGCTGCCACGATGTTTTGTTCCTTTTCATCTGGCTCAAATTCACAATGTGGTTAGATCAGACTAAAAGCAGAAAAGCTAAAAACTGCAGTAAAGTGATTTCTTCATTTCATGACAATACTGTTCCCTCTCTCTGATAAAACTCTGTAACCTCATAGCTGTATAAACCCTCTGTCACCTGCATCTAAGAGTCTCACTTCCAGCTACGTACAAGTTATGTGCCTTATGAGTATGCACCACTTGTATGTAAAAAGTATGCTGCAAAGGGGTGGTGGACCTGCTTCAGACACAGGATGTCTAGTTGTTTGGATGTAGCTATCAGAGGTAACCAGAATAAGATGATGAGTAGGAGACACAATCAAACGCCAGAAACAAAATAAAGCTGTTGAGCTTCAAACCTCAATAAAAATGGGAAACCTCCAATTTCGTATCACATTTAAATGACCAGTATCCTAGAGTTTCATTCAGCACTAAGTTTGTGTCCCTAGACCACAGGGCATGGATGGCTTAGCTGCCTAAAGCATTTTGGCAGTCCAACCTGTCCCTGAAGGCGGGGAGACACCATGTTTCCCTGCAGATGTGGACACATTGTCCGAACTAGCCTCGCAGAAGAGAAAACGCACACTGCAGAAACTGGCACAGTGCCCTGCCAGTGTCGTTCAAACACAGCCTCAGCAGAGATCTGCTGAGGTGAGAGGACACCAGGCTCCCTATTGCTTGATGTGACTTGCTGCTGAGAGTGCTCATTTGTTCACTTGTACCAATGGATTACATTCACTGAGGATATCAGGTTCTTTCCACAGCTGTCAGACAGTAGGAACTTTTTAGTTGTTTTCAAACCTGTGTAGGCTTAAATGTCGCCAGTTCATAAACCTGTATGTGCTTAAATGTTGCTAGTTCATAAACCTCCTCAATCAGCCTGGGCATCTGAATTCTCTTTGAAATGAAACTACAGCTGCACGTTGCTTTTGATGGATTACCTGGGTGTGAACAGATGAAACAGCTTGCACTTCAATATTGAAAACACCCTTGTGTCCTTCAACCCACTTAATAGGTGGTGTCTGTGATGGAACTTTCTGTGATAGAAAAGAAATATGGAATCATTGTCTTCCTTTTAATGATCAAACAGAAGCCTGTTTACATGGGTCTGGAGGGTCCTCATGTTCACTTCACTTTAGGTATCTAATTCAATGCAATACGGAAGACAAGAGCTAGGCATCTTCTTGTTCTCATAGACTAGCTGAAGAGAAACTGATGCATTGAAGAGGGAAATTGGAAGCATTTCAGCTGGATACTTAGCAGAGACAGTGTGAATACACATCATCTGATGGGAAATTTTTAAGGTTCAAGTTCACAATTAATGCACTGCCAAAGGCACTCATTGGTGATGTGGTACAGTTTTACACCCATGGGCGGTTTTCTATTTGCCATGTTTACTCAGACAGCAGCTTTCTGCTCTAGTAGCAGCACCTCACAGAATCACAGAATCACAGAATCATTTAGGTTGTAAGAGACCTCCAAGATCACCTAGTCCAATCTATGACCTAACACTAACAAGCCCTCCACTAAACCATGTTGCTAAGCTCTACATCTAAACATCTTTTGAATACCTCCAGGGATGGTGACTCAACCACTTCCCTGGGAAGCCTGTTCCAATACCTCACAACCCTTTCAGTAAAGAAGTTTTTCCTAATATCCAACCTAAACCTCCCCTGGCACAACTTTAGCCCATTCCCCCTCGTCCTATCACCGGACACGTGGGAGAAGAGACCAATCCCCACCTCGCTACAGCCTCCTTTAAGGTACCTGTAGAGAGCGATAAGGTTGCCCCTGAGCCTCCTCTTCTCCAGGCTAAACAACCCCAGCTCCCTCAGCCGCTCCTTGTAGGACTTGTTCTCTAGACCCCTCACCAGCTTCATTGCCCTTCTCTGGACACACTCCAGCACCTCCATGTCCTTCCTGTAGTGAGGGGCCCAAAACTGAACACAGGACTCGAGGTGCGGCCTCACCAGAGCTGAGTACAGGGGGACAATCACTTCCCTAGTCCTGCTGGCCACACTGTTCCTGATACAAGCCAGGATGCTGTTGGCCTTCTTGGCCACCTGAGCACACTGCTGGCTCATATTCAGCCGGCTATCAACCAATATTCCCAAGTCCTTCTCTGCCAAGCAGCTTTCCAGCCACTCATCCCCCAGCCTGTAGCGCTGCTTGGGGTTGTTGTGCCCCAAGTGCAGGACCCGGCACTTGGCCTTGTTGAACTTCATACAGTTGGCCTCAGCCCATCAGTCCAGCCTATCCAGATCCTCCTGCAGAGCCTTCCTACCCTCGAGCAGATCAACAGGTGCACCTAACTTGGTGTCGTCTGCAACCTTACTGAGGGTGCACTCGATCCCCTCATCCAGACCATTGATGAAGATATTGAAGAGAACTGGCCCCAGTACTGAGCCCTGGAGGACAAAACCTGACCCGTTGCTCCTCCCTCTCCCACAGAGCCACAAAAAATGTGCAAATCATCCTGTGAAAGAAAGCAAATTATTAACTTGACACCCTCTAAACAAATGTATCACTGGTTAGACAATTTACAAGAATTTGTTCGGATTAATAACTTAAAAAAAACACAATATAACAATATAAAATAATAATAACACCAATGAAAATAATAACAACATTTTTCTCCAGAGCTCTCCCCTTTTAAAGTGCAAAAAGGGGTAATTGTCTACAAGCAGACAGCAATATTAGATCATAAAATACTCATGATGTTCTTCTACATTGGGAAAATATTATCTTTTCATAATTTTCTTTGTTACCTCAGGAGAGTGAATTGAGTAGTGGGAAGGCAGCTTATCCAATGCAACAGGAAGACAATAATGTCCTGTTTGAAGACGATCATTTAACAGAATTGGCAGCCACTGAAACAAATGAAGAGAAAATACAGCAATATTCATGACTATACATGATTACAGCTATTTATCTAATTTGTTATGAACAGTCGACAGAACAACAAATGAGATATTGACCTGAGCTTCTCTTCTCCAATCCATTCAACAGTAATTTCTTTGCATTTTAAATTCACCGAGAGCTACTGTAGAAAAATGTACAAGACTGCTTTACAAACCAACCCTTTTGAAGAAAACAAACACTGAGCTTTTAATGTGTGACATATTTTTCAAATAAATCCTATCAGAATGATTTAATAGGGCCCATATTTTTATTTAAAAAATAACTTGCCTTGAATAGACTGTTCTTTGGCTTTGAAGCAAATCAACAGAGTTAAAGTTTTGCTAAGGATAAACTGAACATTTTGCTCATTGTCACCATGAGGATTAAGGCCAGAATGACCCATCAGAACTCTGTATTGATACTAGACACAATTCTTTTTGCTCCTATTTAAATCTGAAAGAGGCTGTGCATTTGAGTAGCACAGAGCAGGAACATTTTATATTTAGGTGAGTAGAAACCTGAAAATTAAGTCCTTGCCTATGCCAAGTCTTGCTTCTGAACAACAGGCTAATTTACTTCTTACCAACACCATTGGAATTGGTGGGACTATATCTGGCCACAAAAGAAAGCCCAGTTGAAAGGATTATCAGTACTGGAGGCAACAGCAAATACAAACTTCACAGCAGGAACACATGGATAGTATTTGTCTGGCTCCACAGTTCAATAGCACTAGGACTTTTTCAAATCTGAAGTATCATCATCTATGCTTTCCTCTTATTTTAAAATTTCTCTAGTTAAAAATATCTATTGATAAAGAACAATGTCAAAGAAATTATGCTGCAATATGCATTTCTTAAGCTAAAACATGCTAGTTTCATCATGAAGATAAATGAATGTACGAATTACATTTTAGCTTCTAGATCTCTTGTGGTTTTTAATTTTGACAAGGGTAAAGGCCAGTTTTAACATAAACTATATGCCATATAAAACTTAATTCAAAATATTATTTTAGTTGTTACCTCATGTATGAACATGTTAGATAACAGTAAATAACAGTAATTGTTTTTTTTTTTTTTTTTCAGTAAGTAGAATCTAACAGAATTAGGTGCTATACTATAAAGCATTGCTGTTGCAAATATTTAGGTGTATACTTAACTCCAGTTGTTTTGAGTGAATTTATCAACTTCAAAGACTCTTGCCAATGTAAAGTTACAGGACAAGGATGTAACATAGCACAAGTTGCACCTATGTTTATTAAACCTGTACACTTAATGAACACATGAACATGCCTGCAGTATCTGTGAATTGACATTAGGGCCTTCTACAGGTTTTGACATATTACCACTACCAGAAGGGGAATGTGTGACAAAATTCTTGATAAGCAAAGAGTCTATCTGCATGGAATACACACCATAACCC
>VXAA01006200.1:0-33566 GCA_013399115.1 Anseranas semipalmata | reverse complement strand
TTTCTGGCAATGTCCCTGACCTGGGCCCCAGGGAGGCAGCAGACTTCCCTACGGGTAGGGTCTGGCCGACATATGGGGCCCTCTGTTCCCCTCAGAAAGGAGTCGTCTATGACAATTACCCTTCTGTCTTTCTTGGCAGAGGCAGTCTTGAGGTGCAGAGGCTACCTCCTTGCCCTAGACAACCTCCTGGGTGGACCTTCCACCACATCCTCACCTACTGGCCCCGCAAGCTCCAGAGCCTCAGACCTATCATGTAAGGGCACCCGGGAAGGTGAGGCTGGTAGGGAGGAGGGCTGCCTGCGACGCCGAGCAGGGACCTGTTTCCATTCCTCCTCATCTCCTAGGTCCCCTTGCTCTGCCCGACATCAACAGGGCAGGGGGTCCACCACTATTTGGGGTGTCTCACCCCGGTGCCTTTCTCGTAGGCATGCCAGGGAGTTGCTCCACCAGTCTATCTCCTGCTCACAATCCCTGATAGCCCTTAACCTCTCCACCTCCTTCTTGAGCTCTGCCATCAGGCTGAACAGGTCATACACCTGCTTGCACCTCATACACGTGGTATCTCTGCCACCCCCCGATGGCAGCAACAGGCTCAGGCACTCCCTGCAGCCAGAGACCTGAACAACTTCAGGAGGTCATGCAGCCCAACCTGCAGCTCAAAGCAGGGTCAGTGACTCCCAGTTTCTACTGCATGTTGTTGGACCTAAGGAGCCCGTGTCCCTCAACCCCCATCTCTTGTAAAGCCAACATGCTCCATCTCCCTTGGCTGCAGACAAGAAGTGAGAGCAGAATGACCATTCATCAAAACCGTGCATAAAGCAGCCTCAGGACCTACCTGGGCAGATGAAAGGGAGGTGCACCCCTTCATACCTGAGTCTTGTTAACAAAACCCAATTCAACATGTTAATCTCGTGTAACATGTTCAGTTCTTATGGAACAACTTTGTCTCACTCCCTTGGAAAAGCTTTGGCAATAAACCAAGTCTCTACCTCTAAATCCCTGGATAACTCCATTAAGAAGCCCACAGAAAGAAGGTGCATATTATTGGTGGTTTCACTGGAATAAGAGGAAGAATTGCATCATCACATTTCCCAGGCTGCAAGGCCACACACTGGTGGAGTGGCAACCACAGCCCCAGCAGGGAAGAACATTTCCAACAGGCTGCAGGCCTGCACAGTGCACTATGGCAGACCAGCCAACTTCTTAGACTGAGTGAAAACCCTCACCAGTGCCACCAGGGCAGAGACTCACCTGAGTTTTCCTTATCCTCAGGTCAGCAGATGACCTGTTCAGTCCTTCCTCTTGTTCAATGCTCTGCTCAATACCTGGTTAGGGTAGAAAGACAAGGATTATTTCAGGCTGTTTAGAGAAGAAAAAGAGATTGTTTGGTAAAGTGATTTTAAAAGATGGAAGCCTGTGAATTGAGGAGCATTTGGCACTGAGCAATCCCCTGTTCCTGACTCCAGCCTGTGGTTTAGCCTGGCAGCACAGCATCATTTCATTATGCATTCCACTTCTAGCCTGCCCCCTCTGTTTTCATCAGTTACCTATTCAGACAGGAGCAGTCAATGACCCTGTCTCCAGAGGATCAGCAGGGGTTGAGGCAGGGCGCAGGACTGTGCCTGGGCACCTGGGCATAGAAGTGTCACAGGCTCCCTGAACAGCGAGTCCTCTTTACCACCAGCGCCTGCAGCTTCGCCCGCTCACACGATTGGGCTGAGCGGTCTTCATGTGGGCCAGGCAGGGCATTAATGGACACCCAGGAGGTCGGGGCGCTCGTCTCTCTGGCAGGCACTGTCCTTTACCTGCATTTCAGCTGTGCCTGGCCACAGGACAGAATCAGTGCTGTCAACAGCAGTATTAGTCACTCCCAGGCTCGTAGGCAAGGGTTTTGGCAAAATTGATGTGATGCTCAGCTCTGTTCTCTGCACTTTCCGGTATTCAAACAAAATGGAGCACAGTGCTGTTCTCTCCTTGCTATGCAGGAGGAGGAAACCCAAAGCTAAAATGTCTCTGCAAAATACCAAAACTCAAGACTTCTCCAGGGACCCTATAAATAGCAGGTTGGCCAGCTGCCCAGCCCTGCACAGGGGGGACCACAACGCCCAGGCTGGAGAGAGCAAGCTTAGTCCTGCTGAACATTCCCCTGCAGCAAAGCAGAGATTTGCCCTTTTAATTATGCTGTAGTGCAACTAAGTGAGATTAATTTTCCACTTGCCCAAAGACCACAGATCACAGCACAAAAGGAGCAGTGCCCAGCTCAGCATCCCACTGGGGCCCAGGCAGGGAGAGGGCATGGCGTTGCAGGGCAGGTCTGGCATAGAGCAAGGCAGTGCAAATCCCCTCACGGCCAACTCAATCATGCTAATTCAATAGTTCCTGTGCTACAATCTTTATAGGGACTTAAAAAGTCTGAAAGAAAGCTTCCACCAGCAGGCTGGCCCGGTGTGCAGAGCTACACATCTCCAGGTAGACCAGCATGAGCTGGTGGCATTCCCTGCATTAGGCTGAAATGCCCCATTCCCAATGCAGATGTTCCCACAGCTCTCCAAGCCCTGGCACCTTCCACGCTGGAATGCATTCCACGAGCTCGGTGCAGGGCAGGTCCCTCCTGTGGCAGGGGCTCCCCAGGGCCACCCAATGCATCAGAGACACCACCAGTAAGGTGGGCATCTCTGTGCCTGCTGTGTGCTGGTCAGTGCAGGTGGCCCGCAGGACCACCTTGCAGACAGCAGCAGCACTGGAGCTTTTAAGGAAGCCTGGACCTGGGGAACCCATTGTGGTGCTCACAGAGGGTGTCCTACAGCACAGTGTGCTCCGGGGAAGTGCTAGAGAACATCAGCACAAATTCTGCATTTCCTCCTATTCTCTCCCGGAACCAGCGTCGGTATCTGGGGATATCTTGAAAGGCCCCATCCCACACAGCCAGACAGCCGTGGCACTTCTCACATGCATCCCCTTGCCTGGGAGAGCGACTAGATGCTGCCTGCACAGCACATTTCATCAGCAATTGGTCATCCTCAGCATTTGTCATAAATCGTTCCCTGTTCCCAAGGAACAGTATTGGCAAACACTGTACATTTACGATAATTAATAAAATCACATTTTCCCAAGAAGCTGGTAATTAGAATTAGCCATTGCATGAGCAATATCTCTCCTAAAGAAGTCAATCCGTTGTCAGCAGATGGTGTTTTTGATCATTCCTGACTGTTTTCTTTCATTGATCATGCTGGCCACGAGGTGATTTGGGACTAGGCACAAAGACTAACAAAGTCTGCTGCTCCAGGTAAATACGATACTGGTGAGTCTTTTCTGGAAGAAGAAAATAGGAATCAGAGTCTGTCCTGCAATTCTTCAGGCTCTCAAAGCCCCTTAAAAAAACACAAAACAAAACACATATGGAAAAGGATTTTTTTTCTTTTGCGCAAAAGCATGAAAATCTGTGATTTGTAGAGTCTGCTGCATGTCCCCAAGATGAACCAGCAGTGCTCAGCTCTTCTTCCAGTGACTGCTGTGAAGTCTGAAGTCACCACAGCAGAAACAGAAGCTGGTGCCACTGCTCTGTTCGGAGGGGACAGACCCCTCACTAGAAGAAGGATATAGAGGTGCTGGAGCTTGTCCAAAAAAGGGTAACGAAGCTGGTGAAGGGTCTAGAGGACATGTCTTATGAGGAGCAGTTAGGGAGCGGGGGTTGTTTAGCCTGGAGAAAAGGAGGCTCAGGGGAGACCTTATCGCTCTTTACAATTACCTTAAAGGAGGCTATAGTGAGGTGGGGATCAGTTTCTTCTCCCGAACACCATGTGACAAGACGAGAGGAAACGGGCTTAAGTTGCACCAGGGAAGGTTTAGGTTAGATATTAGGAAAAATTTCTTCACTGAAAGGGTTGTGAGGCACTGGAACAGGCTGCCCAGGGAAGTGGTTGAGTCATCATCCCTGGAAGTATTTAAAAGACATGTAGATGTGGTGCTTAAGGACGTGGTTTAGCGGCAGACTTGGTGGCGCTAGGTTAATGGTCAGACTTGATTATCTTGGAGGTCTTTTCCAACCTAAATGATTCTATGATTCTATGACAGCAGCGGGCCATCTCCCACAGTCCCCCCTGAAGGAACTGTTCCGTCATTTTGCATAGGGAGAGTTCCTCGGGTGCACTGGATGCGGGCTTGCAGGTGTCACTGCAGCAGGACATGCCATGCCCCGTCCCCACCTGGGCCCCAGGGATCTCACTACAGCCAGGCTCCCCACCCAGAGGGGCCCTGCTTCTTTGGAAGGGATACCCTGGTCTGTGAAACGGATAAGCTGGCACCTCAGTCTCCTTCCTGGGTCTAGCTGAGATCACGTCTCTGGAGGACAGAGAGAGCAAGGGGACAACAGAGGTACAAGCGCTCCTTCTGGCATCCAGATGAGACACAGTCACACCAGTGGTGACAAATCTGAAAAATAGCTCCAGCCACCTCCAAGTCCTCCATGACTACAGGGCTCCCATGGAGCCTTGGGATTAAGAACACTGTTACTGCAGGGGAAGCACCAGCTTCTTGGCCAGCCCTTTGGGTGCAGACAGCCTCCTGCAAAGAGCTCAGCCAAATCCTGCATGGTCTAAAGACCAGTGATGACAAATCCGAGCCCTGCCAGTGCGACCTGCCTCCTGCCCCAAGATGCTGCCATCCCCATGGACACATCCCAACGTCTCCTGGGGTCTGATCTCGTGCACTCAGGCTCCCTCATCAGCACAGGCTCAGCCAAGCGCTCCTGCACAACCACGGCCATGTGGTTTGACAGCTGTGTTTGTCCTCTCTCTGCTTGTCAAAGAGATTGACTCTTCTGACTGCGGAAACTGTCGCTCGCGTTTGCTGCGCTCTGTCCCCACGCTGCCCATGGCAGAAGCATGCCAACACAACAGGGCATGCTGATCACAGAATCACAGAATCCCAGAATGGCTGAGGTTGGAAGGGACCTCTGGAGATCATCTTGTCCAACCCCCTGCCAAGCAGGGTCACCCAGAGCACGTTGCACAGCATCGCATCCAGGCGGGCTTTGAATATCTCCAGAGGAGACTCCACAGCCTCTCTGGGCAGCCTGTGCCAGTGCTCTGCCACCCTCACAGTACAGAAATGCTTTCTCATATTCAGCCAAACTTCCTGTGGTTCAGTTTGTGCCCGTTGCCTCTTGTCCTGTCGCTGGGCACCACTGAAAAGAGTCCGGCCCCATCCTCTTGACCCCCTCCCTTCAGATATTGGTACACATTGATAAGATCCCCTCTCAGCCTCCTCTTCTCCAAGCTAAACAGGCCCAGCTCTCTCAGCCTCTCCTCGTAGGAGAGATGCTCCAGCCCCCCGGTCATCTTCGTAGCCCCCTTCTCTTGTACTGGGGAGCCCAGAACTGGACACAATACTCCAGGTGTGGCCTCATCAGGGCTGAACAGAGGGGGAGGATCACCCCAGGATCCTCCTGGATCCCTAATGCACCCCAGGATACCATTGGCCTTCTTGGCCACAAGGGCACAATGCTGGCTGATGAGACAGAACAACCTTCCCCAGGCCCACAGGTTCTTTCTCCCTCAGCACCAGCCCCACAGAGCCTCTGCATCGGGACCCTATGGCAGTGCAGCTGGGATGGGAGGAGGCCCCAATTCCCAGGGCAGAGCTGTCCCGCTGACACCAGTGAGGCAGTCTGCACTGCAGATGGAAAAGCAAGGGAAGACGAGACCAGCCCCAGCAACCCAACCCCTCTGGCTTCACCTTGGGTTTCCTCAGAGCCCGGGCTCACCAGGAGAGCCCAGCAGCCAGCCTGCTGATGCTGGCATTGGCTGGCCCAAGCCTCCACAGCAGGGACCTGCTCACAGCCTGCTGGGTGCTCATGGCCCTGTTCCCTCACGTCTGTCCTGGGACAGGGACACAATGGGGAGAGTTCACAAAAGGCAAACAGAAGAAGCTAGAGGATGCTAGGGGAGGAAAGGTGATGCCCATCCCCAGGTGATCCCCACAGAGGGAAGGCAGAAGCCACCTCTGGCTGTCCCTTCCCCAGGTTGCCAGAGCACAGACAGATGGGACCGGGCTGCGGCAGGGCTCTTTTTGTAACCTGTCCTTTCCTACCTAGAGAAAAACACCCCAAAATTGCCCTGACCTGCGTCAAACCCATCTGCTGTTGGCACAGGCTGCAGATGACAGCCAGGGCCCCATGGCACACTGAGTCAGGCCAATGGGCATTTCTGGTCATGGCACATCCCCAAAACCTATGTTGTTTCCACTCTCAGCACACCGTGCTTGTTCTGAACGTACTCTCCAGCAAAAATCAGTTCTTGGGTAGCTGGAGAAAACTGAAGGTAAATCAGATATTCCAGGTGAGATTGGGCACACGGGGGCAGAACAGCAGCATGTGCCTACTGGGGTTTGGGGTTACCCCTGCTGTCAGGATGAGTCTGCATGTGGTTAAGAGAGCTGAGACAAGTGAATGTTACAGCACGAGAGGGATCAGTGGGAAGTGCTGACCATGGGGACACGGAACAGGAGGCAGGGCAGCATCCCGGGCGCAGGACAGTGGATGTGGTACCCACTGCTGCCCTGCGCTGAGCCTTCCAGCCCAGAGGGAGACAGGCATATCTGGGGCCACAGGGCAGGAGTGCAGCGGGCAGAGACCCTTCCCCGGTGCGCCACAGCAGCACTGCAGGCAAATACTCACTCTTTAGCTTGGAGCGCACTTTGTTCGCTGTCTTTTTTATGTCAGACATGAGCTCTTCCAGCTCTTCCTTTGTTTCTGGGGAGAAAGAAAAGAGCAAACATGGGTGTGTTGTAAACACTGCTAAAATCTGCCCTCCAGCCCCATAGTATGTGGGGCTTGGAGCTGACAGCACTGTCCCTTCCCAGCTGGCAGAGTTGGCGGAGCACTTCCACCCCAAAGACCCAGGTGGATTCTCCTCTCAGGTCCTGAGCCTGGCCATGACCCTGCTGCTGGCCAGGCAACCAGGGGTCAGAGGAGCCGTACTGCAGGACCCTTGTCTGCTTGCTGTGCTAAACCCCCATATGACTGGGGCTTTGCAGAAAGTGGGAGGGAAGAGATACACAATTGACAGTGCTGGTTCCTGCAGTGAAGAAAAAACCTTTGCAGCACACCAAAGCCCTTCTGCACACCAAGTGCCGCAGCGTGGGCCAATTTCCCTAGGGCCCTGCCATGCTGGCCAGCCCTCCCAAGGCCATTATAAATGTCTTCCTCAGGGAAAGTCTGGCACTCCTCTGCTCATTTTCCCTTTGATCAGCAATAAGGATTTAGCTCAGCCGTGCCCAGGCTCTCTTCTGCCCTGCGGCCAGCAGCTATCATTGACACTGTCTGACTAATAGCCAGTTTGTGTATATTCAGTCCCCAGCCTGAATTCACGGCTTTTGGTAAAAATCTACGGGCTGCAGTTGCACAGTGCCAACAAACACTCCCAGTCCCATGGCCCATGTCTCAGAAATGGCTCTGGAAAGCACAACAGCAGCAGGACTGGGTAAAGCAATTCTTGTATTTCAGTGTGCAGGGACACAGCAGATGCAAATAAAAACAAGTGCAAGCAAGTTCCTTTCTCTCTATACTCATTCCCATCCCTACATACCCACATCCTCCTGTGCAACCCGGCCAAAGCATGGTGTGTGTGGCTCCAGGCTCCTGCTGGGAGAACAGCCCTGCTGAGTGAGTCCCCGTGTATCTCCAGGGCCTTCTCTCCAAGACTGCAAAGGCTTTTACAGCAGTGACTCTCCTGGGCTGTCAGGAATATTGACTTGGCTACAGAGAGAAGGAAACTAAAGCATATGACACACTTGAGAGCAGTAAATCATCCAGGAAAGCTCAGAGCCCTGACTCAGCGATGAGGTTTGGCACAGGGCTATCTATCCTCTCTCCCATGTGCAAATGCTAGAAATCAGGCAGTAATGCTCTGAACTCATCACTAACAACGCTGCAATCATCATAACATCTCTAGACACTTGTGTCTTGTAGGACTTTTCTCTGCATTGCAGCAGCATCTCCAAGCCACCATCTGTGCTTGGCAAACCCGAATCAGAGCAAAGCTCCTTGATCTCCACCATGTTCCTCTCCCAGAAACCGGAGTGTCCTTGATGGAGCTGAGGTGTGCTCCCTGCAGACCTATGCTTCTGAAGCTGCCAGAACCGTCAAGAAAAGCAGCACAGCTGGAGCAGGTTGCACACCTCCTGTGCCCAGCACACAGGTACCCGTCTGTGCTCTGCCTGCACAGACCTTTGCTCCGTGCACCTGCAAAAAGGATGCATGGCAAGAACCACCCGTACTCCAACAGCAACCCACCTTAGCACGGGACCAGCACCTAGGTGCAGAGGATACACGGCAAGTCCCTCCCTGTGCTCATCCATAGGCTTGTGGCAGTTCAGCTGGCTCAAGGGGATGTAACCCCTGAACCAATTGTGATACCAGCTGACCCCAAAATTCAGCTGCAAGACCAGCACATCACAGTATCTCATTATCCAGGTACTAAAGAAAGTACAAGTACCTGCCATTCAAATGTGATTTTTTGGAAATGCTGCCACCCTAATGATTTTGATGAGATCAAGACTTACTTAATTAAATAAAACTTTGTTTAATAGACTCTAGGTACATTAACTGAGTCATTTCAAATGGCTGTGGTAGCTCTGATGCTGTACGCTTCCAGCTGGCAGTCACAGGCATAATTCATGTCACAGGCAAATCATGATGATGGGAATGTGCTGGGGGAAGGTCACATCCTATCGACGGTTGTACGCATGTCTGACTCAGAGCTAAGAGCTTCATTAGTGTTGGGAAAACAAAGAAACAGCAATGTCTGCAAATACCATCTCCCAGGCTCCAGGTATTTCTAAGCAAGCCATCACAAGTGGTGGAAAGTGGTATGATTAGATATTAGACACAGATCAAGCTCAAAGGCAGGGAAAGTAAGAGGACATTTTCAGTTTGAATTCTCATTTACGTGGCTAATTATTTTTTTCCCATTCTTGAAAGAACCTGTATGTGATAACCAAACCAGCCTGAGCTGAGTAACTTCATATACCAGGACAGGCTGGGGCCAGGTGGACAGGGAAGCAGCTCTTCAGACCAAGACCCTGGAGTGCTGTTGGACAAGGGCTGCCATGAACACGAGGACAGCTGTGAGCTGGGTTTGTTCACCTGGAAACAGGAACGTGAAGGGAGATCCCACTGCTGCCTACGAGTGCCCAGCGGGAGGGAGGAGACAAGCTGGAGCCAGACTCTCCTTGGAGGTGCAAAGGGACAGGACAAGTGGTGATGGACCAAGCTGGGACATGGGAAATTCCAATTAGATTAGAAAATATTGTCATCGTGAAGGCGGTCAAACGCTGGACCCAGAGAGGATATGGGATGTCCAGCCTTCAAGAGATTCAGCACATGGCTGGACATGGGCCTGAGCAACCTGACGAAAGGCGCTGCTGGGGTGCACCAAACCAGGGACCTCCAGAGGTTGCTTCCCACCCATATCCATCTTTATCTTATGAAACAATTTCACATAATTTGCTGCTAAGTACTTTCCCCTTCCCCTGTTGATCTGGGGTGAGGGACATGCTGCAGCAATGCACCCCCAGTACAGGCAGCTCAGGAAGGTGATGGTCCAGGCAGCCAGGTGGAGGGGCACGGGACGGCGGGTTGCGCACTTCTGTGGGCAAGGCTGAAGCTTCCTTTCCTCAACACATTTTCAACTGAACAGCAGAGAGAAAACACTCCTTATGGATGGCTTTGAGTCACAGGACTTGTGAGGATTACTTGGCGATCTGGCAGGCACAGGCTTCCCGACAATTATTTTCACATTGATGGCATCTGTTTAAGTGACTCACTCAAATCTATTGAACTGTTCACGGTGAGTAACATTCAGTAACAGGATGCTGAACTACCACAACATCACCACTGCTCTGTCCAGGGCCATCCCGCAGCAGCGGGCGCAGTGCAAAGGGATGGGGTGTGCTGCCCAACAGCAGGGCTGGGCTCCCCGCACCCCACATACGTCCCAGATGTCAGAGCTGCTGCCTCAGGGCCAGGTCCTGCTCCTGGAATCGTGGAATCGCAGAACATCCTGAGTTGGAAGGGACCCCCAAGGATCACTGAGTCCAACTCCTGCTGGCCTAGAGCACAGCACGGCAGCAGGGATGTCCCGATGGCCACCAGCAGCATGGGGCCATGTCCCCAGTCCCCACTGGGAGACAAGAGGAGGCTCCTACGTGGGATGCTCTCAGGGGGGACTCCTGCCTACAGCCATGCACTGGACACTGAAGTTCAACATCATCAATAAAAGAGGGGGAAAAAGCAAGCTGGACAGCAACAGGGGCACAGCAAGGGCACCACAGCACCAGACCTTCCCTTCAAAGTTAACCACAGGCAACTGAAACCTGCTCACTTCTGTGCTGGGAACCTGCAGCACTTCTGAGCATCACCCCAACAGCAACTTTACGCACACGGTATGGTTCTTGGCCATCTGAGCTTCCTCACGCACTTGTTATTTGGATTAATGAAACATCACCTCTTGTGACCTGGAATTCTTTACTGACATAATCAACAAAAGCACAGTTTTAAACTAATTCATAACTCAGTCACCTAACAAAGCCAGGACAAAGGATCTTTTTGGTAAAGATTTAACTCTTTCAATAAAAAATTAAAGAAGATCCTGACCACAGTTCCTCCAAGGACATTTTAAAAAAATAAACCTCTTGTCTTAAAACTTTTCCTTTGCTTCTTGCAGGTTATCTTTGGTGTGTCTGCTTATCTTGGCATTCACGTTTGCAAAACACTGGGTAGTTCTTATAAGTGCAAACAAAGATGAAGTGCAGGACCTGGTGGTGGCCTGGCCACCCACACAAATGATCTGGTCTCTGGACAAGCCAGAAGCAAGATGTAAGGAATCCTCCCGGGGGACCTACAGAGCTGGCTGGAACTTCTTCCATAGTGTTTTATGGCCTTAAAGTAATAAAAATGAAAACATCAGGAGACTGGCTAGAAAGGCTGTTCCAGCCAAAAGCGCTCATCCGACTGAGTGGAAGGAGCAAACCTCCTGTCCTGGCTGCCCCACTCCCTACACGAAGGGCCAAGGCCACGAGGAGGGAGCAGCCTTGCACATGCACTGAAAGAACCCATCCCTGGAGTGGGCACAGCAGAGCCAGTGGGACCTGAGACACGATGGCATTCAGCATGGCAAGGGGACAGGACACAAGCAGCATCTGGGCTGTGCTCCCCAGCTCCAGGAAAGGTCTCCTGAGCTCCCGCACGTGCCAAGTCACCACTGGGAGCATCTCCCAGCACCGAGTGTGGGCAGCTGGCTGGGCTGGCTCAGCAGGGAAGGGACCAAGAGGGCAGATGTGCTAAGTGAGAAGTAACTCCCAGAAATACAGAAGTAAATGCCCTGCATTTTAAAACAGCTCAGGACTTTCTAGCTAAAGTCCCATTTGCCAAAAGAGGTTTGGGACATCAACAAACCCTATGCAGTCCTTAAGTTCCCAAAGGCCAATGTTCCTGCTTGGAAACTGAGCTCAGAGTCTGACATTGCAACTTATTTATTCAAGTTAAATAAAACAAGATGTAAAAATTAGATACTCTGTTTGCAAGATGCTGAGTCAACCTTTTCCTAATTTTCTAGAGTTTTCACAACTCTGACCAACGCAAGCATTTGCACCAGGTATTACAGAACAGGAGACCATACAGAGCAATGACCAGGAGAGAGCTCCATGACTACAGCCCTGGGCAGAGCTGGGCTTGTCCCTTCCACACAGAAGCAACACAAGGAGCTCCAGCTGCTTGCTGAGCTGCAGAACTGGGATGTGGTGGTGCCATCCATCTGCCTTCAGTGAGCTGTGGTGTCACTCCAGCCAGGAGCAAGGGCACAGGAGACATCCTTTACCATCACGAGGGGCCAACCGTCCCAGGATTTTTAACTTCCAGCATGACAGGAGGGACGAATCCTGCTCAAGATCCAGCAAGGAGAGGCGCTGCTGGGATTCAGTGTCAGTGCCAAATGTCACAACACTTTTACACAGAAGAAGAACAGAGATGATGTGCACAAGGGTTTGAAAAGCTCTTAAAGATTCCCTAGGACTAAAGGCGCTACCCTGAACACCTTGCTTGTACTGTCCAACAGTGTTTGGAGGTAATCTGCAACAGATTAAAACTGTAGCCTTTGACTTTTTTTTTAAGTCACTAATGAAGAAAGCAGGTGAGATGTTTAACTGATATATATATTACATATTTTTAGGTAATTAAAAGCTACTTACCAGTGGGACTGCACTAATAAAATACCCTTTTAAAATATGAGTGCTGATGGATCCTGTTTCACACACCCCATAAACTCAGCTTGCTCCTCACAGTCTGCCTGTTGAGCCAGGCAAATGCCCAGCTACAGTCACTGGCAAGCACGGCAGTGTCCACACAAGTTCACTGGCAGGACAAGGACGCTGGGTAGTTTTGCATCAATATCGGGGCTTTGAGAAAAGGGCTCACAAGAATGGAGCAGCCATTGGCAGCCTCACACCCAGAAACCCAATGTGCAAAGCTCCTGGGGTGTCCCCATGCACTGCCATCCTCTGGCTGCTCTGCTGCTCTGGTCTGGGCTTGGAGACAAAAAATTGCCCAGAGGGGCAAATCTCAGGACAAAGGGAGAGTCTGGCCTAGGCTGACCCAGGTGCCATGTGCCAAAGGCTCCTTTAACCCCAGAATGTGCTACACATTAACTGCTTCATGAGCAGTCACTCTGGCTGGTTGTTTATAATCCAACAGCACAAATGATGGGGTTGAATTTTGCTTGCAAAAAAGCATTTTGGTTTTGTGATGAACCTGTGCAAAAGGTGGAGGAGACAGAGACAGTGCAGCTTCAGTGCCTTGCTGCATTTCCCCCTTTTGGGAGAAACTGGTGGGACTTGATTTTCTTTCCAATTACTCAGAGACAAGAACAACAGTTTTTGCCTGGTGATAAAGATGTAGAAGTGAAGAGGAGCCGTGCAAATGCCATAACCCAGGCTGGACATTTGCGTGAGCTGGAATCCAACCCATGTAACACCACGGCTCCCAAGGCCCGTCCCGCTTGCAGGGCCGCCTGCTAGGACAGCCACGGCAGAAACGGTTCACACTGAGCAGCAAAGCGAACTGAAGCTGCAACTTGCCTCTGGCACCCCCAGCCCTTCACATCACAGGCCAGGTACTCCAGCCCATGGCTCCATAGGACCTGCTGTTTGGAGAGCAGATCACTAACCTGACAGGTAACAGTGAGTATTAATAGCAAGAGGAGCTTAGGACATTTTAATTGATATTTAAGCAATATGTACCCCAAGTTAAGATGCAAGCTGAAGAGCTTAATTCTATTCTTATAGTGGTGAGACCCTCCCAAAATGTGGCTTAAAGCAGAGAACGGGTCTGATGAAACCACAGCAGCTTTGCACAGAAGCACTGGTCTGGTGGGTGCTGTGAGCAAGATATAAGATAACTGTCCTGGTTTCAGCTGGGCTAGAGTTAATTTTCCTCCTAGTAGCTGGTACGGTGCTGTGTTTTGAATTCAGGATGAGAACAACGCTGATAACACACCGATGTTTTAGTAGCTGCAGAGCAGTGCTCACACAGAGCCAAGGACTTTTCAGCTTCTCGTGCTGCCCTGCCAGTGAGGAGGCTGGGGGTACACAAGGAGCTGGGAGGGGACAGAACCAGGACAGCTGGCCCAAACTGGCCAAAGGGATATTCCATACCATATGACGTCATGCTGAACAATTAATATGGGGTGGCTAGCCGGGGGGGTACCGCTGCTCGGGGACAGGCTTGGCATCGGTCAGCGGGTGGTGAGCAATTGCATCGTGCATCACTTGTTTTGTACATTCTATTATTATTATTATCTCCCTTCCCTTTCTGTCCTATTAAACCGTCTTTATCTCAACCCATGAGCTTTTTACTTTTTTTTTTCTTCCCAATTCTCTCCCCCATCCCAAGGGTGGGGGAAGGGGGTGTGAGCGAACGGCTGTGTGGTGCTTAGCTGCCTGCTGGTCAAACCACAACAATAACAAACAGCTCCGAATGGCTGCTCCCACTGGCTGCGAATGTGACCATCCGACAAGCCCGAATCTGTCAGAAGTCTCCAGCCCTGCTATCACCTACCGTTCTGGAAAGCACTCTGCTGGTGGATAAGGAAGCTGCTCCCTCCCTGTCCATGGGCCAGGCGGATGCCTCCTGCCAGGCTTCCCCATCAGGCACGGGCAGCAGCGGGAGGGGGACACAGAGCAAAGCTGACCTGACCCTCAGCAGGCAAAGGTACCATGTGAAGCTGATCAGATCTACTTTTACAATGCATTGCTGAACTGCATTAATTGTATTATCCTCCTTTAATTCTCTGTTGATCAAATTCCACTTCAAGTAGTATTTTGCCCACAAGCAATGTCAGGTTAATCAGTCAATAATTACCCAGTTCATTCCGTTTATCTTTTTTAAAAATATCGATGCTGTGCCACCTTCTAAGCTCCTGATGCCCGTGAGGTATTTGGAGACTTACTGGAAATCAGTGCTAATGGCAGAGGCACCATCTTACTCAACTCTTTGAAAGCTTTCTGATCAATGACTGCAGGTAGCTTGGATCCAGCAGGGCCTATTTTTGGTACCTACTGTTTAGCAACTATCCAAATTACTGCTAGAATGTAAGAATTTAATCATCATATAATATATCACGTGTTTTCTCAGACACTCCAAAAAAAACCATTTCCCTTATGTTTCCGTCTTTTCTTCATTATTTGACCATTTTCATTTATTACTGCACTAGAACCACTGATAGTTTTCTGCTTGCTTAAGGACATTTCAAAAATTCAGACTGTCCTTTGGGCTGCTACTTGCTGGGATTCCCAGCTCCCTGCTGCTCCCAGCTCCAGCTTCTGTGCCCCTGAGAGAGGGTTGGAATGTATTCTCCTTCTCCTGAGAGAAGGAAAATGAGAATGAGAAAACATTTCTGTACTGTGAGGGTGACAGAGCACTGGCACAGGCTGCCCAGAGAGGCTGTGGAGTCTCCTTCTCTGGAGATATTCAAAACCCGCCTGGATGCGATGCTGTGCAACGTGCTCTGGGTGACCCTGCTTGGCAGGGGGGTTGGACAAGATGATCTCCAGAGGTCCCTTCCAACCTCAGACATTCTGGGATTCTGTGTGATTCTTCAACCATGTATGGAAAAATGGAGACAAATATAAATCAGTGGTAAGAAGAACTCAAAAAGTAGGAGTTATAGAAAAGCTGCAAGAAAAGAATGCATTGAGAACCCATGTAGTGCTTTAAATTTATTCTGTGCACACACGATTAAATAATCAAGTCATGACCATCTGCACCAAACTTCTTGTGTTTAATCCCGCCATCGGTTCCCCTTTATCTGCCGAGTCAAATCCGGGACTGAGGCTCTTCCATGGGGGTACAGTAGGTTTGCATTACAGGAAAATTTGCTTCTCATTTCTATCAGCCTTGAGGCCATTTCTGTGCTACTCGCTGGGGCCTGCAGCATCACAGCCACCACTCTGGGCGTGCGTGCTGGCCCAGCCCTGTACTGCAGACCTGAATACAGGCAGCACTGCTACACACTCGGTTGTTCTCACCAAGGCTGTAACAAGGATATTTCATATTCCAATTATGCAAATCTTTCTTCCAGGTCTGCATACTACAAAGTGGGCTGAATTTATGATCACAAATGAGCAATTTCAATTCCCTGTTTTATTAATTGGTTTTGTAACATAGATGTCTGGGGCAATTAAATCATTTCTTTTTCTCCCATGCTTTAATGCCTTGATAATTTTATTCCTAGCATTCTGGCTGTACTCCAAAGCTCCTTCATCCATCCCTCTCTTTTTGCCCTCACCTCCTTTGGGAGGTCAGCTCTGAACTGCCCTCCTTACTCGTGCAAGCACCTGAGATGAACACTGTGACCCTGCCATACCTTCGACTATCCAGACCATCCCAGCCCACATTGCTTGCTTCCTGGGACTGGAGAGCACACCGCAATAGACAAAGATGTGCCCAGGAGGTAGAGCTCTGGAGAGACACTGGTCACCCCAGGCTACATCGGATGCTGCTCTGTGGGCCAGCGTGGCTATACATGCTGCAAGCCTACAACAGGACCTGCATCAGACAACTCACCTGGCCTGGGGCACCACAGGCCTCTCTCTGCCTGTCTGGTGGAGCAGTCCCCCTCAGCAGAGGCAAGGCCAGCTCCGCTTTGAGCAGAGGGTTCCCAAAGGGATGGTCAAGGCATGCGCAGGTCCCATATCTTTCCCTCTGCCCCGCCAGCACTGCCCACTTCTATACAACCCACCATAGGCCCAGCAGATATTTGATCCAGGACACACCATGGCTCTTCTCAAAAGCAGAGGTACCCTGAATGCCTTATTTAAATAGTTCAGGACAAGAAAGTGAGTCTAACCTACAGAGGCTGAAAGGACCATGGGCCCTGGCTACTGAGCAGACCAAAAGGTGCATAACTGAAGGCAGCTGCAGTGGAGGAGCCAGGGGACAGTGTCCATGGGAGAAGGGACGTCCTTCACCCCACGCAAAAGGTGATGCAGATCACATACTGTGACCCCATTTGGACAAAGAAAAACTGGGCTTATGGCAGAAAGGCAGCCAGCCAGGGCATTATGGTAAGGTTATTTTTAGTTTCACATTTCAATGATAAAGAGCAAGTACCACCTATAGGTGGAAAGAAAACTTTTTCTAGAACTGGCGGAAAAAAATGACCTGAAGAAGTCCTACCACCCAGAGCTTCAGCTGCAGGAGAGCTCTTCAAAAGCCTGTTATTCCACTGCCAAAGCATATGCGAAATAAAGCCTCAGAAAGCACCTGCTGAAGAGTTCAGACACCTCCACTGCTCAGTCCAGCATTTTTTCTAAGAAAGAAAAGGCCTGCTTTATATTTTTGAACACAGAGTGCAGAGAATTGCCTTGCTCACAGTCCTTTCACAGGCAAGTGGAAGTTACAGCCACACAGGAAGGCTGCGGTCGCTCTGCTGCTGTTGGGTCTCAGTCTCCCTCACCTTTTTCTCTCCATGTTCTCCCCATCCGGATCCCCAGTCTGAGCACAGCAGCAACTGCTTTTGGCTGCATGGACATACGATGCCCATCTGATAGCTCATAACCTCAGCTGGAGCTTCTGCAAGATTTGCTGGTGCAACACCCTGTCAGCTCAACTAGTCATTGCAAGCTGCTGCTGGGTTGGGTGTCAGAGCGCGCAGCTTTGGGCACACGAAGGCTAGACAAGTCCCTAAGAGCCATGTGCTGTCTCTCCTCGATGAGCCATGCACCACAGCGGCTGCCCACCACCAGCCCCGCCGCTCGCCACCCCAGCCAAGCTGCAGAGCAGTGGGGCCAGACCCAGCACTGACAGCTGCTCCCTGCACAACTGAGGACAAGGGACTGCACACACAGCACTGGGCTTGTGAGAATATGGGCTGCATGGCAGGCTGGTGTGTTTCAATAAATAGCAACACATGAGCAATCATCATAAGGCATTTAATCAACAAAGAAACAGGAATTGCTTGTCAGGAGGCTTTAGGAGCAGGCCAGGTCACAGAGCATTGCTAAAGAGGCAGTAGGAAAATAATGGGAAATGTCAGGATGGGAAAAAATCTACCTCACGGGGCAAGGCCCTTTCGAGTACCTTTTTTGCTAGGATGAGCAGTGGGGACAATGCTGGCATGGGCTGTAGAGTTCCCACAGCTGCCTACTGTGCAGCTACTACCTACTACCAAGTGCCCCTCTGAAGATGTTCCACAACAAAGCCAGCTCTCCCCAGCTTTAGGAACTGGCTTCAATCACAGCATGTGGAGTCACCCAAGCCACCAAGGCCACATTCTGGGTGAGCAGGTGACTGCAGTGGCAAGGCAAGGTTTGGTTCATCCGTCCTCTCATCCATGCTCTCCCTGTCCCGTGTCTCCAAATGTAAAGTTAAGCCAGCTCTGCATGGCTATGCGGTTGCTCTCGCATCTCCAGCCCTGCTCACCTTTATGTGAGGTGCCCGTGCAGGACTGAGCCTCTTCCCATGGAGCCCATCACAAGGCTGTCTCGCTGCCGAGCTCTCTTTTCCTTATTAATTTACAGAAATAGGAAACAAATTGTTACTGATCAGGAACTTCCCTGTGATCCAGTGTAGGAAGATGGGAACACAGGCACCTCCTGCCACAGCAACGAGACCTCCCCTCCTGATGCAAGAAGAGCACGCCTGTGCTCCAGCCCCGGGAGCCGAAGGAGAGACCACCATGCTGCTGCCTTGTGGCACAGGGCGCTCCCCAGCATCTCTTTGGCAAGGCAAGTGCTTGCCCCGGCTGCCCTGCATGTGCAGGGTTTGCTGCTGGCAGAAAGAGTTCTCTGCTGTCCCTTGGCATCCCTCGCCCTGCACGAGGCAGTGGCAGGCACATGGGGGATCTGATTTTACTGCACCTGGGCTCGCCGTGGAGAGCAGCCCTGCGTGGCCCTACATGGACTCCCTCCTCTGGCAGCTCTGCTGTCTGGCCCCCCACCTTCCCACCACCACTGAGCTAATGCTGCCCACACAGCTCACCCCACAGTACAGGCCCGGGGCTTTGCACCAGAGGCAGGGGATGGAGGCGAATTTGGCTCCCCCCGGGCCGAAGGAGGCAGGGGACTGGCACTAGGGCTAGCCCAGAGCCTCCCTGCTCCGGCTCCTCGCATGTGCCTCCTGCAGGCATTGCTGCATCTCCTGATGAACCTTCCCTCCATCTCTCAGGTCTCTCTGTTGGTTGGGAGCTCTGCTCTGCCAGCCCAGGCCTTCCTCCTCCCGCAGGGCGCCTGGGAGCAGTAGGCCGGGGCTGCGCAATGTGCTGCCCAGCACGCTCTCCCCAGCCCCCTGCTCCTCCCAGCACGGTGTCAGCCACCAGCGTCACTCGCCCCCTGTCCCTGGTGCTCACTAATTCTTTGTACAGGAAATCTCGGTCCATGCTCTCCAGCTCTGACACGTTGTCATGACTGCCATGTCTAAGCCCCTCTGAGAGACACGGGGACAGGCTGGCAGCCGCGTCGCCTCCTACCACGAGGCAGAGGGATTTTCATCTCCAGCGGAGCTGAAGCAGTGTTATGAAACACATGCTTGCCCCAAGCCTGGAGGCAGAGCGAGGGCCACATCTCCCCAGGGTGACAGCCCACCAGGACGCTCTGCACAGGCCAGGACAGCAGGTAGGTTGTGGCAATCTGCCACCACCACAAGAGAAAGGCTGCAGTGCAAGCTGAGGACACAGGGCAATGGGCAACCTGGCAGCTGCCCTTGTTGCTGAGACAGCAAAGAGAATCATCTTTCGAAACAAGGCACAGCACCACGGCCAAAGCAGGGAGGGACGAGCCCAGAGGCCAGGCTCTGGAGAAATGCTTTGCCAGTCCCAGAGTTTCAGCACACTCTGGACAGCCATGCTCCTCTGATGAGGAACTCACAGCAGTCACCATGGGTACCACAGGCAAAGCCTTCATGGTCCCTTCCCCAGGGCAGGAGGTCCAATCCTGCCATGCCAGATGGTCTGCGCCCAACACACCCAAACAGCCTAACAGCAACAAGGAGCACCAGACTGAGGAGAAAATGGGGAATGCCAAAAGCAACAGGACCGCAGTGATGAGCAAACCCAGGCAGCAACTCAGCAGCTTAATGGTAAACTCACTTGCTCCCTGTCTCACAGCTCCAAACCTCTGGTACCCTCCTTGCTCAGCACCCCTCAGAGAAACGCAAGTTAACTCTAAATACCTGAAATAAAAACCACCACCGAGAATGGTGATAGGAAGGGAAGAAAACCAAATTTGTCTAATTTTGTCTTTAACAAGGAAGATGAAACAACACAGATTGAACAAATAGAAAATAACAGACACACTATAAAATTACTGTAAAACAATATAAGGACACATTTGGTCTGTACAGAAATGAAGGGAAAATAGGATGGATGCAGGTCTGGGTTTGCACAGACTGGCTACCAAGCACTCATTTGCTCTCCTCAGCTTTCACGTAGGAAATATTTTTGAGAACTCTGCTGTGGTTGCCCGTCATGCATCCTCCTCAGTACCAGTTCATCCATTCCCTCACAGCCCCAGACCTCAGCAGCCTCCTCCTAACACTACGTCAGACACATTTTGCTCCTGCAGAGGAACTGCAGTCTCCCTTAATGACGGCTTCCCCAGCCCCTCTGTCTCTGCACGCTGGAATTCACCCTCCCCTGCCACTTAACTCTCCAGATTTCTTTATTTGCTAAGATTTGCTTCCCCATTTGCAGTGCTGCTCATTCTTTGCTAATTACTGAGCACAACATCAGGCTCTGCCCTGCCAGCTTTCACACTTTGCCACAAGCATCTGGTATTGGCAGCTGGCTGGCCAAACACTGCTACCTGTCTAATCGTTTGCATGCATACTTAAAAATCTCTTTAAAATTTAACTACTGCACAAGAAAAGATATCTGCATAAGGCGAAGTACCTGCAGCCTCCCAGCAATTCTCCTACTGACACGGGGCTATGCAAACTGAACAGGGGCTTTGATGAACAACCCAAAAATCCTGGTTGCAGCCCAACATCCCTGTGCTCCAGAGCAACAGCCCCTGCATGACTGCTGCTCACCCAGACACTTTCCGAGGAACTCAGCCAGCAGGCAAGGACACATTTCTGGCAGAAAAACATCCTCCCACAAGACCACTGACCAAAACTCACTCTCTCCCAGGATCTCATCAACCCCAACACAGCCACAGGAACCCTCCTCCTCACCAGCTTGCCCAGGAACAGACATCCTTCTCCCTGCAGGGGTGCCATTTCTACTTTTACATAGCAGGTTTTGTATTCCCTGGGGGGAAATCTTGTACTGGGACATCTTCTAAATGTCTGCTGCCATGCCCTGGGCATCCTGTGTCACAGGACATGGCTGTGGTCTCCTACCCCGTACACTCTGGTTGTGGTGCATCTCAGCTCCCCTTGCCAAACTGACACCAAACCCTAATAGACAGATGCTCTAACCCAGCAACTGCCTTTTTCCAGGTCATCCTTCACCACATTTCTGGCTGCTCTGTGCACAAAGCACACAGTCATTGCCTGCACTTCCCTATCAGATGTGCATGCCATTCTGAACTGCAGCAGCACCTGCTCTTGCAGGGAGAGCAATGCTTTCCTCTAAGACTGCAAGGCATAACTCTTAACTACGAGTGAAAGACAACATTAATGGACCCAAGAGATGCTCAGGAAAGACGATGAAAATCCCCAGCTGCTACAGAGTCAAAAAAGGCACCGCTGCTGAGCACATTTCAGTGGGGCCAGATTTAACACTCAGAATGAAAATTAGGCCCAGGATAAGTTTTTAATCAAAGCAAAATTTGCAAGGAAGGAAAAGCAGTGAAGAGAGTATCTTTAATATTTCTGCAGCACATAGGAGTTGGGCAAGGCAGGGCAACATGGGTTTACCACAGTTGCATTGCCAGACTGGACACACGGAACAGATAATTAAAGATTCAGAGTCAGATTGGGAAAAAATGATGAACGAGTTCCATTCGGGGGTCACTCCTGGGTCGAGTTCAACTCAGTATTTTCATTAAGAGCTTGCAGGCTGGAAGAAAATCCACTCATCGACTCGCAGAGAAGCACAGAAGAGCTGTGCTTGCCTCACATATCTGATTTAAAGACACACTTGATTAATGACAAAACCAAGCTAAAAATCAATTACAGTAATAACTGAAAAAGGATAAATCTCAGCTGGTTCCCAAGGACGGCAGTAATCTAATGCCCAAATACAACTCCAGGACCTTATATCTGGTCGTATGCTGGGAGGACATTACATGAGAGCCAGAGAGGAAGACAGATGACAGCAGGATGGTATGTGTGGGAACTGAAGGCGTGTTATTCTTGGGAAACAGCGACTGAGCAGGACTCAGACAACTGCCCACCCACGAGCTCAACGCAGCGCTGTGGCAGGACAGAGACAGCCTGCAGTGCGCTGAGGGCAGGCAGTGAGGACAGAAGAGGGTCACGATCCCACCTCCAAACACAACATCGACCCTGTATCCCAGCAGTACTTCCACATTTCCTAGATGAGGATACACCATGAGAAAAATCAAGTGTCAATGATGCCGGAAAGCAGGATTTCACATAAGGGAGGTGTGGCGATGTGGGCTGATTGCTGTGTATGGGTGCTGGCCCACAGAAAAGCTGACCATATACATGGCAGTCTGAAAGCTACCTACACTCAGCAAAAGATCTAGTTAACCCAATTTTCTGGAAGAAGTTCTCCAGCTGGTGTCCACTAATGCTTGGCTTGCTGGTTTCTTGCAGTCTGTGGATACTTAATTCCCTGTTCAATCCCCTCCTTCTGGGGTCAACGGAAAATTGGGATTTCCCATACCACCCTCAGCTGGGCCACAGGGCTGCCTGCCTGGTGCTGGGACAGGGACTGTGTTGCGGAACATAGCACACCTGTGTGCAATGGTTAAAGAGGGACATGCTCTTCTTGTTTTTATCCCAGAAACTAATAATGGTCTCTGAACTTCTTCTGAAGACCATACACTAGCCATGTCTGGACATGGTCCACATGATAAAAATGGTCTGTGTCCCCAGAAAGTCTTCTCTGATCTGCAGCTCATATTCAGGATCAAACTAATCACCAAACCTGCACTTGCACTATGTGGGGCCCTTTCTCTTTCATGGAGCACACACCACCCAACTCCTCTGGCAGGGGAAGATTTTGGTCTCCTGCTTTTGACCTACCACAGTCTCCAGAGGTGGAGCAGAGGTCCCTGCCAACCTCAACCATTCTGTGGTTCTGTAAGGAACTTATTTTTTATTGCAAAGGTTATCAAGCACCGGCACAGAGACCCTCCATCCTTGGAGATATTCAAATACCATGTGGACACAGTCCTGGGCAACCTGCTGTAGATGACCCAGCTTGAGCAGGGGGTCGGACCAAATGACCTCCAGAGGTCCTTTCCAACCTCAACTGCTCTGTGATTCTGCCAAATTAAGAAGCTGCAATGGCCTGTGATGTATCAGACCAGACAAGCTAAGCTGTTGTGCTATTCTGAAACTCTATGACATCTTTGAAAAGCAATTGTCTCTCAGGAGGTTACATGACTGCAAAGTGTCAGCTGCCCCTGTGCAGCACCACTGGTACCAGACTCTGAGCTGAAGAGTAAGGATCAGTAAGGGGCACTGCCTGCACCTTGCTGGACACAAGCAAGGGGAACTTTCTCATCTGGAGACTAGATGTCTAAGGCTGGTAAACCAACCAGCTGCCTCCTTCTCTGCTTACCGTATCAAATGGCCAAGCCTCCTGGCCGTATCCTGCAACCCGTGATGCTCTTCATCTCCTGCTCTGGAGAGCCTGCACACCACAGGAATAACCAGGAATATGCAGTACCACACTCAAGGACTCAGCACCCAATGGCAGGAAAGGTGTTGCTGATCCCACAGCACTCTGTGCCCAGCCAGCTCTGCACAGGTGAATCTGTGTAATGTTTTGGGGCAAAACTTTTCAGCAGTTTCACAGCGAAACATCGTCTAGAGCAGTAACAGTTCCTGTTGGTCCTGCCTTTCAATAGCGATCACAGACATAAATGCCAGCAATAAGAGCAGTTCCCTTTCTGGTGCACCCAGTATCTTATCCGGGATAAGCATGTTCTATTAGATATAATAGAAAGCCCGCAAAGTTTTAAGAACTACTTACAAAGCTCTTCCTCATTGCTCAGCATCTGCCTCCTACGCACACAAGGCAGGACCCTCTGCCCCCACCGTGCTGATGATACCCTGCTCCCACTCCTGCTGGATGGCCAAGGGGGCCCCACTGCCCCCACATAGGCTCTCCTGCACCATGACAGCATGGAGAAAACGGCTCCAGGACTCCTCCCCACGAAAAGACCCAAGCACAAGGCTGGGTGCTCCCATGCGCAGCTGGGGAGCACTGGGCTCTCAGCCGAGGCTCTTGCTCCTTAGGGAAGGGCAGGCAGCTTTGCAGCAGCTTTTATTCAGTGCTTTCCCGGTGCTCACTCCAAGCCATGCTGTGACAACTTTTTAACAAGCCCTCAGCAGGTGCCACGTCCCCATGTGACAGCTGAGGACACTCACCCTGGCGGTGTGTGCAGCAGTGCTTTGTCAACACTGTGACAGCGCCGTGACGGGCTTTGCCTGCTTGCTCTTAACATTTAAATCGCTTGTGCAGAAGCTGTTTCTGTCCACCCGCGGTGGGCCCTCTGCCAAGGGCCAAGCTGTACGTGGGCAGCGAGAGGAACGGGGTGGTGATGGGGAAGAGGAAGCCTCACTCCCTTCATCCCCTGGCAATGGCGGCAGCATCCCCATGCACCCCAGCACGGGCAGGCACAGCGTAAGCCTGCGGCACAGCAGGAGCAGCTTGGCAGGAAGGCCAGGAGCCTGCAGAGCCTCTGCCTTCACAGGATCCGGGTGAAGTTGCATCTCACTGTCGTGAACCATGTCCAGGGCAAGAGCTTATGGTGTTCAGCCAGAACAGCGCTGGTGGGCTCCACCCCCCCAGCGTGTGGCTTTACCTGTATGCAAAGCAGGATTGATTTCACATTTCCACATATTCAGTGCTGTTAATTACGACCTTCAGGTACATGTAATGCATTAGAGGTTTCCAAGCCCCAGGTCCAGCCAAGACAGAAGTGGACATGCTGCTCAAAAATCCAGGTGACACATTAGGCAAACTTGAACAGTTCAGGAGGTAGGGCCTTCACGTAACTTAATTTGGTCTCTTACTGAATTCAAAGTATGGAAATAGGAAGAGCTTACTGCCTGAATACTAATCCTGACTGCCAAACATCACATATACACACCATCTTCTTGCTAGAAACGGAGCAGTGCAGGCTTGTGCCTTAGCACCAACCCTCCCCACAGGCAGAGATGCTGAAGCAGCTGTCTGCCAGGAGACACCACCAGTGGTTCACAAAAACTTGTTTCCATCAAGCGAATCCATTTTCTCACAAAACAGATTACTTCAATCACAAAAATACAGATTGATCTCTGTTCCTCCCGTTGCTCCCAAACAGCCAGCAGGTTTCCACTTTTCCACAAGCTGAGGGGTCGCCATTCCCAGCACTCCACCATGCCAATCACCATGATGCCACCAGTGGCACATTCAGACAAGGGCAGAGTCTGCTTTTAAGGGGAATCCCTTCAGCTGCAAAGTTAATTAGTAGTTCCTTCACTTCATGCTGCTGAAGAAAGAGGCTGAGAGCTTGTCTGGCAGTAGAGCAGGAGCTCCCGAGGGCTCAATGCACAGACACTGTGAGCAGCACACTGCTCAAAGCTGGTACAGAGGCAGGTCCGCAATGGAAATGGAGCTACAATGTCAAACACTGACGACTCCATTTAGATAGTGTCTTTTCACATCAAACTGAACAGCAAGACAATCAAAAAGATATGACTGAGGGATTAAATATCGCTTCGTTTTATTTGCAATTAAGGGCAAAAATTATGCATCCTTCCACAGCTAAATCTTGACGTGGCTTTGGTGTTAAAACTAATGATCTTATCCCCAGACATAGAAATGGTGAAGCAGAAACACAACAAAGCACACAAACTGGACTGAATTATCACAGTCTGGCAGCTCTTGCAGTTCTAGGGAAAGGAAACAGGACAGATGTAGAAGTTTCTGAGCCTTGCAAATTTGAGCCAAGTTTAATCCATTTTTACACACTTTGTACAGGAAGAGAACATGGGACAGTATTTGCCACCTTGGCTCACTGTGTTCACACTTCAGAAGTGGGACTGTAAATAGTTGAGCAGAATTTTCCTAAAACTCAGAGGAAAATAATGTGGGTGAGGTTCTGCTTACAATCTTCAAATCGCTTTCCCACCAGGCTGCTTTCCTGTAGCATCATAAGCTATTAAAAGCCCTTGCAGTACTCTCAAGACACAGAATTATCTCCCAGATTAGGAGCTCCAGATTCCTTTTGGTCACAGTGAGATATATAATCCACACATGGCGCGATTACTCTAAGAACGGTCTTTGCAAGAACCCAGATGGATGCCAAGAATAAGGCACTTGTTATAGCTGTAGCATTTTAAGAGACATTAACATGCCTTGCATAAAACTGTCCTAATTTCTGACTTGGGATGAACATGCAATAGCTTCATGAGTCACTCAGCTGCGTTCTTCCAAAAACCTACACCTGTACAGAAAAATCCTGACTTCTTTCTCACATACCCAACATACTCAGCGAAAAGGGCACTAGAAAGGCGTGGACAAGCCAGTACTGATAGTGTTTTCTTCATGATTCAAAAACTTTAAGCTGGTAAAAACAATACTACATAGATCATTTCCAAGAGTTTCCCAAAGAGGACTCCTCAGCTTAGGATGCCACACTCAAGGACACAATAGTGTCATCTCCTACCATCATCACAGGCTGATACTTTTACAGGTGACACTGCACTTAGGTGGGCCTTGGCCCCAAAAAACTAGGAATCAACATGTGCTTTGAATTGTGTTTCATCAAAAAACTGTAGATGGGACAACAAGAAGTGAAGCAGAGATTGCAGTGCTCCTTCCAAGCTGAAGAACAACAGGGAAGATGCTCTCCACCACACAATGACAGGGCTTTGCTGCTGGCACTCAGAGAGCAAATTTAGAGTTTGGCTGTTTCTGCTGTTCCTCCTCAAAAATGAGGCCTCCCTTCAAGTTTAAGCATTGCCACCTCCACTCAAAACCTTCTCACTATGCTAAAAAAGAACAAGAAAGATAAAGGACTAGTGGAAGTAGCAATGGCTATTGGTTTCTCATCAATGACTTTGGACTACCAGTTTCACAACTTTGGCCTTATTTCTTTAGTGGAAAAGCTTCGAAGACAAGACCTGGCTGCCTGGGAATAGTGGCAGCCTGCCTCCAGGAAGAGCAAGGTGGCATCAGAGGTCATTCTAGTAAGCCAAGTACAAATGGAACACAGGAAAACAAAATAATTCCAAAACTCCCAGTGAGTCTGCCCCTACTCTGCTTTTGACCCAGAAACTTTTAAGGAGAAGCTTGTGGTTTTCTATCCACTGATTAATTGCAGCAACCAGAGAAACAAACTGCACCATCTTTCCATCTATGCTTCTTTGTTCTGAAAAAACACTAATGCATACAGAGCTGCCCAGCTGCTCCAGAGACTCCTCAGTGGGTCAGCTCCTTCTTGAACCCAGGTGCTCTTAATCTGAGATTTAAGCCCTCTCTTCTGAGCCTTTTTATTATTACAAAATTTTAAGTGCCTTCTTAAAAGAAGAGATTAAAGATCAATCATTTTTGAAGTGGAAATTAAGACCTGAAAATAAAAACAGTGAACTTAAAATCCTTCAACATAGCCCATCCAGTTGTTATAGCCCAACTGTTTACTACAATTTAAAAAACATATGTTAATGCAAGCCTAAACCTTCTTATGTTGCAGTTAAAAGTCAAGCAATATTGAAAGCATCAACCACAGGCATGGAATGAGTGATTATTTCACATAACAGCACTAGAGAAGGGCTGGGTGGTGGGGAGGAGAGACAGCACAGCCTCCCAGTCCGGACAGCAACCGATGGAGGAAGCTATCAGGTCACTGCATCCCCTGGTGGCTCCAGCTCAGACTGAACAAGGAGACTGGGGGCTTATGGAAAAAAAATGGAAATGCTCTATGAACAGCTGGGTACATGCAAATCCTTCCACAATGTGTGGACCTGCCCAAAATGGAGACTACCCGTGTTTTACCATGGGGACAGAATTTCCTCTAAGGCAGAGAGTGAATCCGATATGGAGATCCCTCGCTATAAAGAAAAAGTGGAAGAAAGATGGGTAACAAATAACCAGCACTCATAGCCTGCTTGCTCATCCTGCAGCTCCCTCCTTGCAGCTTTCACCTCATTCAGGATAAAGGCTTTTCGTCCTTATTGACACAACATGGCTGGATTCCGCACTCAGGTTACCGGGCAGCCCCCTCAGCCAACACCAACACCCCATCAATGGGAGTGCGAGAGAGCTCAAAACACAAAGCAGAGCTGCTTCTCCCACATCAACCACTCTCCAACATGAAGCACAATCTCTGGGTGCCATTTCACGTTCCACCTCCGTGCTGCACTACTCCTGCCCTTGCTGATGACCAAGCTGTACAACCATCAGCACCACAGCCAACTCGCTCCCATTTACACAGCCTGCTGCCAGGCACTGCCACCAGTGCTGGGACACCAGGGAGGTCTTCAGCTCCTCTGTTCCTCAATCCCACACTTGTAAATGGGACAGGAGCTGCGCTTACCTTCCCATGCAAAGCTATTTTGGACTTACAAGTCAAAACGCTACCACCTAAGTGCCACAACTTCTGGCAGTTGTCTGAGCAATCACATGACGGCTCACTCTTTTTATTAAAGTGCACAAATAAGTGGTTCGCAAAGAGCTGCAGGCTAGTGATAAATAATATCTGCACAAGATGTTCTTCAGCTGTGCGTACACCCGTATTTACAGATTAGCAGCCAAGTTCTGACCTGTTGGATTCTACACCAGTTGACTAATTATTTACCTCAATGCTGATTAATAACCTATTAACTCTTCATGAGCTCTTTTACCAGTAGGGAACACACATGAAGTGATTCAATAAATGCTTCTAGCATCTACAGCTTCATATAATTAAGAAGAAAAATCTTTCATGGGACAGCCCCAGGCCTGAAATCAAAGGAGGCCACATCCCAGCTACATTTTATCTTCTTTCCCTGACAGTTACTTGGCCTTGCTCAATTCTCCATTATCCACCACGTGGTGCTCACAACAGTACTTCTCCAGACACTGCTTTTCTTTTTTTGTTTTTTAAACTTGTAACTAAAACTGCTCTTTTATTTGCATTGTTGCTAATAATCTGATAGCTCAATTAGGAAAATAGAGTTCTACTCCACCTCTGTGAGGCCTGGAAACTCGTTAACAATGCTACGAGATTGCAAGAAGCTTAAACCTATTAAGCAGGCAATGCTGGCATTAAAAGGAAGCTCAAGATTTATGCTGCTTGTCTTCAGAAAACAATTCTCTCCAGCAGACCCGAATGAGCTCGGGCAGGCAGGAATGGTGGGGAGGTCTCCAGGGCCAGTGGAGGAGCATGGCCACAGAAACAGAAGCGCCTGGGCCACATACAAGCTGTGCTCTCATCAGAGAGCCTTGAAACCTGGTGCTGTCCAGCTGGAGCCTCCAGAGCCATCCTGCCTGAAATGGCAATAATTTTTTCCCCATTTTCCCAACAAATGCAAACTATTTTCTTAAAATCAAATGTAGTAGTAAATTGATGTTGGCATTTCAGGTAGCGTGTGCAGACTTTGATATTGCAGACTCCGCATCTGGATGCTGGCACAAGGCACGTACACCTTGCTGCAGGGCTGCCAGCTACAATTGCCAGGAACTCACAAATCTGCCAGCTCTCACCAGGGAGCACATACCTGGAGTCCACCCCAAATGATTCAGGTTCCTGCTGTGTCTGCTGCAACGATGTAGCTCATCCCGTTTGCTTCGCATATAAAGTAACTGCATCAGCATCCATCAGCAGTGCACAGATTCCCCACTGCTTTTTGAATCCATTTATATTTGCATTTTATTTTGCCAAATGACTTTTCTTTTTGCTTAATCTGAAGTTACAACTCATAAGATTTCCTGGATGGTAGAAATGCTGTGAGAAGAAAAGTCCCCAAATAACCCTGTACCAAGACCTCCCGGCCTCTTTGCACTGCTGTGACACACAGTCTGTCACATTCTGTGCACGTATGTCCAGAAACTGCTCCAGCTTGCTCCCACGCAGGTGTGGTCTTTCCACACACCATTCAGCTTAATTTGCTTATTGAATTCAGAACTCAGACTAGGATTTTTAAGGGGATTTGGTTTCCCACATCCAGCTGACAAGTCCATGATTTGAGGTCCTTGCCTGCCTGCTCTGTGGCATTAACACAGCTGCCACGTGGGACTTAGACCCACTCCCCCCAGCAACATCACCTGCCTGTCTGGAGAGCAAAACACTCATTTGGGGGCCCTTGAAGAAGTGGGAGACAGAAGCTGACCAGCTGCTGATCACCAGCTCTGCAAGCTCCACTCTGGAGAAACCCACCAGCTGAGCTCCCAACAACAGAATTATGAAAAAGAGGTGAATGAGGTGGGGATGTCACCTCGCTGTCACCCCTCTGCCACAGCAGCCCCACAGCATACCCAGCTGTTCTGCAGCTGCTTGAAGAGAAAACTCCAAGTAACCCTGCAGCCAAGCCCTATACACCATGACACCCAGGACACACGACACCATTTCTTACATGGACCCCCTCAACTCTTTCCATCCAAAATGTGGCTGCTGTCTCCCAGTGACATAACTGGCATTAGCAATGAGAACCAACCATGTACCCGAAGTCCCAACTGAATAATAAGCACCGCAAACCTGCTCAGGAAAGCAGATGTAGAGCCAAGTCCTCCAGCACCCCTGGGCTCTGAGGGGATCCCTGCAATGGCCATGATTTCAACAGCCACAACCATGCCAGGGGTGCTTTCAACACCAGAATGAAGTCCCCATCCATCTCACACGTCTGGTTGCCACTCACTGCTCTGCCCTGGATCTTCTGGGCAGGAAGGCATGCCTCTACAGCCTGTGCTGACAGCAGTCATGCTAGGAAAGGGGCAGTCTGCAACTCTCACAGCCCGGGCCAACTGAACTCACCAAAAAAAGCAAATTCCCCAGATCCAGCATGGAATGAATATATCGGACTGAGCCCAGGCAGCCTGCGCAGTGCTCAGCACCCCAGCAAAAACCACCACAGCCCTCGGATGCTTCATTCTGAACAACAGAAGTGCATTCCTCCCCGTGCACCAAATGCACCCAAGTGCACCATGCCAGTGATTATTCAGCTTCACCACACGCCAGACAAGGCCAAGCAAGGGCAAAAACATCCAGCTACTGGCACGAGGGGCTGAGGAGAGGACACCTGTCCCAAAGCAACCATACCACTCTGATCTCTCAGCAAGTCTCCCTCGAGTATTGGGACAACTGCCTGGACGTGCTTTAACTGGAGCTGCTTTAACTCTCATCTTGCATTTTGTGTTGAGGTTGGCTGTTTTTGTATCAGACATAGGAATGCATGCATGGACAGCTGCTTTTTTTTTTTTTCTTTTTTCCCAACTGTGCAGTTGAGTCTGGCTCTGTCTTCTCTGCTATTCTATATTTGTGCTGTACCAGAAACGAGCACAGGACAGTGACAAGACATGCACAAAGCCATGCTGAAGATGGGTCAGGGAGACCGCTTGCACCCAGACAAGAAGAGTGGAGCAGCTGACTGGGGCAGGTATCAGACACACCTGAAGAAGAATCAGGGTACTGGGATGAAAAAGCTGATGAAGTCAAAGTGGTGGTAAAAGGGGTACATCTGAGCAGTTCCCCAAAAGAACAGAAAACAAGACCAAACAAACTATGACCTCTGGTGATGGAAAAGGAAAGACCATAATGGTGAAATATGGTAGAGTGACAGAAATAATTGGTAAGACCCAGACAGCATACACCACACCAATACAACCAGCAGCAAAATCAAACAAGATGCAGCTTCCCAGGCTCCAGGCTCTCAACCGCAGCCTGCACGGTGTATCCTGCTCTGCTACCTGTCTCCCTGCTTTGCCCTGTGTTCCAGCTGGCCCAGGAAATGGGACCAAGGCAGCAGGAGGTACTCCATGCACAATGGAGCTGGAGTCTGTAGCAGCCAGACAGACAGTCCCAGCCACACGGCTGCATGTCACCATTTCCACCACAATGGGACTTGGATGACAGAAGAATCAGCATGTGCCAGGTGCTGGAAGAGAAACCTATTTGCTGCTGGACTAGGCATCAACCCAGCATAAACTACTTATTTTGGGAGACATTTCCATTTAGCAAGCAGTAAATAAAATTCCCTGAGTCAGTGACCACTGGCAGGTACTCACCCCCAGCCCTGTCAGAGCACCATCCACAAAAAACAGCCACCTTTTCCAGACCTGCATTAACACTTAGAATCATAGAATCATTTAGGTTGGAAAAGGCCCTTAAGATCATCAAGTCCAACCATCGCCTAACACTGCCAAATCCACTGCTAAACCATGTCCCTAAGTGCTACAGCCACACATCTCTTAAATACCTTCAGGAATGGTGACTCAACCACTTCCTTGGGCAGCCTGTTCCAATGCCTAACCACCTTTTCCATGAAGGAGTTCTTCCTGATAGCCGATCTAAACCTTCCCTGGTGTAACCTGAGGCCATTGCCTCGCATCCTATCACTTGTCACCTGAGAAAAGAGACTGACACCCTCCTCGCTGCAGCCTCCTTTCAGGCACTTGTAGAGAGCCATGAGGTCTCCCCTCAGCCTCCTCTTCTACAGACTAAACAGCCCCAGTTCCCTCAGCCACTCCTCATACGTCTTGTTTTCTAGTCCCTTCACCAGCTTTGTTGCTCTTCTCTGCACACACTTAAGCAACTCAATATCGCTCTTGTAGTGAGGGGCCCCAAACTGAATACAGTATTCGAGGTGCAGGCTCACCAGTGCTGCATACAAGGGGCTATCACTTCCCTAGTCCTGCTGGCTACACTATTTCTGATGCAGGCCAGGATGGTGTTGGCCTTCTTGGCCACCTGGGCACACTGCTGGCTCATGTTCAGCCAGCTGTCGACCAGCAGCCCCATCACACCGTCACTACAAGATTATGAGGTGGCCGCAGTGCATGGTCACGTCTCCACTCAGCCCCCTGCACACGAAGCTGCAGAGAACCTGCAACATACACCAGTGAGCACCCACTTATCACCAACAGGGATCAAGCCCCGATAGTTAAGCATCAAAATGCAGGGGAATAAGCCAAGTGACAGATCAACAGAATTTTTTTCTCCTTCTGAATAATCTCTAGCTCATAACCAGCAACTGTCCCAATTATGGCAGTGTCTTCCCTAGATACTTCACTTCCCAGTAGCTCATTTAATCAGCCCTGCCCTTACATCTGTGATCTAAACCTGCTAAATGAATTAACTTAAAAATACCTCAGGGTCCCTTTCCTACAGCTCTGCTCTAGCTGAAGTAACAAAGTCCAGGGCCAGCACCTACAAAATCAGCCGCCTTAGGCAGGTGATGCTGGCATGGCACTGCAGCCAAGAAGCACTTCAACAGCGGGCACACACAAACCATGGGGCCCCTTCCTCTCCAGCCAGCACCCAGAGAGTTAGAGAATCACAGAACCACAGAACAGTTGAGGGTGGCTCAACTGGGCCACCCAGACCAGGTGCCCAGGACCACGTCCAGGCAGCTTTTGAAGATCTCCAAGGAGGAGACTCCGCAGCCTCTCTGGGCAACCTGTGCCAGGGCTCCAGCACCCGCCCAGCACAGAAGTGCTTCCTGATGGTCAGAGGGAACGTCCCGTGCCCCAGTTTGTGCCCAGTGCCTCTTGTCCTGGCACTGGGCCCCACTGAAAGGAGCCTGGCTCCTTCCTCTTTGCACCCTCCCTTCAGGTATTTATGGGCATTGATGAGATCCCCCTGAGCCTCCTCTTCTCCAGGCTGAGCAGTCCCAGCTCTCCCAGCCGAGGTGCTCCAGTCCCTTCAAGCTTCAATCTTGGTGGCCCTTCATCAGACTCTCTCCAGTATGTCCAGGT
>VXAA01006199.1:1652-19231 GCA_013399115.1 Anseranas semipalmata | reverse complement strand
CTCGAGTGGCCTCGGTGCAGCAAGAAGGCCCTCACGCACCGAGGTCCCCCCGCTCTGCTGCAGAACGCGTCTGCCCCAGAGCCGACCGCCTCAGCGAGGTCTTTTCCAGGGATGCTGGGAGGACTTGTGCAGTATTTGTTGTGAGTCAAAAGGCCACACTGAAGGGCTGTGGTGGACAGGCTGGGGAAATAGGCCCATTTCCTTAAGGCTTTTGACAGAAGAAAACAGACTGATTTCTTTTCAAATCAAGATACTAATATACTCAGCAAATGCTTTCACTGTTTCAGACTCTGGCTGTGTTTGCAGTAGGCAAGGAGTGCAGCATGATAGAAGTGGATCTGCAATGCAGAACAGTTCATGTAGAGACCTGAATGTCTGTGCAGTGTCATTTACACACTAGAGACTGGAGCTCGTTAGTTTAGGTGTAGTTTCATCTGAAAGAAATACAGTTCTCGGGCTTTGAGACTGATACTAACACAAAACAAGGTCCACTACTAAGTGGGACAACTGGATATGCTTTACATGCATACTGCAGCAACAAACTGGAACCTAAATATAGTTTACCACTAAAGGTAAACCTCTACCACCACCTCTACAGGTGCATGGTGTATGTGCAGAAATGCCGTTATGCAGTTCTGTGTGGAGCTCACTCCTTTTCCTTACGGCTGCAAAACTAGTCTAAAGCAAGGTGAAGTCCAGCCTCAAGCTGTCACTAATAGGGTCTTGACCACAGCATGGACAGTAATTTAAAAAAAAAAAAGCAATCCTCAGATGTAGCACCAGCTGGTTTTGGCAGTCAAGGATTATATCTGGAGTATTCCAAGTAAAGAATAAATGGATTAGTATAGTTTGAGTTTAATGAAATACAGATCATGAAGAAAGACCAACTGATTTGTCATTGGTATTTGCTAGCTATTATGTTCCCTTTTAGGGTGGTTTCTTTTTTTTTTTTGGTGGGGAGTGATGAGTTTGGTTTTTCTACAGTTTTTACTTCTATGAGGCAGCAATTCAGCTAAATCCTTATAAAAAGTGCTATAGTTTAGAAGAAAGTTGAATATTTCTACTGTTATGTGAGGCATATGTACAATGACAATAAAATGATAAAAGATATTTTTATAATAGGATTAAGGCATGGAAAGGATTGCTATGTGAATTTCCTTTCAGAAAATCTTGTGCCTAGAGCTTTGTGTATCTTCTAAAGAGGAGCATAATGAAAGCATTACAGGTGCTGATTTAAAAGTATTGCTAAATGAGCAACGTAAATCTATTTTGGGGTACCGCAAGTAAGGTGATAAAACTTGATCATCTCTCATATGCTTCAAGCTCTCAAGTTACGCATAGATAACTGCTAGAAAATGTGCACCAAAAGACCTGTTTGGATGTCCGAGACAAATTTAGCCATCAGTTTGGCAGAGTACTTGAATGCATGCACAGCTTTTAAACCCTTGAGTAATCTCCTACGTAAGCATGGTTTAAAATATTCTTGTTGATTTGAAGCCATCATTGGGAAGTTTGTCTCAAAGCAAAGTTACATTTGATTTTTGCCGTTGGTCAGCAAATGTCAATTTACCTTTAGTCACATGGAGATGTTTTTCTGATTTTTGCATCATAACCCTTCCCTGCCATGTTCTGTTTTGTTTGTAATTGTATCTGTTTAAGCAAAAGTGTTCAAGTGGGGCACTTGTGAGAAAATCTAGGGAAATAAGAATTAGTCTATACTCTTTGTTCCTGAATAATTCAGCACTATGAAACAAGAAGATAGAGATTCACTTTCGCTCTCCTGTCTCCAATATCTATTTTTTGTTGTTGTTGTTGTTGTTTTTTAATGTTACTTGTTTGGCATGAATGTGCAAAGAATAGGTACTTTGTAGCTATGTGAACTTGATTAAAAGCAAAGATAAGACAAAGTGTGGTAGGTTACTTGCTGTATTCTTTTCACAATTTAACCATTTAAATAGTAAATATACAGTAAATATTATAAACAATTGTAGTTATACAGAAGGGCTGCAAATTCAGAAAGGTCTCCCCCCAAAAAGCTAAAGAAATAATATTTAATATAGATAAATGTGACAGGATAGTAGTCATAAAACAAGTACCATTAGGTTTAATCAGATGAACAGGAAAGCTCTGGTTAGCTCACTTAAATCAGAATATTAATATGTAAATAAATATAAGATATGAAAATAATAGTCCAGTGCACAATCATATCTGGCAGGTGACTGTAAAAAACATAAAATGAAGTTAATGCTTTATGAGTATAATGCTGTTTCTTATAATTTGCAAGAAAAAAAAAAAGAAAAAAACGCATTCTAAAAAAAAATATGGAGGCTTCTTATATGAAATGTGTATGTTAGATAAAGAGTAGTTTCAGTAATTTAAATTATTTGAAACCTAAGAATAGATCAGATTTATTAGTATGCTTGTGGTTTTAAGTAAAGAAAGAAAGTAGATTGTGTTCTATATACTCTTACAGATGTAAATAGCTATTTTCAAGTTGGTGATATATAATTTGGATATGGCCCACAGAGCTGTATATTAATTATAATGTTGTAAGTTAAGAAACAGATCTGATCTGGGAAGCTGAAGCTGATCTGGGAAGAGTTTTGAAGAATTAAGGAACAGTTATGGTAAATAATTGATGTGTGGCTATAGTCTGTTTCTTAGTAAAGATTAGTCATTCATTGAGATAATTATCATTCAGCATGTACAAAATCCTGTACAATTCCAGGGCACCAGATTGCATTATTCCATCTTGACATGGACTTGAATAGAGGAAGGACAGCGGAAAAATGTGTATTTGTACATTAACAGCAGCATCCTTTCTGTGAGATGAAACAAATACAGAGATTCCAATTTCCAGCTGTATATATTTTCATACTGAAGCCACAATAACGCTAGATTTTTTTTTTCCTGAGAACAGAGATTATGAGAAGAGCGGCGAGAGGAGGGGAAAAAAGCCTGTGCTTGGAAAGCTAATTGGTTCAGCAGTTCCATGAGATTCTACAAGTGTCTAAGCTTAGAATTCGCAAAGCATTGTTTTTTCTGTCATTCATATGCAAATGGTCTTTTATCCATTTTTATTAGCTTTCAGTAAACGACAGAACAAAAAAATCATTACAAGTTTGACCATTATTTGCCAGGCTTATGGTCCATTTCATTGAAATCACCAGTTGTCAAGCCTCTTATAAGAATTCAGGTCTGAATGGGATAGCACTTCAGTCATATGTATTGACTTTAGTTTAATTTACAACAGTATCAACTATGGAAATAGGAAAATGACCTACTTTTTTCTGTTCTTTTTTTTGGTTTGGTTTGGTTTTGTGTTTGTTTGTTTGTTTGTTTTTTTATACATCCTATATAAACAAGGCTAGAGACATACTTAAATCTAAATGTTCATCTTTTGGCATTAACTCGAAGAGAAAACTCAATGTAAATAAAATACCACTGGTGGGCAAAATCTTGGCATGTTCACAACCACTGATCTTAACAAATACCTCCGAGCTTATACATGAGGACAAAATTTGTCATAATTGTTTTGTTTTTGTTGGACAACGGGGTTTTACACCATTAAAATCCCTTCAAGGACTGCATTTGCTACTATCTTAGCTTATTGATACTGGAATACTGTGTGCGGGCCTGGGGCCCCCAGCACAAGAAGGATGTGGAGCTCTTGGAACAGATCGAGAGGAGGGCCACTAAGATGATCAGAGGGCTGGAGCACCTCTCCTATGAAGAAAGGTTGAGGGAACTGGGCTTGTTTAGCTTGGAGAAGAGAAGGCTTTGGGGGACACCTCATTGCGGCCTTCCAGTACTTGAAGGGAGCGTATAAACAGGAGGGGGAACGCCTGTTTACACGTGTCGATAGTGATAGGACAAGGGGGAATGGTTTCAAGCTAAGACAGGGGAGATTTAGGTTGGATATTAGGAGGAAGTTTTTCACTCAGAGGGCGGTGAGGCACTGAAACAGGTTGCCCAGAGAGGTTGTGGATGCCCCATCCCTGGAGACATTCAAGGCCAGGCTGGATGTGGCGCTGGGCAGCCTGCTCTAGTGGTTGGCAACCCTGCCCAGAGCAGGGGTGTTGAAACTAGATGATCTTTAAGGTCCTTTTCAACCCAGGCCATTCTATGATTGATCATTTGGATAGCTGAAAAATAAATAAATCTAAAAAAAATATAAAAGACTTTTCTGAATCATAATTCTTGAAACAGATTATATAGTTAGTTTATTCTTTAAACTGTCTAAAACATTACCATAGCATACCATAGCTATGGATTTGTTTTTCCAGTTTAAAAATGCGATTAGCTAAACACACAAAAGCAGTTCTTGAAGTAACATCCTGGTAATTTTTTTTCTCAATTGAATATCAATAGACTATATTACTGTATATTTGAACACAGGTGAATGTTTCAAAATATTGTTGGCTCATTTTCTTATATTCAGAAATACTGATGCAAAGTTGTACTGAATTAGAGAGGGATTAGCAGGAGTAGCGACTATAAAACCATCCTTAGATGAAACACATTGATGTCTGGCTAAAGTGAAAGGAGTTGCAGTCAAATTGCTTCCTGCTTCCCGTCTTCTGCTTCAGACAGGGTAGGTCTTGCCATCGGCACATAAACTTTGAATGGACTTTGCAATTCCTGGATTACAGGAAATACACACAGCCATTGCTGAATACCCAAGAAAGCCTCCTTGTTTCTAGTACCTCTGAGATTTGTTCATGTGTCTCCGCCCTGTTCTGTTCAGAAGTCTCCCAGTCTCCTAAATAGAATTTACAAGAGTTTACTCCTAGGTTTCATCTCCTAATAGAATTTACAAGAGATTACAACATAAAATATTTACTACAGCAGTAAAAACTAAAGTGGCATGTGCAGCAGCATAGTCTCACATTGCTTCAGTGCTTCATGGAGTGCTAATGATACCATTCTTTCTATGTCTTATTCTTAAACATTAAATCTCTTAACTAAATTTTAGACGTCAGTCATATCAAAATTATGGCAAGGTTCTATTCTGATGTAGCAGATGTTACGCTGTTGACTTCAGAAGAATTTTGTCCATTTATATTAGCAGACTAATCTGGCACTCATTAGTAGGCACTGAATGGGTCAGTACCTTTTACAGGCAGATTTTATCTCACAAGATTAACTGTAGAAGAATTTAAGATTTTTGCTACTACAGTTTTCTTCAGGACATAACTCAAGCAGATGTTATCTAAGTCCTCCATTATGTATTAAACTCTTGTAGTTTTGGGTATTCATTAATCCAGTCCTTCTTCCATGTCTGTAATAAGCAAAACATTTGTTTCTTCTTGTTCAATCAAAGTGCCTACCTCAAGAGTCCTACTTTTAAAATAATGTCATTTAAATAGAAATCCTAGATAGGGAGAATGCATTTCATTAACATATTTAATTTGCATATGAAGCCAGCTTTTCCAGAAATCAGCAGGGAATTTGTGGTGCTAGCAGTATGTATTTCTTTTTTTCCCCTCAATTTGTATACCAGAAAGCTACAGTAAGACAAAATGAATGCAAATAAATATATGTATCAGCTCAGATAAGAGATATTAAACTGTAATGAAAAATCATCGTGAATTTGGGATGTTCTCCATTCTATACTTAACAACTGAAAATTCTTTAATAGATCCATATTCTATTCTGAATATTCAGTCTTTGTTTACAGAAGAATCTCAGTTAAGCTTGACCTTTTTAAAGTCCAAACAGAAATAATTCTGCAATATGTATGAGCCATGTAATAAAATATTACAACAAGAATAGGTCATGCATCTATACAAACTTGTCCTTTATGGAACCATATACCATGTATCACAATAACAAGTTAAGTCCCTGCAACAGAACATTATCACATTAAGAAAGGGAAGTTGACACTACTGGCTCTAAAATGCATGCATATAAAACAGAGATGAAGTGTGGCAGAGAAAAAAAGGTGTTCTTAGTTACAGCACTGGGGAACACGGTTCTATAAACACAATAGTGAGTACTTGGTGAGTGATAATCAGCAATCTCCATTAGCATCCATCAGTAAACTCCATGGAAAACCATTATCAGTAAATAAGTTTCTCAAGCAAATGTAAGATTGCAGTAGAATTTTTGTGGCAACTTTGAGACAGAAGAATTGGGAATGTTACTGTCATGTTGTAAAGCTCCATGAGGATGGTTAATACATCTAGCTAAGAAGAAGACAGCCTTAACTGGTGATTTTGAAGTCAATAATGTGAAAATTTCAAAAATAGAAACAATGTGATCTTTCAGGAACTGGCAGAAACAATGCCAAGTTGTAGGGGTAAAATATGCAGGCAAAATACCAGTGCTTCTCCAATCATGCCACTGGTAGGCAGCTTACGGGCAGCAATGTGTCCCCTTAGTGTACTTTGCTAAATGCTGTGCACACGAAGTTCTCTCCGCATGGGATTAGTCTTTGCTGGTAATCTGTAGCTCTCCTCATGCTCTGATTTCCATTCAAGCTGCTCAGCAAATCCACCTGTACCACTGATCCACCTTCCCTCTGCCTGGTTCTTTCCTTGAGTCATTGCATTATTCAGTTTTCAGTGTGGTGCTAGTGAGCTTGTGGTGTCGGCTGTGGTCAGCCCACAGCAGCTCCTCTCTGCCACCTCTTCCTCCTCACACCTCTCCCCTGCTCCAGCCTGGGCTCTCCAGGGGCTGCAGGGCAAGCTCTGCTCGGGCGCCCGGAGCACCTCCTCCCCTGGCTGCTCGCAGGGCTGTTCCCCGCACTCTTTTCCTCGCTGCCGGGCAGTGTTTTGCCCTTTCTGAGCTCCGCTGTCCCCGGGGCGCCCACCCGTGGCTGAGGGGCCCAGCCGTGCCCTGCCGTGGGGCCGCTGGAGCCGGCTGGAACCCGCTGTGTCCGGCACGGGGCAGCACAGCAGCCACCTGCCACCACTGGGGTACCTACACGCGGTTTTGTATTTATCTAACTCTGTTTAAATGGGCTAGAAGGTTTTATCTATTTGGTTAACAATCTCAAAAACTTTATCAAAGCACAAACAGGAGTGTCCTTAAAAGTGTGACAGTTTTTGGAGAGATATTTGCTGTGTAAATACATCAGACAATGCTGAAAATTCAATACAGAAGCAGGAGAAAAACATTGACATTTCAGGACTTGTGGGAGGCAGATATACTTAGAAGGACTCACTAGAGGTGTGACGTAATTTCTCTAGCTACAGTTTGTCAAGGTGCAAAAGCTTATCTTTTGATATAATACAAATGGTGGTGCAAGGTACGCCGACACTTTTTTTGCCTCACTTCCTATTGTTTTGTTTCTGTAATATTCCCCTTCCCAGGGAATGCTTTAAGCATCCTTTCCTGTAGACTCATGAATGAACAGCCTGTGCTACCACTTTCATCACTTGTGTTGTATTAGCAAAGTTTTAATTTTGTCTGGAAGTCTCTATTCATTGTTATTCAGTTCAGGGCAATAATGAATACCTTGATAAAAACTGATTTTTTTATTTTTATTTTTTTTAATGATAAGTCATCTCAAGCTGCAAAATGGGGATTCTAACTATGATCTGATAAACTTCAGTTGTAGTAGCATATACTGTAAAAATTTTGCCTTGGGATGATATAAAAAGGCAGATCTTCTTCCTTTTCCTTTCTGAGTTTATCCACAGAAAATAATTTTATATGGGTTGAAATTAAGTGTTCTTATGTTTCTTATTTGTTTGCCAAATATAATGAAAATGAAAAAAGAGCTAACAAACAGAAAGAAAGCTTTCCTCATGTTTAGTACATTAGATCTTTCTTCTATTCCTACACTAGATTGACCAAGCTTTGGCAGAAACATTTCTTACTGATACATTTTTAAGAGGCATCTGCTGCTTTTATTCACACTAATAAATATTCCAGGAATATTACAATTTATAACAGTCTCTGTGTTGTATCAGGACTTGATCTTGTATCTTAAACACATAGAAGCATTTGGAAAAATATTCATTAAATGCCTAGGTATATCTGTTTTCCCTGAATATTATTCCTTGTTCATAGATGACATTCCTTTGAATATTTTGAAATTTTGTCTTCCATTATACTTCTGCTGATATTATGCATCCCATTTAATTTCAAAAACAGCATATTGCATTACACTGTGGTTTATTTTGACGAAGCTTTCATAAATGACTTGGATGCAGGACTTGAAGGTATACTGAGTAAGTTAGCAGATGACACTAAATTGGGAGGAGCTGTTGACTCCATCAAGGGTAGAGAGGTCTTGCAGACAGATCTTCACAAATTAGAGGGCTGGGCAATCACCAACCACATGAAGTTTAACAAGAGCAAGTGCTGGATTCTTCACCTGGGAGGGGGCAACCCTGGATGTATGTTCAGACTGGGGTAGGAGAGGCTGGAGAGCAGCCCTGTAGAAAGGGATGTAGGGGTTTTGGCTGACAGCAAGTTGGATATGAGTCAACAGTGGGCTCTGGCAGCAAAATGGGCCAACCATGTCCTGGGGTTCATCAAGCATGCCATTGCTAGCCAATCAAGGGAAGTGATTGTCCAACTCTACTCCACGCTGGTGTGGCCAGCGTGGTAATTGAGTAATGTGTGCAGTTTTGGGCACCACAGTATAAAAAGGACATAAAACTATAAGAGGGTGTCCAAAGGAGGACTGCAAAAATGGTGAAGGGTCTAGAGAGGAAGATTTGTGACGAGCAGCTGAAGTCACTTGGATTGTTCAGCCTAGAGAAGAGGAGACTGAAGGGAGACCTCATGGCAGCCTACAGCTTCCTCACAAGGGGGAGCAGAGGGGCAGGTGCTGATCTCTTCTCTCTGGTGACCAGCAATAGGACCTGGGAACAGCGTGAAGCTGCGACAGGGGAGGTTCAGACTGGATATCAGGAAAAAATTCTTCACTGAAAGGGTGGTTGGGCACTGGAACAGGCCCAGGAAAGTGGTCATGGCACCGAGCCTGCCAGGTTTTCAGGAAGCGTTTGGACAATGTTCTCAGATATATGGTCTGATTTTTGGGTGGTCCTGTGTGGACCTGGGAGTTGGACTCGGTGATCCTCGTGAGTCCCTTCCAACTCAGGATATTCTATGATTCTATGATTCTAAAGTACATTTTGCTAAGGTGACAGCACCTTCACCTAGGTGGAGAAAATGTTGCTTTAAAGAGGTGTTATAATTTGGAATTTGCTTTTACTAGGGTGTTTGCTGCTTACTTGCTGACATCACATAACCTGCGTGCAAAGTAATGACCAGAAGAAACCAATACTCTTTTGCTGTTCTTAAATGTCAGCTTAACATGCTAGGCAAAATAGCTTCCTGCCAGCTGCTGGAGACAATGGAAAAATATATTTAAGTCCTCCTGTTGTTTTCTAAAAGTGTATGAACAGATTCATGTACATCAGTGCTGTTAGCATAGGGAGGATGGTGCTCCCCTGAGATTCAGGTTTTTGGCAGACATTTGGTGTTTTTGCAATGGCTTTGTGACTAACTCCACATCTCAATGACAGCATTATTTGTGAACTCACCTTCCACGAGTCTTTTCCCCTCCTCTTTTTTCTTTCCTTTTTCTTGGAAATATCTGGCTTTTGATAGAGGCAGCAATCACAAGCATAATGTGCCCTGTGGGCTTGTTACTGGCTGTAATTAAATGCATTAATCAAAGTATTTTCCTTTTGAACTTGGTCATAGAAATGATTCCTCATTAGTAAAATATAGAATATGGCCTTTTGATGGGTATGGTGAGCGATAACGTATATTTAGAAACAGTTATACCTGACAGAATGGGCAGTGTGGTAGTTCCAAAACTTGTATTTATGATGATAATGCTAATTTTTTTGTAATAGTTGCTTTAAAATAATGCCTTGTTATCACACTAAAATTATTTCATTTCTGAAGTAGGTTTCATTAGAATTTACATAATGAGCTTGGGAGAAACACACTAAGCACTTATAGATAATAAATATTGCACTAAATAAAATGTTCCAATGTTTTCTGTTCTTCATAGGCTCTGGTCTCAATGATGGGCAGTGGCATGAAGTTCGATTCCTAGCTAAAGAAAATTTTGCTGTTCTCACCATTGATGGAGATGAAGCTTCAGCCGTTCGAACAAACAGTCCTCTACAAGTTAAGACTGGAGAGAAATATTTCTTTGGAGGTAAAAAATATCAGAACAAATATTTGCGTACGGTTCTGTTCTCTTTTAGTCTGGGTGAAATGGAGCTCAGGATGTAGTTCACTCACGTAGATCTTAATATTTGGATCTCCTGAAATGGCTAGGTGCTGCTTGTCAAAAAAAGTATAATACTAAACTTAATTTTACTTTTCATAATGTTTTACATCTCCTCGTCCTTGCAAAAGGAACCCTGAAAAATACTGTACAAGAGACAATCCAACTTGGAATGATTTCCCAGATCTTCCCTGAATATTTCAGAGACCATTCTCTGAATGGGGAACTTTCCAATGTTAGTAGTCTAATTAAATGGCACTGAGAACAGAGATAAGCTTATCTTTTCAAGTTTGGAATCCTCAAGACAAAAAATATTATTGTCAGAATGGGTCTTAACCTTTTGCTGATTTTTTAAGAGCTGTCATGATTGTAATTGAGAGCTTTCATAAATTGAAACCTTACATTGTTCAGTATTTCTGTCCATTAATGGTCCATACACCAAAAAGAGTTCTTTCAGATTATGGTTTGAATATATTTGACACACTACCATCTCACAGAGGAAGGTCATTAAGAGTTTTTAAACTCTAGTATAAATATTATTTTTTGTACTGCTAGCCAGTTTTTTTTTAAACATCCAATTCAGCAATGACTTTCAATCTTTGTTCAAGCAGAATTTTCTGTGAGCTCAAATGCTAAGATCAAAAAAGAGTTGTAAGTTGTACCTTTGAAGTGTTCCAAACATGCGAGGTTGCACAAGAAACCTTTCGACAGAGAACACAAATTTTGGAAGTAGAATTTATCAGTGTTGAAAACTGATTTTTTCAAACACAGCTAATCAAACTAAAATACAAATGTGGTACTATAAATAGTCATAACATTACCCAAGTGATAGAAAGGTTAGTGAGATATTAAGTACTGTAAGTAGAAAGGGAAATAATCCTTTCAAGGTTGTTCTCATTTCATTGTCTCCTATCAGTGGAATCATTAAAAATACATGTGGAAATTAGTGTTTAAATAATGTTACAAAACCGATATATTGTTAATTAAAAATAGATTCTATTCTTGCAGATACTGATACCAAACACTTCCACGAAACACAGTAGCAATGATGATAATGCAGTCTAAGACAAATATTACCATATTAAAGTTGATCTGTCACAAAAGGTAAACTTCCCTGTTGCTGCAACATCCATCATTGCACTGTCCTTAAGTCAGCTAACATCCTGAATAGTTTGTTTTTTTTTAGCATATGGCCTAAGATAAGAGTTCTAGCATAACCAGTTGCAACATGCTAAAGCCTTTTAATTTTCTCTTCAAAACATACTGCTATCACTTTGTCAGAACAGTCTGAGACATTCTCATTAAATGAAGTTATGAAGCATCACAGGAGAAAATGAAAAGAAATGCCTTACATAGTACATTCAGTATTATTCTGTTAATTCTGATAGGCAAACTCCCCAGAATACTACTACATTTCTGGAGAGAGACTGAGAGAGATTTCTTCTGAAATGTTTTTTCTCTCTTTGGCCTGTGAGGGATATAGATTGTGTAGTTTCTCCAGCTATTTTTTTATATCCTTTTCTAAGTCAAATTGCAGGTTGATTTGTTGTCATTTCAGTTGGATTCTGAAATCTGCTTGATTTGAAGTTGTTGACCTGTACTTTATAATTCCATGATCCTTCCATAAAAAAGTTTATATGTAGATGTTGTTCTAGTGTGATATGAAAGTCAATCATGAATTCTCTGAAGTGTCATTTCCACGTCTGTTCAGTGACATACGTGGTCCCTTTGCATAAGCTACATGTTTTTTTTTTGGTTTTCCTTATTATCTTTTATAATCTGAAAGCTTTTCTAAAATATATCAAAAGAATATCAATGTCCTAACCTTCATGTCCCATTTTATTTCTAAATAAGAAGTCTGCATTTGCAACTCTGCACTTTTGCATTTTAATTGTCTCAAGCTGTGAATCTGAGGAATCTTTATTTCTGACTTGGATCTAAGGAACCCATTTAGTTTGGTATACTCCAATAAACATTGCTATATGTATATATAAGTTTGTTATTTTGCTATATATATATATCTTGATTAGAAATTACTTGCAACTTAAAGCCAGTATTTTGGATACATATTAGCAACTTAATCTTTATATTCACAATCTGCATCTTTAGAGGTGAAAGTATTTTTCTTCTATTCCTTCTATATTGTATGTGTTCCTCCTTTTCTATATTAGCACTCCAATTAATGGTTGCTAATAAATAATATTTGCAAGAAGAGGATGAGGAAGTGAGAACAGTTGAGAGCTTCAAACCTTTGCAAAACTTTGTAATTGTCATCAAGAAAAGTAATTTCATTAGTTTCATTAGGAGTAAGTTCAGATAAGAATGTGTCAAATGTTTTTTTTCTGCAAATATGCCTAGGTGGTTAGGGAACGGACAACTGGCTCTTGAATTCAGAGTATCATATATTTGGTTTCTGCAAACTGCAAAATACTGAAATCTTTTTGACAAGTAGCTAGCAAAAGGAATTATCAATTCTTTTATGATCATAAATTTTCAATATGAATAGAAATCCAGTAGGTTTCTTGATAGAGATCTGAGTACAATAGTTACAGGTATTATGACTATTAAACCTTTGTATATTGAAATTCAAACATTTATCACACATGCAAAAGTTAACTGACCAGCTTTAAACATAGTAACATTATGATATTCATCCCATCTAACTGTTATATTTCTTGACCTTACAAAACACTGAGAAAGCTCAGTCCATTAAATAGGTGTTTGGAGGGCTTGTACAGCATTTCTAGAAGTCTCTGAATACATATACTCTTCCGATTTCAGTTCTCCTACTTCATCCTTGAAAGAGATACCACATGTATTCAAATGCTGTGTTCTCCAAGCTTTCCTTTTCTCTGACTTCAAAATAAGTGTCTTTATTTATATTTTGGTCTCCTGGTGTCAATATAGCAAATATGTACTATACACAATGTGTTGTCTTTGCTGAACAAAAGACTTAAAGGTTGCATTTCAGCACTACAGTACAATATTGCTGTAAGTATATGTTGGAGAATTTGAAGAGAAAAGCAGTTACAATAAAATGAGTACTGCCTCAGTAGTAAGGCAGACACTGGATAGGCCTGTTCTATGAAAATAACTGCAGCTTTTACTGTAAGAGAAATACCACAAAATTGAATGTGAATTTTGGGATGACTTTTTATAAAAAGGATAATTTTCATATCTTCTTGTCATAACTTTGCACTGGCAATATCCTATAATATTAGTTTTATAATAAAATAGACCATCTATCAGAATTTGAAACGGATTAAAGATTGAGTGGGCAAGGAGAACATTACTATGCCAAATGTAATGATAAATTATTCCAGACAAACCAGAAATGTTAAGTTGACTTTCACACAGATAGGTTCACAGTGATGTCTGGAAAAGTCTTTCATTTTATTTACAGCATTTTGACTAGAACTTGATTACGATTGAGTCCTACGTAACAAAGTAAATAAATAGGGGGAGTGTGGAGACCCAGGATGGTTGTAAATTTATTTCTGGCATTAGAAATTTTGGCACAGACAGGAACAAGCCTGTGAGTCAGAGTTCTCCCTCTCTCTGTGCACACAAATGGGTAGAGTAAGGGCAAGTTGAACATGGTGTAGACCTGCAGGGGTTAACAAGAGCAGCTGGTTTGGACACGGAGCGGTATACTGGGCCTGGTTAGTCAACCTGCCTGGCTAGTAGCTACCTTCAGCTATCATTTTCAGCAAAGCTGGCCTTTTGGAGAACTAGACCTGACTGACACTCTCTGAAATCACAGTTTGGTTCAGAACTTGTTCCTAAATGTGTTCCAGTTATTTCTCAGTTTGTTCTTTTATTTGCACAGAAATGCTTGTTTATTTGCAGAAATGCATAGAAAACCTAACCAGGATTTTTACAACATGTACAGTAATTAATATTTGAATAAAGGAGATGTGGAAATCAGAATCTTTTGTGATTTCTGCCCACAGAACTAGTTTTGAAACTTTTCTAGTTTTAAAACACAGCAGTAAATCATAAGAGGATTCTTCATTTCTCTGTTAGAGAATAAATCATTTTCAGCACACATACAGTCTTTTTTATTTTTTTTCACTTCCTTTGTGCCTCTCCTGTGCTGTCTCCCAGTGCTACTAAGATCCTGCCAAGGGACAGACAGCAATGATGTTTTATTCAAGTCTATGAGCTAGCAGAAGTTATGCCAAAGATCAGGTATTTCTGTAGACTGTGTGAATGTGTGCTGGTGTATTTGGTAGAGTGGATGCTAAGTGCCTGTTACCCTTCTGTATAGGTCTTTCCTCACTGTTTTTATTTTTCTTCTCTGTCTTGTCTTGAAGTTGGGTTTTTGGACAGAAGTGAACTTCCTTTTCCTACTAACCTCTACGGAATGATGTTTCTTTGTTGTTTCCAATTATATGCATAAAACAAGAAGTCAGAGCACAGAAAGTGAATCACAAAGTTAAAATGAGCCCTAAGTTATACAGTGGGAGATAAGGAGCTGTTGTGAGGCATCATAAGCTTACACCAAACCACCTAATAGTCTAGTGCCCAGAGGAAATACTTGATTAGAGACATAATTTTGACTTATTTCTATTTTACAGCATTTCATCTTAATTGTGTCTCATTTCCCTCTCCTTTTCACTGGCTTAAAGATGGGAGAGATTTTTGTATTAGTGGTATATCTTCAGTGAGAACAAAGGTATGCCGTAAGCATCTGTCAATCCACTGTGCTGCTTTTTCTGACAAGCAAAGATGAATGGACTATGTAGTAAGTTTCCTATGAGACACTAGTCTGTGGCATATAGTAACTCCTTCCTTTCTGTATGTCTTGTTCCTGGAATAGAATTCATTTGTTTCCGAAATTTGGGTTGGTCTAAAATCCTACAGAATTAGAGGAGGTGGAAGGAAGAGGGGGGAGAGGGAAGTCAAGCAAAAGAGAAAAGACACCTTCCTCTGTTTCACATATGCATATGCTCTTCTGTGTGTGAATCTTCCCTTCTTAAAACCTGTCTTCTACAGCCTAAGTCTTTGGGTGGTGTGCCTACATTTTTATCAAGTTATCCATTGTTATGATTGTGTGAATCAGTCATTAACAGCTGTTATAGTCAGGGTCAGACTTCCTAGGTAGTGTCACTGGGATTTCAAAAGCACTCAGACTGTCTGAATTACAAGTATTATCAGATAGCAAGAATTGGAATGGGCTGTATTTTTTAACAACCCTCTTGCTTTGGATTATTAAATCCAGAACATTTTTAAGTCAGTAGATGAGCAAAGAATACAAATATGCAGACTGTATATACCTGAGTAAAACAGGGAATTGGTTTTGTTTACTCATTTTTTCTCTTTTCTTTTTGGATCTTCATTTGTCTTCACTGTTACGTTTAGATAAATAAATGAATTATAAAAATTAACGTGGGCAATTTTAGGCATCTAAGCCTCTCCCTGCTATTTAATACATGATTCAAATTCTTGATTCTCATCTGCTGTCTTCCACCATGAACACTGAAACAGATGAAGCTCCTTTTGTGCATCTGACAGAACTGAAGGAAGGGAAATCGATCAACATTGCCAATTAACTCTGAGTTTCACGCCTTTCACCATTTATAGTTTTGTTTCTTTCATTGAGATAATTTGATTATTAGACAAATGAGACCAGATAAAACAATGTTGACATTCTTTGATTAATTTTCAGTAATGTTAATAATATTGTTAGTGATGTTATAATATGCCAATCTACCAACATATTGCATACAACAGTACAAGCAGAAATGCTGAAGTAGGTTGATCTCCCGAAGAAAAACAAGTGCAGGCAGGAATCTGATACTTTGTGTAAGCAAATAAAAGATCAAATGTATGATAATGTGAGTTTAGGAATGGAAGTATGGGAGCAAGAGTCTTGTTGGAATAACTTAGCTTTTGAGCAAAGGCTTATTAGAGATGAGAAACATCTGCTCAGTGAAAAATGAATGAAGTTTTCAGCTGTACTCTCCTTGTTATACAACATAAATCTCTCACTAAGCTGAAAAAACTGGTCAAAGCATCTGGAAGTTTCTAAAAAATTGAAGTGAAGGAACTGAATCTCTTTTGCTTTATTTTACTCTCCTCCTTCCTGAAATCACTAAAGTAAATTTCTGTGTGCGGCAGATAAGAGAACCACGATTTTTTCAATAGACTTTCTTTTCTCTTATTGACATTTAAAACCAAGAAAGAACAAAGAATGAGGAAGAATGAACATGTACCATAGAGAAAAAATGTGCATGGACCTGGGAAGGAATAAATTGACCTAATGGAACTTTATCGTCTCTAATTCTGTGTATATAGGATTGGTTTCCTTTTCCACTAAGTACAATAGTCATATTGTCGCCTGAGTTCCAGTCAGAAGCAAACTCTGTGAAGTCCCTGAATATTACAGAAAAATTGATTAGAAATAGAGGAAATACTCTACATGGTATAGCTCTGATTCCATAGGGAAAGGAAAAGGGCTTGTAGAAGTCAATAACTTTTTCTAAAAGAGAAACTTCTGGAGAAGGAAAGGTCTGGTGAAGACTCAGAAGTGAACTATTGGAGAGACACTGAAAAGTGGCAATTATATCCTTCTATATGTTTATTTTGCTGGTGCCTTAGTAGGTCAAGCTGCTTCAGTTGCAGTAGCTGGAAAAATTTCCTACAGGAAGAAAGAGAGGGTATTTCAACAAGCAGTGAATGTTGGGAAGAAGGCTAACCAGTATTAATCACTAGACAGTACTAGTAAGGACTGTATGTTTTTAGAACACTGAAACTAATGTAGACTATTGCCGACATTAGGAATCACAAACATGTCTGTCTGAGTTGCATCGTGTTGTAAACAATAAGGATATATTCTTTCCCAGAGTTTGAAAATAATCACAATACTAAATAGTGGAGAATGATAATAGTGAAATAGCACATCTAAGTCTTACCCTGTTTTCCAGGGTATCATGGTTCTGCTTCTAGATGTATGAATGTGCTTATTGTCAATAACCACAATTCAACATACCTACACACATCACAAAAAAAAAAAAAGCTAAATTCCTAGTACCATCAATAGACTATATCGTTTTCAGAGTCTTTTCTTGTTTTCGAAAGTGACTTACTGATCTTCTTGCCATGTCAGTGTTTCTCAGTAGATTTTCCATATAAAGAAGTATTGGTGATTTTCCTCTTTAAAATGATAGAACCTACCTCAGCCTCCCCTTTTCCTCTGACCCCCTCTAAACTTTAGCAAAATTTTCAATTGCATTTCAATTTTTTAAAAGTATAAATAATAATAAAAAAAAATTGTGTCCAAAGAAGGGCAACGAAGCTGTGAAGGGGTCTGGAGAACAAGTCTTATGAGGAGCAGCTGAGGGAGCTGGGGTTGTTTAGCCTGGCGAAGAGG
>VXAA01006194.1:0-14104 GCA_013399115.1 Anseranas semipalmata | reverse complement strand
TTCTGTGATTCTGTGATCTGTACCTCTTTCTCCCTTCTCTAACACTGACTAATACAGGAATTGATTCTGTTCACACAACATCACTAAAATTCAGCCAGGTACACAGTAATACTCTTCAACTCCTGCATTACATGGGAGAGGAGTAGAGGCAGAGAGAGACAAGCCAGGCCAAACCTTGGCATTAAAAAGTATGTATGGGATTCTTAAAGTCCATAGCATACATTGTATTGAAAGACTCATCACTCATTCTTCCTCAAAGTAAATCATGTAACTGCCTTTCAGGGAATTACACTTCAGAAGCTAGAATGACCTACCCCACGCTTCCATGAGTTCACAGAAAACACGCATCTGCAGACAGCATAGAAAAGACTGGGCTAGCTCATCCCTAGTTATTATCTGACCTAAATACGTCTTTGTAAGGCTCTGCCACTGGACTTGGCAGGACCTCAAAAGAGCAGCAAAGAATCCAGCAACTAGTCCAAAACTCACACCATCATCCTTACAATGGGCACAGACCTGCTCACAGTACTGCAGGATCTGCATGAGAGTTTTGGAAGGAAATTCCACATTTCATCTGGAAGGGACATATTCCAACTATCCTGGACCAAGAAGTGGAAGAAAACATTTCTAAATGAGTCCCTTCTCAGTCCTCTGCGTGTTTATTTCTGTGGAAGAGAGCAATTAGACCCTTGATATTTAGGTCAGCAAGCCACTTCCTCCTTCACTTGAGACAATGCATTGTAAGTATTACAGCAATATCCTCATGAGGTTAAGGAATAAAATACAAAATTCAGTATTCAGAACTAAAATATGAGAAAAGACAAGAAATTAAATTATTTGTGAATCTAAGCTCTCTCAAGCGGAAAATGAGAAGTCCTTCCAGTCCTTCCAGTCCAGCAACATATCTACCTGCTTTTTGTATTTATACAAATAAAATTACAAGAAGAAAATGGAGAGACTATCAGACAAGTACAGTAGCTGCTGGAAAATGATTTCAAATAATCTTTGTTATAGTGTTCACACTATGCCCACCATGGAAAAGCAGTTTGACTGTTGGGAAGAGAACAGACCATATACCTGGGGGTCACAGGAGAGACCTCAGTCCTTAGCTTGCTGGGGAAGGCCTGTGCTAATCATGTAGGGCAAAGGGAGGGCACAGCTATGTTAATCTCCATCTCCCCATCTAAATGGGGAAGAAGAAATCACTGATTGGGTATGGCCAACACATGCCTCACTGAAGCAATGAGGCCATTAAAACAAGATGTTATGTCTGAAGCATCAATTCATCTTTTGTCAGGAGCATCAACTCATATGCTGTTCTTGTAATCCACCAGGAAATTTACAGCAACATTGAGGTGCCTTTACGTTATACCCTCAACTGTGGGATTGTAACCGATTAGTTTCCACTCCATTATGTCTGTGACATGCAGCAGACAACTAGACCTACATTATGAGAGGGGTTCAATGTACCGCTTGACCAGTTCATTGCTGATGCTTCATGTTCAGACAGGATATTTTAGTCAGCAACCCACACCACACTGCATGAATGTTAAGCACAAAACACTGTTATATTACCGTGTAATGAAAAATTCTTTTTATTCACAGAATCACAGAATCACAGAATGTTAGGGATTGGAAGGGACCTTGAAAGATCATCTAGTCCAATCCCCCTGCCGGAGCAGGAACACCTAGATCAGGTCACACAGGAACATGTCCAGGCGGGTTTTGAATGTCTCCAGAGAAGGAGACTCCACAGCCTCTCTGGGCAGCCTGTTCCAGTGCTCTGTCACCCTCACCAGGTGCACAAAACTATATGGGCATCAGTGAAGGAAAATTCAGTTGTATATGGTTCGCCCAAATAGTGAAGCAATCATAAGACTTGCTTCAATGGAATGCTTCATGGGAAGTTCTTCTAGGAAAAAAATGAGGTTTTTTTATTGGCTTTGTAACCAGAGGGTTTTTTTTATTTTTTTTTTAACAATCAATGCCATATTTTCTGTCAAAATGCCCCTGAAAAATTATTGACAGCCAGATTCTTTTCTTAACAAACCAAAATGCTAAGTTTTTTGAAGGAAAAGGTCCATATAAACAACACCTTTGGCTGACTTTTCTGAAAAGCTTTGAAGAATTTGTTTGCTCTCCAGCTCATCCACCACGAGCAGAATGGGTGTGAGTGAGTGGGCAGTTCAGCAATGCATCCAATCTTTCCTGTCACCAGCTTCTCACCACTGGTTTGCTGCACAGGGACACACAGCGAGGCCTTAGTTATAGGCTGAGCTGGACAAACTCACAGGAACTCAAGCGTAGCTGGAATGTCTCAGCCTTGCCCTTTGCCACCACTGGACAGACAGCAAAATTTCCCCCTAATAAATTCAGATTTTGGTTCTGTAGCACCAAAGTTCATGGACTCTAACCCTCACAACACCCCAGTGAAATAATATCAGCATTTTACAGAACTGCGACCTTTCATCCTTCACACACTGTTCCACCAATGTAGCAGCAGCTACAGAGCAGCACAGAGCCCCTATACATTTGTACAGTACCACCATCTCTGTCCTTGGCACAGAGGAAATGTCAGGGATGGGAGCACGATTGAGGCATTCTGCGCTCCAGAAACAGAAGCAGCTGGGTACAGTGTCTGCAAGAGCACCCACAGGGGATACTCTAATTTAAACTGGCCCCTGAGCAGCTGAGAAGCTGAGGAACAGAAGCAGAGATGGCCTCAAGCCACTGTTGTACTCTCTTCCTGAAACTGCACCTTCTGAAGCACAGCAGAAAATAACAGCAGACTGTAAGAGAGCCAGGAATAAATCCGGGCAGAACACACAGGATCTTCACCCAACTAAGTCTCTTTACTCAGACACCAAAAACACCCCAAAATTCTAGCGCTGCTGCAAGCGAGCACTGCTTGCTGTATCACCTAAATAAGTACTAGAAAGAGGGAAATGGCTCAGCTTTTGATCATGTTTTTCTAGCTCTAGTACTGAATAATGTCATTTCACTTCCATGGCACCGCATTTGAGAATTACTCCTAGGAAACCAGGAGGAGTCAGCCACTCTCAGCATACAGAACTGATCAAAACTTGAGTTTTCATCTTGGGATCATCCCAGACAGTCAGAGAAGTCACTGCTGGACATTTCCTAATCAGAGGAGGAGGGTTAAAGAGGTTAAAAGCAAAGAACCCCACTGTGTCTTACAATTAATGAACCTTATTCAAGCACAGTGCACAGACAGAATGACTGACCGGGTGTGACAGGCTAGATCGGTTGCATAAATGAAACTCCTCTTTGCCAATAATATATGACCTCAATGGGAAGAGTTGGGAAAGGGGCATGAGAAGCCTAGGGAGAGAGAGGTAAGCAAAAGGGGGAAAAAAAGTAATTCAGCATTTGTTCCATGACACATTGAACTTGTAGAACCTGAAGTAGGAAGCCGGAAAGTCTCCCACGTCACACACACAACTATAACAGCCTCCCAGTTGGTCAGGTCTGCCGGTGAAACACAACGGCAAATCCAGAGAGAAGGAAAGCATCCCCTTCTGGCACTACTGACTGCCATACGTCTGATGGTGGGACATAAATTCTAACTCAGCAGAATTCATTTCTCATTTTTATTCACTTACTTCAAATCTTAGACTTGGGAGGAATGGGATAGCCTCCAGATGTGTCTCCAGATACAACTCGGGTTTGAGGACATTTAGAGTTCAGAATTTGATTTTAAACCAAATCAAAGTTAGGGTTCTCTTGTAAATTTAAAAGTGATTCCCTGGAGAGCCAGTCTTGTAGAACCTTCTGTGGCCCACAGCATTTCTGGGAAATATTGTGTGTTCTTAGGCCTACATATCACCAGATTCATGCACACAAATAGATCTCTAGTCTCCAAACAATTTTAAATAGGAATACTTGTTTTATTGGCCAAAATCTTGAAAACTGAATCTGCAATGGCTTCAGCATATAATTGAAAGCATTTCTTCAACTGCCTCTCTTTCCTTTTATTACCAGTCACCCTGACTCCCCTTGCCAGCACTGAATACAGATACAATACACTGAATACAGATACAATACAAAAGAGAATGAAAACCTAGTGCTGAACTTTACTGCATGGAAAGCCAGTATCCTGATAGCCTTTGGGCTTGACAACACAGGGCGCACGGAACACATCAAGACATGGCATTGATAATCTCCCCATTGAAAGAGGAGCTTTCTTGAGCCCACATGCACCATGTGCACTTGGTCTGGGGACAAGATTTGCCTCATGGCACCTGATCTCCCCCCGGCAATCTCTTCTAACTTTATTTACAGATTTCTTCTAACTCAGAGAAAGAGATTGAGCACACAAGAACCAGCAGGCATGAAGTCAGTACTGAAGAGGCCTTCATGGTGTACTCCTCAGCAAAAGTCACCTTCTCCTACATGACTTTATTTCTCCGTACATCCTCCCATTGCTACTGTGATATATACATACTTCCCTTCCTCACATGAGTGTTGCAAGCTTGTAAGTTCTGTGGTAATCAAGTCTTAAGTACCTAAAAGACAACATGAATTTGTTTTAAAAGCAGAGTAGGGTTTGTAGATTTATAATAACAAAGCAACTAAAATAACAATACCCATTTTTTATGGTTTGGATTTGGGCTGGGGGGAGTTACTAGCCTTTTTGCAAAGACAAGAAAGGCAAGAAAGCTGTATTTTTAGCCTGATTAATCAAAACTAATGAGACCCTAAAACCTTATGTTTCTCTCAATCAGCATACTATCAGCAGTGACACTATACTAGCCTTTCTCCATCAAAGAGCAGCCCAGGAGCCATCTAATGAACCTCCAGTGTGAGTGACTCAGAGTTTCTCCATAAAGTAAAGCTTGCCTAAATTTCCAGACCAGATGGTTGAACTGTGAGACAATCCGTCAGAAGGCTCTGAAGTGTTTAATACAATTAAGGATATGCAATCTGGAAATGCCCTGGGCTCAGTCAATTTGTCCACAGATTTCTGTAAAGCTTTCAAACACAAATCTGCATAGCCTTCTTTTGAATAACCTTAATGATTTCTTAGCCAACAGCAAGGGAATCAGCCATTAAAGGAAGGAAACAGAACCCCTTTCTAATGCCTCCTCACCCCTGTAATGGGCAAGATAGCAAAGGAACAGAAGATCAGCTGTTGATAAACATCATGAAATAGGATCAGTTTCTAAACAGCAAGCATTGTGTGTGCATAGTACTTTCCATCCAAGCAACAGAAACATTAATTCTCTCTACACTCTTCAAAGACTTGCCATTATACCCACTGTGCAGAAAGCAGTGTACCTCAGTTTTCCTACGCAGCCTGTTCTCCATCCAGAAGATGGTGAGAGAACAGCACGTACTGGGACTGCCTTCCTTTTCCTCATTACTGACCCTCTCCCTTTGCTTGCTTTCAGTCAGCACCACCAACAGCCTAAGCGAGCAGCTCCCAAGCCCCTAATGATTTCCCAAGCTCAGGAAGACAGTTTGCCTTTTACACATGGAGGGACAGATAGCTCCCACTGGAGGGGACAAGCTCACATTTCTCACTTCAAAACAGCAGAGCCGAGTGGAGAGCAACTGGGCACAGAACCACACCGATATACTGTCATAACTACCCTTTGTCAACCATCACGCCAACAAGAGTATCCTGGTACCAAGAACAGGAGTATCTGCCCCACGTGTCACACCTATCACATTTATGCTTTTTCTACTCTGGAGTGAAGGCAGATACTTACTGCCTAAAATGTATGCCCACAGAGACAGGAGGAGGAAAGGAAATGGATGGAGGAAAGGCAAACTGAGAGACTGAGCTGCTGTAGCACAAAGCTAAAAACTAGTGACCGTGTGCGAGTTCAACATCTCCTGCTTCTAGGTGTGCTTTTGTGATCTGTTAAAAAGCAGCACAGAAATGACCACAACACCACAGTTGGATAAGCCAAATCCGCTCCAGACAGGGATTCCTCCTCTTTGATCCCCAAGCAGAAATATGTGAAGAGTTTGAGAGTGTTTACCAATAACTTGAGGTACACTGGACATAAAGCATATTACATGTGTCTCCCAAACAAGGATATTTAATTAAAAGAAATCTAACTGTATTAGATCTGGGGGAAAAACTGCATGGCTCCAACTACAACCTGTGAGTGACTATAGTCATGGGCTGTGGTTCCATGACTACTTTAAGCCAACAGAACCACCAGCTGCAGCCAGAAAGGATTCTGCCATTTCCCACTCCTGTCGCTCCTTCCCATTTCCCCTGGTAACTGGGAGTTGCATCAAGATGTACTGGTTTTTGAATGCTTGTGCCAGCACTGGTAGCATGATCAGAGAGGCAGAGGTGGGAGTGAAGGGCTGGAAGCAATTCTGGCATTGTCATCTCTAATTAAATTCATCTGCCTTTAAAAGATACAAGTGACTTTTCTTCATACCCCTCACACTGTCCTTGTGGCCCACATAGCCTCCTCTCTGGCCCAAACTTCACAGCACATAACATTTCCTTTTGATCCTGCAGCTCAAGAAAGAGTCTGTTGTGTGGCAACACTCGTATCATACTCACCACTGCTCAACAGCCAAACAGAGGGGAAAAAACCACGACTGTGCAGTTGAGAACTGTATTTGTTGCACATGCTCAGATGGACAAATTAGGGCCTGACTCATTCATTAGCTTCATTTCCTGCACCATCAAATTGCTGGGTGTTTGTCCTTACACATTTCTTTTCTACTTTAAGTTTTCCTTTGTGATATAACAATGCATGAACAGAATATTCTCTCCCTTCGTGCAAGATCCCTTACACAGGTATTACTGGTTAAACGGCTGGGCACTACACTACATAGTAAGTTCAGTAAGTATGCCTTTAACAAAATTGCATCACCAAGCTTGAAAATGCAAGTCAAGGGTACCGTGCAGCCTTTAAAACCAGAGGTTTGTGGCAGATCAAAACTAAAAAGATGACAAGCATTGCTACTGTAAATACCATGTTTTAAATCTCTCTCAGAATGCTGGGAGGGTATGACACAACTGTCAGCATTTGGGGTGTCAGGCTTGCCACTGAATGCAAGCCGAGTGCACATGGATGTAACAGCAACACTCACTGGGAGACTGCATGCTTCCTTGCATTACTTTGCACGTGAGCCCACATGAATCAGTCACTAGTTGGAAACCTCACCAGCTGAAGAGGTGACTTACAAGTTGTGTCATACAAGGGCTGGGTATAACGTGAGCTCCCTTCCCAGTCCTGCATCACAAATTCACCACCACACTTCGTTCAAGCTGGCAGATGCAGCAACAGACAAGAATTGCAGGAGCCATATCGACAGAAATGTCACTGTTCCCACCATAAGACATTCCCATGTTTCTGCTTGAATCATTGTTGTACTAGGCTAGCGGGTTTATGGGGGTGAGAAACAACCCGGTATGACCTTACACAGGCCCAAGTGTCTCCATCCTTTCAAGCTGTCCAACAGTATTAAATTTATAGGGTTTTCATTCAGATTATTTGCAAGTGAGTTCAATAGATACCAGAACTTATTTCAGTGTTACATAGCCAGTTGCACAAAGCTTAACAGAGCTTGAGACAAATTCTCCAATTTCTCTAATATATATTTGGTATCTACTCATACAACCTGTCTCACCCAGTGCTCACAAGCTCCCTGTGCTCCACATTCTCGCCTCCCATGACCTCGTCCTACCTATAACCTCTGCCAAAAAAAACTACACAGCTCCAGGTCCACTCTCAACCTTCTGTACTCCCTCTCTCCCCAAGCTCATGAAATACACCTTCCCCAGGCAGCCGCTTCAAAGAAATTCTTGTGTATAGATGCTTTGATAAACAGCCTGTATCTATTAGGTAGTATAACTGGCGATTCTGGGAATATGGTCCCCAGGTACACTTCCCTAACATTTTACTGACATTATTCAGCAGAATTACATGACATTATTCAGCAGAACTACAGATGAAAATCAGTGAGATGATGAAGATAAATAGTAAAAGGCAAATAAAGTCTTCATGCATTGTGCCACTGCCTTTCTTTCAAAGACAGATAGCAACCTGCAAAACGCTGAGCTTCATACTGTATGTGACCCAGTGGATTAGTGACACTATACATTATCAGCTGCATAGCCCTCGCTGGAGTGTCAGAGAAAGACAGGTGGGATTATATAGGGAGAAGACTTATTTGGCCCCTGTGAGTAGTATGGAAGTCAGCAAATCACTTCATCCTGCTCTAAATCTGCAAGGTGTGACATTTTGGCTGACACAGACATCTCCCTTATTTTCTTTTTGGTAGCAACTTTGGACAAATTATCATATGTGCAGTTTTATATATTCCAACTCTGACAGTTTCAGATGATGTCCTTCCCCACACAGCAAGGTGTGTAATTCAAATCTCATAATTTCATTGGACAATTGCAGATTACGGTTCTAAAAAGGTCTCAGTTTCTTCCCCCTGTGTCTGAGGTGAAAATGAAAACCAGAGGGGAGCACTTGATGGAGATTTTGCTGATGGGATCACCTACAGTTTTCTCTATTGGTACTGATCACAGCTTATAAATCCAGACATAAAGAATTATTTTTATTAAATAGCATCCCACAAGTCAAATGATTTTTCCATCCTGCAGCAATCGTGAGAGTCAGAAAGGATGTTAAACATAAGCAATGTAGCTTGAAATGTAAGCACCTCAAAACAATGTCCAGATCCTGAATTGCACAGCTAAAAACTCTCATTTAAAATAACAGGCTTAGATTGTCATAGGCTCAGATTGTCATCTAGCATAGATTAGAACAGCATAGTATAAGGCAAGATCTTTTCTTCACAACATAAACATGGTGCATGACAGCCTCTGAGTCTCTCCTAGAAGAAAGAAATTCTATGCCCTTCACTTGTATATTTGACCTGTTATTCAACTTCTGTAAATTGCTCCTCTACAAAGTACATCAGCTCTGCCTCTAAAGCAGGGACTAGTTCCAAGCCTGAACTCATGATCAGCCCAAAGAGTTTTGAGAAACTCAACCTGTCATGTTAATTCTGAGTATGAGATTCCACATTTAGAACGAAGAATAATTCACGCTGCCAAGAGCATAGAGTGCTTTCACCTGGGCCTAACAAAGGAGTAGTGCTTGGCTGGACCTCTGAATCTAGGATACACCCACAGGGACCTGCAAAGCAACCACTGTCAGATAAGATCATCTAAAGTCTGACAGCTCCATCCAAGCATAAGGAGCACTTAAGGAAGAAGCCTCCTCAAGGACAAAGCTTTGTGGTTTTTCACTGGTGAGGATTGATACCACAAGTGTGGGACTCCTTGCACCAGACAGTGCCCACCAGTGCGAGTAAAGCTGGTGATAACAGCATCCAAAACTGATGGGAGATGGACGTGCACTCTCATAAACACCGCTCCAGCCTCTGAGGCTGCTTTTGTGTACCATGTACCAGAGCAACATCTATCCATCAGTCCAAGCTGGGCCACAAGCACATTAATACACAGCAAGAACATCAGTCTCAGTGATGCTCCTTGAGCTGAGATCTTCCTTTTATTGCTTCACAAGAGAGAAATGCTAAAATGGGAAAATGGGAACTGGGAGAATGAGCCTGGAAGAAGGCATTTAAGGGAATAACTGTAGGTCAGAGAGATGAGATAAAGGTTTTCAGGCTCTGCCAATTCATCTAAACAACACTGCGGTCAGGGCCTAAGAGCTTTGGGATTTTCATCTACATAATCTTCATGTTTATTAGACTGGCAAGTTTTCAGTTTTTTTTCTCTTGGCAAAGACGTACTTGTAAAAGGAAGAGTATTTTAACTGAGGTGGAAAAAACAGTCCCTCCCTGCTTCCACCAAATGCACACAGAGGACACTAAAAGCACACTGCAGCAGCCAATAGCAGCTGTTATTGATATTTTCTAACCTGTCTCCCAGCAGATCAGGTGGAAAGGGTCTCTCTGGGGTTTCTTCAGCTATGGCTTGATTGATCAGCTCTTGCTGAACCACATTGTTTCTGTAAGTGCTTCTGTAAACAAACTAATTAACAAACCCCTACTATTGTAGGGGTAGATCGTATTGTAGATTGTATTCAGTTTACACATTTAGCAGTGGAATCTGCATTATCTAAATCAGACTGGAGTAATCACATCTACCTCTGGTACAGTATCCAGTGGAGAATGGATATTAGACTTCTTTTTGCTCATACTCTTTTCTCCTTCCCCTCAAACCCAATGACCCTCTGTGACAAGGATTTATAGAACTAACAGTCTGAAGGGAGTCAGACTGGGAGCAAGCAATACTAAGATGAAAATGGAAGAGGTAACTAGAGGTTACCTTAAACCCAGATTCATGTGGTACAATTATTACTGCAAATTCAGGAGTTCAGAGGGGACAGCAATGTGCTATGCCTTCTCACTAAGCAAGTCGGAGTGATTTAGAACAAGTGACAATCAGTTCAGTTTAAAACAACAATTTACTCTTGAAATTATCTTGACTTGCTACTTACTGCTTTAAACATAAACTGCAATGAAACACCTTCCAGTCTGCAGTTCTGAATTCTCATGAGGACAGCCAGTAAGATCTGAGATTTTCAGCAAGGAAATTGTAAAAACACCCCCTTGTTGGGACTGCTGAGGAACATTCACTGGGAAAAGAAAAAGGAGAAATGAGCACCAAAGAACTGAGTGTCTCTTTGGATTGATTTATTCTCCAGTTCACATTCTTAGGCACTGAATTATCCACCTTCCATATAAAATGATGTATTTATTACTATCTATTTTCCAGACATCCCACAATATATACCAACAGTTCTCCTTACAGAGAGCTCTCAGTCCAAGGACACATCTAAGGGGGTGGGTACAAGCAAACCCAAGCTTCTTTGCCTTTTTTTCTTAGCTTAGAGCACTAACAGAACTTGAGTCTGCATATACTTGCTTCTTAGACATGTTCAAGGACTCCAAATGTTAAACTTGTACATGAGTAATTATAGGTATGAGAATGGTTTAGGAGTGACCATGTGTACTCCACACTAACACAAAAGTATCTGGTGGGGTAGAGATTAAACTGGTGCTTCTGTGTTACTGCTGCTGCTTTTTCTGTTCTCCGGAGGACTTAAAAGTGTGTATATTTGTTCTGGGAAGAATCCAAATAAGTTTCATTCACTCATCCTATAAAACCACCATAACTGAATCAATCTTGAAAATCATTTCTCTTTTTAGTACTGTTTCCTCCACATAATATTTATTTATTTAGCAGACATAGGAATGGACCAATTTTCATCTACCTGAACATGTAATCATTTTTTTCCCAGAACTGTTTGAAAGGAAAATTCCTCAATGGTAATCTCTTGTGCCATATTAATGGGCAGTAGTGCCTTCAACCCTGAAACAATCCTGCTTCAACTGTAGAACTGAATGAAAAGTTAGTTAATATTATTGACAGGAAAACAGCAATCCACCACTGGCCAGGAGATTTATTGCACTGCCAGAATTGCTTCCACCAGAAGAACAGCCAATTAAACAAAAGCTACATGTAATTTCCAGTAAGTTTTTGCCTACAATTGCACCAGTGGAAATGTCACCAGAGCTTGGCCCTCTGTATGTAAGGCACATCTCATCCTTTCTTTTTGTGATTTTTCTGGAACACTGATACAGAGCTTTCCTACTGTGCAGAGGAAATGCTAGCAGAAAAACAATAATGTCTCGTAAGCACACCTAGAAATGTGCTTACTATGTCTTAATTGGAAGACTAAGACTATTTCATAGATACATTGCTAAATTATTTCCTATCTCATCAGGCAAGATGCATTTGATAGCCCCAGAAGTATAAAGCCACTGGGAGACCTAACAAATACAAGGCAAAGGATATTCAATGTAAACTATGTTTGAACTGCCCTACTGATAAGGAGTGTGGTCTTAACACACTGATTTTGTGCTCTGGGTCATATCAGATGACCCTGCTCTCTGTTTCACAGTCGGTATTTCAGTAAATGGAATGAATCCTTCCTTCTATCTTCATTCTAAATGGGGCTGACTGTGGAGACCGGCAAAAAGAAAAAAATACCACTACGAAAACAAACAAGACTTTCTGAACAGATAAATCTGAAGAGTAGCAAGACATAGAGCTGTCAAATGAAGGCATACTAGAAGGAAGAGAAAAGGACTATGGACTGTTATCATCCAGGCATTTCAGCACACTTCTGAATACCACAGATAGTGACACCACTTAAATATTTTGCTGATCTGAGATCTAAACAGGCTCATATTCATATATACAAACTCCTCACCACCTCCATTCAATACCACTGGAAATGAAGCCCTGTATTTACCAGTATAATTTGTAGACTGATTTGATTCTCATTTACTGGGCAAAAGTGCCTCTGTATCCTGACCCCGATCACTTCCTGTTTCCAGCTACACATAAATATTAACCCAGACTTTCCACAGGCGTTGAATCAGTTCTACTTCATGCTGAGGAAATCATGAGCTAGATAAATCCACTGCCCTTCAACCAGACCTGACTGGAGGTTACAAATGAGTCACTTCTAAATTTACTCACATAATAGCTAAGTGAATTGGAAAGAGCATTTCTGAACACAATAAAACCATTAATACATCAATTACCTGAGTGAATTAAGATGCTTAGATATATTCTGTACTGTATGGCAGGTTGAGGTATCCTCTAAAGAAATTTCAGTTAGGAGAAGAATTAATATGCATGTATAAGCTTTGAAAAAGATGTCATGTATGAAGAACAGCTGCTAATATTTATGCCCTGCAGAGGCTCATTTGGAGTTTGATTACTACAGTCTAATGTTCTGATTTGTGAATTACACTCAAGAACAATTTATCCCCTCATGTAGATGTGATCTAACCTCATCAGTCTCGTTTGACATACTTAGTGGTGCTTGTAAAGCTTTTGGACATATTTGATCATGGAGTCTGCTTGACAATTCTGCTTGAGTGGATTTGTCAAAGTTGAGATTGGAAGCTACTGTCTAAAGGATGTCATATAACCTGCACTAGCCTTCATTAGTGAGCCGGGACCTCAGTGGTAGATATATCTGCACTATTACAGAGTGAGCTAATCTAAAAGACAAAAGCCTTAAAACAAAAGCTTTACACAAAGCTTAATCCAAGTCTTCAAGATTCAAAACATTTAATTCATTCTTTTCCCATTCATTTTCAGCTCTGCATGATGCATTACATTTGTGAAAGCCAAAGAAAACAGTAAGTACTCTAAAGAAGGCTGCACTATCAGTATTTCCAACCCAATCAAAAGCAGGAGAAATGGTAAAGGAGACAAAACCAATTAGAAAGCTGAACTGTTGTACCAAGCTTACTCAAAAGAAGGTAAGTTCAAGGTTCCGTGAACAGTTTGGTCCTTCAGCAGCAAAGAAGACAATTGCAAACAGCCAATTCCCACTCTGAAAACCTGAGATTTGTCAGCAAAAACAAGCAGTAGAATCCACTTAAACCCACAAGGAGATGAGATTTCTGTGCTCAGTTGGCAGGCTTATGGAAACAGTGTCAGAAGAGGAATGGATCACTCAAAAGCTGGCCTTCAAACCTTTCCAAAAATATTGGTTCAGGAAAGCTTTACAGGAGCAAATCTGGGAGGAGGGGTTTCTACCAATTACTAGCATAAAGTCTGAGGGAGAGTCACAGCTTCCCAGCACTCAATTACCCCTTGTTCTGTCACTACAGGCCTTAACAAAGAGTCCCTCCCCATCTTAATCTAGATTCAGTGGGGAAGGGGATGTACCTCTGAGTGACAGAAAAGAAACAGTGAATACTGACACTTTAAAAAGCAACAGGGAAACACCTGTGAATTGTCCCAGAGGAATCAAGGAGGGCTCCTCTAAAAAGGTGATGCAGCCCATAGCCCAGCTGAAGTGCCTCTACATCAATGCATGCAGCATGGGAAACAAGCAGGAGGAGTTGGAAGCCACGGTGCAATTAAAAAAATATGACCTAATTGCTACCACAGAAATTTGATGGGATGAATCACACAACTGGAACACTGCAATCAAGGGCTACACGATTTTGGAAGAGACAGGCAGGGAAGGAGGGGCAGGGGTATTGCCCTCTATGTTAAGTAATGGAGAGACTGTGAAGGGCTGCCTCTGAGAAA
>VXAA01006193.1:58372-72031 GCA_013399115.1 Anseranas semipalmata | reverse complement strand
AAGGGGGTGGGGATGCTTACATAGTATATCTCCACAGTCAAATGAGGTATGTAGAGGGAAATCAGCATACCACTTTCCGTCTCTACAGAATTGTGAAATATGCCTCATTTTTTTTTCCCTTCACAGTAGATAAGCAAAAACCTACTGTAAAAGTGAACCAATATCTGTCGCATCATAACACACTGGCATGGTGAAAAACTGTTCATCAAGAAAATAAAAACCTGAATAGAACCAGAAAATAGGCTTGAAATTCTAAATATTCAGTGAAAAGGCACTTCCAATAGCACAGTCATTTTGTTCTGGGGTCCTCTTCTACAGGAGAAAGGGGGGAAAGAACCAAAAGCACAATTTTTATTTTCATAGAGATATCATGGCTCTGATTGCACTAACACATACCTTCTTCATGCATGAAGAAAATTCCTAAAGTCTAAATATTCCTGAAAGTACATTCAGTGTATAACAGAAATTTAAACCAGGCTTGAGAATTCTCAAAAAATGAGTAGCAATTTGGTGCTCTCAGGTCCTGATTGTCCAGCGTAAAGTACACCAACAAGAATTTCTCTGTTTTCTTCATGGAAAACAATTCAGTAGCTGGAATGACAAGACAGGTAGGCCACATCACAAAATTCTTTCCCAAGGCAGTATGTTTACATTAGGAAGCTGTAAGAGTATTGTAATGTAACACATTGTAGTCACATGCAAAGGCTGCTTTGGATGTAGTCTATGAACTACAAAGATTTAAGATTCTCAGAATATAGACTAACTCGGCCCTTAAATAACCCCTGCCCTAACCCTAATCTCTTACCATCTCTAGCCAAATGTCTAACAGGTCTACTGGTCTATTCCTAGATTTCCTTCATATGTGAAAACACGTATCTCACTATGTAAACCTAATATAACCATGAGATTAGAAATATATTTAGCAAATGGAGCCCTTAATATTTGCCCACTATCCCATTTCTCAGTTACTGCAACACTACTGCGTTTGAGTGTCATCAGTGTCTTGAAACTGAGCATTATTTACATTGTAGGTTTGCTCTAGTTCAAATGTAGGGCTTCATCTGTGATTACAGCTGCTACGCTTTCATGAATGGCCATTTGTCACCTGGGACACAAGTGTAATGAATTTTCAAGAATGAGAGAAAAAGGACAATACCTTAAAACTTACTGAAAGCTTTAAAACTAACATCTTTAACTGCTTTCCTGCTGTGGGTGGAAAGTAGAGACTAGATATGCATACGGACAAATGTGAACGAAATACAGAGCAATGTAATGTTGGAGGAAAAAACTATGTGCTTACTTGCCATTTATAAGACCCTTGGAAAATCAGGACTGTTGCTGCAGTTTCTGCCAATGTGTAGAAGCAACTGCTGAGAGACAAAGTGAACCTTTCCCAAAGCACATGTTCCCATGCATACCTCGTATGCTCCTGTCAACACCAGGAGGCAAGACCACACCTCTCCCTCAGTCTTTCGGTTTTGTCCATACAGCTGTGAAGCCAAGTTCTCTCTGATGCATTACATTGATGCAGCTCTGCTGATACATGTGACTGGGTTAAGCCACAATTGTTCAAATGTCCTCTGAATTTATGTGTGCTTTTGGAAAATATTTTTAATATACAACCTTGTTAATTAATCCAGAGAGCTGATGTCCTTGGTCTAACTACTGTCAACTACTATTTGAACTACCTGAAACTTCTTATTCTCTGGCCTTGATGAACATATTCTTTCCCTGCTTATACCCATCCAGAATGTTTCTGCAAAGATGACTTTCCAAGCTCCTCACCTCTGATCATGACACACTTCTATTTGAATTTTCCACTGTTTCTTTTTCATTACCATATTGAGCATATGCTTATTTCCTTCTACCTATATGTCTTTCCTCTATATTTGAGTGATAACCAGTAAAATGGGGTCTGGTCCTTACTACATTCACCACCTTGCATATAATTGCAAATACAGCAGCATTACAAGTGTTAAAGTACAGTTCTATAAAACAGTCATTTCATTGAGATACATTACTCTAGATTTCTAAAATATTGGGAGGGATGATTATGTTTGCCATCAAAATATGGATTTGAAATTATCTAGTAAATCAATACTGTTGTAAAAGATTGCATTTTTCCCCTCATGTCAGACATTTGGGTTATTATGAAAAAGCTACAGCCTAGCAATGATACTGTAGTCCATTAGCAATTGCAGTATCAATCACAACTATTTATTACTCTTACTAAGCAGATTTTGACAACTAAATATGAGAGGAGGTATAAAAGCACATTGGAAGATGCCACCTGTATCCTCGTTCTGAGGACAGCAGCTGCAGCCCTACCTCTGTCCTACATAGCCCAATGGGAAGAGAAATGCCCATTGCTTCATGACATTGTATTTTCTTCCTCCTTCAGTTTTGTATGTCTCTTGCTTGAATGCTTCAGAGTTAAATCAAAGACAGCTGTAAGTTAGCATTGAAAGCAATCAAACAGCAAAGATAAAATCATGGTATAGGTCATCATCACTGTCTCAAAGAGTCAGTTTTACAACAAGAACACTTTCACCACAGCCTTGGTGACAAAGGTATATTGCTTGAGAAGGAAGGAGTGAAAACGCATAATCTCTATGGAAGGGGAGGAGGTAAGACTGTATGAGCCCAGGAAAAGATAACTTTAATGGACAAGGTGATAGTCTGGGAAGATTTATGCAAAGAGGAAGTAAGCTACAAGCCAGACATGTTCTTCTTCATTCACAAGTAAAAGTCAGGCCTGTAGAAGATCTGAGTGGTTACAGGACTCTTTTCATATTTCTTTCTTAGTCCAACATGTGTCAGATGACCTCCAGAGGTGCCTTCCAACCTATGTTATTCTATTCTGTCACCTACAGATGGAAGAAAAAGCACTACATTGTTATGAGATTTTGCTTCTGGGTGATTTGGAGCACCCCACAGCAACCAAAAGGGAGTCACGGAGCCAGTGGACCAAGTCACAGAGTGGGAGAAAGGCATGAATTGTGGAAATCCAACCTAAGAGCTGGACATCTGTGGATGTAGTACATGTACTCTAAAAAGTGTCAGCAGCACAGACAGTCTAGTGACTGCAACACCGTACAGAACAGTAATTACAAGGCTGAAAGGCCTTTGTCCTTTCCATCCTCTAATCATGTTCCAAGTGCTAGATGAGAGACTCAGCTGTTGTGCATTCTACAGAGCAGAAATGTGATATTTTTGTACTTACTTTTCAGAATGGGTCTACTTATTAAGTCAAGATAAAAGAGTGGGAAACGTGATTTTTAATGTGCATGGTACTCCATGTTTTCTCTTTTGTTTCTTTTGAGACAAAAAAAAAAAAAAAAAAAAAAAAAGCCAGAGTTCACTTCGTCACTTCATCTTGTGCCTTTAGCCCTGCATTAAGATCCTAATCCTCCACATAGGATATCACTTATCTATTAGGGATATAATTATTAAAAAAAGTGATGAACTTTTATAAACAAGTAAACAGCCATGAAAAGAGAACTAAGGAAGGAGCTAAAGCATATATCATTCTTGTCATTGTTGATGTGGTTTTAATAACGCATCCTTTCTCATATGATCAGTGGATTTTAAATGCTTATTAGGCTATGTGAATTTAATATCGTCAATCTATCCACCTTTTTTATGTTTTATTAAAAATGGATTTTTATTTTCTAGGGAAGTAGAGGATGAATAAATTACTCCAGACAAGACCATAAGGTTACTGTATTTTTGCTAATCTTTTCCGTGCCTTTTAACCCTCTGCTAGGTTGCTACTATCCAGGGATAGAAGTAAGATAAACTGTTTCTAGATATAATTAAATATAGTCTTTCTTCCAAAGTTAAAAATACATTGTTTTAGAAGCATACTTTGGCATTTGAATCAGCCTCACTGGCTTTATTTTTTTAACTGCATGAACATCTTACAATGTTTCATCTTGGCAGAAAGCTTTAGGGGGGAAATAATAATGAGGAATTGGGGGAAAACAGAGCAAAATAAAGTGAAAAGAAAGAAGAAATAAAGCAATATTTTGGCACTCAAAATATGGAGCACTGTAGGCAGAAGGGAGAATACAGATAAAGTCATGTAGAGGATAGGTTATTTGTAAGTGATCTTTTGAATAGTGAGCTTGGAGATACAGTATATTTTCTTTATCTTTGTGTCATTTTGGTTGGCTGGTTATTGTATGTGCTCTGAAACAGTCATGGGTAATCTGCATTAGCAGAAGTGTCATTTTGACTGCAGGGCTGCCAAGGAATGAAGAACAAATGGGAGAGATATTAAAGAATGATTGAAAGAAGAAGGACAGATTTTTAGGACAGATTTTTTTATATTAAAATAATAAATCTTTTTTCTTTCTTTTTGTCTCTAAGGAAGTATGATATGCTTTGATATGTTTCAGTTTAGCAAAAGAAAGTGACTTGAAAAAATCCAATCTCCAAAAAGGGATCTACTAGTTTGATTTCCCATATTTCACTTTTCAAAGCATTTCTACATTTCTCTGATTTGTGGGCTAGTATACATATAATTAGTGCTGATCTTCCTTCTGATTTTACTGCTGTTGAAGATAATATTCTTTGTGGCTTTTTATGGACAGCCAAGAAATGTGAACAAAGTTAAACACTAGATCTTGAAATGCTAACTGTTTGAAATGCAGTGTCCTGAGCATGTCACAATGATCTTCAGAAAATACACAAGACAACTTTTTTTTTAATGTTTCATCTACCAGTCAGATTATAACAAAACAGAGGAAAAATGCACATTCTCTATCATTGTGATTACATTAATCTTCCCTGCATGTCAAGAAGGTAGTCCTAATCTGATCAACAAGAGAATTTAAGACAGGAGGTTTAGAAACAAAAGAAAACAAATTTGCTTAGGAAGGCCACAACTGATTTTTTCACAGTTATAAAATTAGATCCTACTGAACTCTTTTTTTCTCTTTTGTTTCTCATGACTTTAAATTATTTCACTGAACCCTAGAATTCACTCCCTCAGAATATCTTTTCTATCTATAGTGTAAAGTCATACTTTCTACAATGTAGTAATAATTTACCAAGTAAAACATTTGCTATTATTCTCTGAAACTTAAATAATGAGAACATATTTTAACTCCCCTTAAAAGTACTTCTTTCTGATGGAAAATTAAAGGCTTCACGAATCATTTGGGAATGAAGAGAAGGATTCTGGTTACAGATTAGGAAACTTGACTGTAGCAGAGCTTAGTCAAATAAATATTTTTAAAAATAACACTGTTTCTGCACTGAGAATTGTGTGAGAATAACTTCACTTGCAAGAATTCTAGTATTGTCTGGACTTAGTCTATTCTAACAAATAGCATTCCGCAAAACACACAGAGTTCCTCATTGAATAGGTTGTTCTTGGAACAAACTAACTCAAGAAGTATTAATTCTGGCCACTAAGCACCAGTACATAAAGGGTGACATGCTATGGCTTGAGAGTTGTCTTCTATAAACACTTGAGACTAAAGAGCATTCCAAATATTTAAAATGGGAAAAGGAATGGTAAGATATATTAGAGAGCTAGCTTTAGGTTTGTACAAAAATACTTTTGATTTAGGTGTTTCAATACTAGACGGACAAATCTAAGTAACAACAGAACAGGATTAACTGACTATCTTTAGAGATTCCTAATTGATTGGTTACTAGTTGGCAATCTCTGAGAAAAAATATTGAGTGTTAAAACCAAATGCTTCTTTAAGAAATCAAAAGTAAAATGAGTGAGGATTAAATTAATAGATTCCTCAGCTTTAAAAAATGTCATTTTACATACATATAGTGATGTTTATTAAAAAAGTATCTTTTGCAGTGCATGATACTAAAATTTAACAAAGCCTGTCAGACATGTAAAAACTAAACACATGCTGAGTACAAACACATATTAGGATTTTTATCCTTTTGGATTAAGTGTTGGCTTCAATGGTTTTGAATTTTATTGAGAGCTGGGCACTGAATTTCCCCCAGTATCCCCATGCTTTGGCAAATTGCAGATAAGGTTCCTGATCAAGATCCATAACATAAATCTGTAATGGCATTTTGTTTCAAGCTAACCTATAGCAAAACAATAAGTAATCAGCTGAGACGAACAGTATTGTTTACCAAAGCTAACTACAGCCCAGTTCCTTTCCTATTCACTGGACAATAAAAGGGATTTCTTAAAAAGGGTGCTTTAAAGGATGGGTTTCCTGCTTTGTGCCCTTTATCTTCTCTTTGACACTACAGGGAGCACAGTAGGACACCTCCTGTAGGATAAAATCTCTCTTTTTGAACATTCCCCTCATCTGTCCTTCTGTGCACTTGGAAAATCTGCTTAACTGCTGAACACTGCTTCTTGGTCATATAAAATAAATATGTATAACTCTCTCTTTTCCAGTATACAGTAATGTACATAAGTAAATAATCATTCAACAAAGAATAAGTAATCTGCCTAAGGAAAACAAAACCTTTCCTGGCAGCAGTTCTCCTCTCTTTGAGTAATATGTTTGCTTTGGCTAAATCATCATTAGCACCAACAAATTAGCTCTTTGATTAGTGTTGCTTTGCAGTTTAAAACAAAGTGACTAATTTATCTACCCAGTAAAGAGAGAAATGTTGGCTTAAAGGAAATAGGGAAAGGGTATTTTAATTTGGCTGAAATTTTAGGTTCTTAGCTTCTTATGCTAAGAAATCTCCCTAGTAAATTTAAGAATGACAGAAATAGGCTCAGTTTATTGTTCATTAAGATTCCACTTTATGTTGAAACAATCTTACTCAATGAAATAACTCATCTTTTGCTACTTACATAAAAGGTGAAATAGAAGTTGCAAAATCTTCTGCCTCAAATCACAGAAAACTGAGAAAGGCTAGCATTTTCAGAAGTGTTCTACTTCAAGACTTGAATCCAGGCTTTCCAACTGTTCATGCCACATGGAATCATATCATAATGCCAGCACAAATTCTTGGATTGTAAGAAAGCACCAGAAATGTTGATAGTGATACAGCTATGTGAAAATGACCTTCCTCCTGCTTAGCAGAGCTTCAGAGTCCTGCTGAGAGAAAAGCCTAATGAAACTTATTTGAGAGATGGCGTCAATGAGCTAGCATACTACCTTCCATGTAGGGAGCCAAACCACTTCTGTAGTACAAGCTCTGCACACCAATAAGACATGCCATTAGAACATACATGACAGGTTTACCAGATCGGTAAAAAAAAAGTTTAAGTATCTATAAGATAATGCTGCACTTTATGGTGTCAACATGCCATGGCCAGATTTTCAAAGTTTATGGGAAGCTGACAACTCTTACCTGGGACAATACTGCTGAGAACCTCTGGAAATCCTCCCTTTTCATCTGAGTGCTTCAGAAGGAGCTGTTAAGCACGTAAGCACTATTAAGATCAACAGTGTTAGCTGCAGAAATTGTTACTTCAGCCATGATGATTACGCATAAAAATGATACAAGATCTGTAGTGAGAGGAAATTTCTTTTATTAAAATAACTGATGGGGGGAGGAGGTGTTCAGGAACATAATGCTTCAGGCCTTTCTATTTATTCAGTAATGCAGCTGCTGAAGCATTTAGAAGGTTTCCAACTACACAACTGTGGCCAACTTAAAATACACTGCATAATTAGAAGAAAGAATATTCTTGTCATAGATCCTCTAGAAAGTAAAGGTACACAGAAAAAAAAAAAAAAAGAATTAGAATTAGAATTAGAATTAATTAGAATTAGAATTAGAATTAGAATTAGAATTAGAAGAACAAGAAGAACAAGAACAAGAACAAGAACAAGAACAAGAACAAGAACAAGAACAAGAACAAGAACAAGAACAAGAACAGGAACAAATAATGCCAAATCCTACATCTAAGAGCAATTTTCTGAGGATGACAAGCTATTATGTCTATGACAGTATTCAATGGAACATACTGTTATTACAGCAAGTTCAGGAGTCTGCTTTCTCTCAAAGGAGGAAAAGGCTAGGCAAGTTTCAGTTCTCAAATCTGTGTAAGGAGTTAAATACGATACTCTCACTGAAAGTCAGTGTCAGTTTTATTCTTACCTTCCTTAGGAGCTATGGAATACACTAGACAATAATTTGTTGATTGTCAGAGAGCAATCACCTCTAAATTGCACCAGTAGTGCAGCCTAGAGCTCTATTCATTCTATTTACACTCAATTCATAGCTCACTGACATTCTTTTATTAGCCTAAGGTACAATTATTGACTTCAAAAACAAAGCAGACAGTCACATAGGAAAAAATCTGGGTGTGATCACAATAAGCAAAAGACCAAGCAATACTACAAAAAGAGGCTTGGTGCCAGATGACACAAAACTGTCTTAATCTTATTATTATAAAACGTGACTAGGTGTCATAGCAGAAAAAGGGTCCATCCTCAGTTACAGCAGATATTAACTCTGCTAAACTAGTTTTTATAATGGAGGAAAAGTGCAGTGGGGTTAAATCCTCCTACTGCTTTCAGTGTCATTATGTTATATTGCACCTAAAGCAGCACCTGCAGGAGTCTTAATGAAAGATGAAAGCTGAGTGGCAGCAAGGCTATTAAGAAAGAAAGAAACAAGGGTAGACTTATATTATTTGCTGCTTAACGGAGTGAGGAGATGTATTTGGGGCCTTATTTTTAAACAACTTCCAGCACTTCATGCATTATTTATGTGACTCTACTATGTAACTTACACAGAGGTTATCTGTATTCATCAACAGACAATATTCTGTGCTGCACAAGAGATCATTTCCTCTATCCATAGTGGTACAATTCCAGTTGTGAGGTGTGCTATTTTTTTTGTTGACTACAATGCCATCTAATGACTTTGGACAACATGGTGTGGCAGCATCGGGAAACTAGAACTGGCAATAATACAAATCAATGAACTAGCATTAACTTCTAAATATCACATAATGTCTGATGGTATATGCCTTATCAGCTTAATGCCAGCTCATTTCTGAGATTACAGATTGTTTATTCTAACCAAGGAGGTAGATATTACAGCATTTTATATCCCTCCAGTCAGCATATATTAAGATTTTTTTCTTTAGCAGAAGCCTGTTGAAAATAAATCTTCCCTGTGGCAAATTGTATTGTGACATATAATTATAGAGAGCTCAGCAATATAACTTTCACATAGATCAATACTTTTAGATTCCCAGCACAATTCTTTCTTTGTCTTTGCTGATATAAATGAAGTTTTCATGTTGAACTAGCTCAGCTAAGGTAGAATGCCTCATGTCAAGATTTAGACAAAGTGTCTGAGTTTATTCAGTGTGCAAAAGTCCAAAGAATGACAGAAAAAAAATGGAGGGAGGGAAGGAGAGAATCACGTAGACTATTTAGTCACAGTATGAAACGAAGCAGAAACTATTAGAGATTTCAGAAAATATTTTCAAAGCCCTATAAAACACACTTTTTAGTAAGCAAAAAATTTGTGGTGTATGTTACATTTTTTTCAAAGAATGCTTCTGACAAAGGTATGCAAGAAGTCCACTCTGCTCAACAGACCTTTCTCTTTTCTGTCACTCTGTTGTTCTTGGCTCCACTTTCCTGAAATACAAGGCTAGCTTTCTAAATAACTACATACAAAAGCTAAAGTTTTTATGTAAAAGCATTCCAGGAGCAAAATGTCATTTTTGAAAATGCAGTGCAGTCTTGTTTAGTTTTATATTGTGTTCAGTCTGTGCTGAACATCATTTTGAAGTTAGAATAACCATATAGGAGAAAAGTCTGAAAAGTCCTCGAGTTGCTTGGCTCCTTAACGTGAAGCATGGAGATGCCATTAAAATACACTTTTTATTGACAGCTGTGACAAAGCTGTATCTGGGACAGCTACAAGTTCTTTATGTTCCCAGATTCTTTGTAGTAATGGCAACCATGTTGTAAATGGGGGATAACATTTGGCATATATTCCTTTGAAATGACTTCCACACCATGTGTGTGGTTAATAAATACCATATGACCCACTAAACCTAATACCTTTCTATGTCAATAAACCAGTTACAGTTTTACATAGTGTTAGCGTAGCATTTGGAACCATTATATTAAATAGCTATTTCTAAAAAATATATTTTTCTTTAAGTAATTTACTATGTAATTTACTACTAGTAGTAGTAATTTACTAATTACTGTGGTTAGTCATCCCTTAAAAAGACATGTAATTATTAAATGTACGATATGTGCATTAATATGTATACAGAAGCTCTCTCTTTATTGTAACTCCTCATATGACCGTCCTCCTTCCTTCATTTGGATTAATTTAGCACTTATTTTCAACCAATTTAATCTGAGGTATAGTAGGATAAAATAGCTCTTTCTCTTGAAAATTAACTTGAAACTACACAGGCATTACAAACAAGGCAAATCTTAATTTGAAGCAAAAGGGACTGTGCTGAAAAAAAAATAATTGTAACTTATAACAGTCATATTTCTACCATTCATTCTAAATATCCCATGCAAGCTCCACAAGGAAAAAAAAAATCATTTTGCACACCCTTACCCTGCATGTGAAAATGTTGCTGTTAAATGTTCATGAGAGAAAAATTCAAAGGACGTTTAGGCATTTTTTGTCTGCCCTGAGTAACCCTTCTTCACAGACAGAGTTAGAGTCTTCTGAAGTCATTAACTTCTCATCACTTTTAATAACTTCATTTGCTACAATTCACATCTATTTCAGATATTACAATTATTAGAGTCCCTACTCTTATATGAAATGTACAGCCTTTGAATCTCAAAAGTAAAAAAGTAAAGTATGGCTATCTGCATTATATGCTCTAAAACATGTTGGTAAAATGAAGAGGAATGTTCAGAGAATTGATCAGCCATTAATCAGTGAAATTCTTTCTTACTCTCCCTTACTATGTTTGTTTGTTTTTTTCTTAGTATATACATTTCTTGTTATGCAATCAGACTGTCAAATCAATACTAAGGGATATTTTCTAAATCTGGATTTTCAACTAACTTCTTATCTGTGAATAGTCATTTGATTATCTTTCGTTTCTTTTAGTGTCTGTCTGTGAAAGGGACAGATTGACAGTGCAGGAAATTGCAGACTTACATTTATCTACCACAGGTACAGCAGAGCTGTAGTATTATAAGCTGCCTTAAACTCAAACCTAGAAGTCTTCCAAAAAGGAGTAGTGTACCTTAAAAATGGAGAGACTTGTTCACTTTGTGTTTCATACAGCAGGTTGGCTAACACCAGTGTTGGTGCTAGTCAGGGTGAATAAAGATGATAGAATCTGGACCAAGGAGGGCAATCTTCATTTCCAAGACATTTATTTAGTCTCTCCCAAAGATTTCTATGTAGGATGAAACTAGGACTTCTAAAGTCAGAATTCTGAAACTGCAGTCAAATTTATTTCAGAATATTTTAATTAAGCTGAAAATAATAGTTTTCCACAGTGTGGTCCACCAGTTACGCTATGAACTCATTACTTGAAAAGAGTACACGGAGCAGAACACACTCAGGGGAACAAAGTTTCATTCCAGGCTACACTACTGCAGTAGAATTGATGGCTGCTATTGTAATAAGTTAGAACTGGAGTCAAGTACGAGTCTGCAGCACTGAGACCATAAACTGTTACCGCCTAGAAAAAACAGCAACAACCACAAACCAAGAAAACAATAATAATAAAAAAGTAATTTATTACTATCTTCAAATCCAAACATGTTGTGGAGCAGCAGTTGGTAATGGCAACATCCCAAGGCAATAAAATGTATAGGAAGCATGTCAGTCCATGAGCAGATAAGGCATTTGCATGGAGATCAGACACTGAAGAACATGTGTTATGTTGGTAAATTGTATGTACTGGAAATGGTAGTTTTGAGGGCTGTTCCCAGTCTGTGGAGACTGCCCACAAACTCTGTGAACCACCCTGAACAATGGATGTTCTACAGTTATACAGCTTTAGATTTGATGGCTAAAGTTTTGCATTCTGATCTCATCTGCTTTTCGAGGTCACTTAGTTGAAGAGGTAAATCTAATTCAGCATATGCCATTTAGCATGCAACTGCAGGTATGCTAGTCACTGATTCAGAATTAGTCTATGCCTTTTTCCCATAAATAAGACAGGCTCTGTGCAAAAACCTGCAACCCTTGATAAAGGTCCATTTGAAAAATAACATGGCTTCATAATAAATGATAGCATCAACTCTTCATTTTGGCAAGCATTCAACATCTCTGGAAGATGGATTGAACCAGTAAGACCCATTCTACAGAAAAAAAAAAAAAAAAAAAAAAAAAAAAAAAGNAAAAAAAAAAAAAAGATGGAAAAGTTCCACTGTTCCAGGATCACCAATGGAATTGATGGTGCAGGATAGTGCTCCACCATAGCTAGTTGCACTGCGTATACAGGGGCAGATATCCATATGGGAGTTAACACTAGTCTTCTTTAAAGAAGGAGAAGTAACACTCCTAGAGAGTGATTAGAGAGATCTAATTCTTAAAACAAAACAAAACAAACAAAACAACAGCAACAGCAATAATAACAACAAAAACCAGACCTCACAAACCAGTATTAACAGCCATAATTTAATATTTTGCGTAATTAATAATGGGTTTGAGAGATCCCGATTTCTGCTGTCTATCCACTAGATAATTGTGCTACAAAAGAAATAAGTAAACGTCATCTTGTAAGCTTGTGTTCCAAGTACAAGCTAAAAATTAGCAAGAGAAAATTGTAAAAGCTATGGTGCTTTTTCATTCTTCAATTAGCCTTGGATCCATTTTATCTCACCATCTTGCATGTTTTGCACATCCCATGATCATTGAACTGCATACACTGATGTCGGTGTGATATATCCAAATAGTACTGAAGTTTTTTCCTGCTTCATCTGTGTTCAGAGCTTCCTCAGTCCAGGGGAACTTTGGAATTCCACCCCAAAGTCAACGTCTCACTCTGACAATGCATTTAAATGTAGCTGCTGAGTATCCCCGCACCCTGTCCCCAGGCTATCCAGATAAGGTATCCGGCCTACACCTGCCTGGGTTCCCCTTCCCGGGGAAAAAGGACATGACATGTCCACACCAGGTGGAAGTCTAGGTTTGTCTATATTAATGTTTTAGTTTGGGTCAGGATTCTGCTTTTGCAGACAATCACCTGACCGTCCCACATACTACATTTTGGTTGACATCATGGGGAAGTCTTGGAGCATGTGAGCTGGATTGCTTTTGGATGAAACTAGACGAGAAGATTCACAGATTCACAGAATTGTAGGGGTTGGAAGGGACCTCCAGAGATCATCGGGTCCAACCCCCCTGCCACAGCAGGCTCCCTAGAGCAGCTTGCACAGGTAGGCGTCTAGACAGGTCTTGAATATCTCCAGAGAAGGAGACTCCACAATCTCCCTGGGCAGCCTGTTCCAGTGCTCTGTCACCCTCACCGTGAAGAAGTTCCTTCGCATGTTGGTGCGGAACTTCCTGTGCTCCATTTTGTGGCCATCGCCCCTTGTCCTGTCCCCACAGACCATTGAAAAGAGGTTGGCCATATCCCTGTGTCCCCCACACTGCAGATATTTATATACATTGATAAGGTCGAATATCTGCCTCTAGAGAATCATAGAATGAATCATAGAATCATAGAATGGCCTGGCTTGAAAAGGACCTTAAAGATCATCTAGTTTCAACCCCCCTGCTCTGGGCAGGGTTGCCAAC
>VXAA01006193.1:44431-58247 GCA_013399115.1 Anseranas semipalmata | reverse complement strand
TGATCATCTTAGTGGCCCTCCTCTGGACCTGTTCCAAGAGCTCCACATCCTTCTTGTGCTGGGGGCCCCAGGCCTGCACGCAGTATTCCAGGTGGGGTCTCACCAGAGCAGAGTAGAGGGGGACAATCACCTCCCTCTCCCTGCTGGCCACCCCTTTTTTAATGCAGCCCAGGACATAGTTGGCCTTCCGGGCCGCAAGCGCGCACTGCCGGCTCATGTCCAGCTTCTCGTCCAGCAGGACCCCCAAGTCCTTCTCCGCAGGGCTGCTCTCGAGTTCTTCTTCTCCCAGTCTGTATAAGTACCTGGGATTGCCCCAGCCCAAGTGGAACACCTTGCACTTGGCCTTGTTGAACCTCATGAGGTTCTCTTGGGCCCACTTCTCCAGCCTGTCCAGGTCCCTCTGGATGGCATCCCTTCCCTCTATGGTATCAATTCCCTCTATTGTATCAACAGCACCTCTTCACACTCCAGCCAGAAATAAGCATTCAGTCCATTGAGCCAAATTAAACCTACAATGAAGTAAAAGACAGAGAAGTGTGTACAGTGTGGATGTCAGTTCCTCAGCAACTATTTTTTCTCTTCACAGATGGAATCCTAATAGTTGGCACCATTTCCTGACATAGCTATGGCATTCAAGCTATTGACTTCAGTCTTTATGTAGTTGTACAAAGGCAGGGGAAAAGGCAAGGACATAGTCTCTCCCTTCTCCATTCCCCCAGTCTCCATTCTGCCTTCTGGCATAAAATTATTAGGGCTTGACAGGAGAGATGAAGATTTTACTGTTACTTCACTCCATCAAGAGCAAATCAGGAGTAAAACCACTGAGATCAGCTGAATGAAAATGATACAAAAATGATAAAACAGTGGCATGAAGATGGATAGCAAGCCCTTTTCTCAGGGTAAAGTGTATCTACCTGGTAGCATATCCAGGAAGAAAGGCAAAGATATTTGTTATTTCTGTATAAGGAAAGCTAGTAAAATATATGACAGAAGTCTAGTGTTATGTAATCTGTTGCCTATATTGGGATCTTGCCATTGCCCATTACGGTTCCACAGCTTAACTACAAGGGGAGATTGTAGTTTATGGGTCTGTTCCCAGCGTTGATCAAACTTTTCTTCAAGAATTAGTGCGAAGATACAGCTGATCAGACATAAAAGCCCAGCACAGTGTGCTTTCTTTGATTTATCAACATTTTTTTTGTTTGTTTTCAGATTATTTTGGACATAATGGAGTCCCTATACTGTGCATCTCCCACAGACAACATACTGAAATCCATTCTAGGTCAAGAAATGTTGAAGAGAACAGTATATCATAAATACTTTTACTCAAGACTGAGCAAAAGATAGGGTTTGGCTAGCCTAGAGAAAGGGTAATACTGCACAGTGTTTCATATTTTGTCTTTAATTATCCATACTTACCCAGTGAAGAGTTTGGCGTATTAATATTACCCTACAGCACGCTGAAACTGTACAACTATCATTGCCTCAGTATAATAAAATCAGTCAGAGAAAGACTGAAATACATGAGAAGTGTAATTGTTCTGCAGAAAATTTTGTTCATGGGATTTGGAATTTGTAATTTAGAGAGAATCTATTTTAAACAATAATGTGGTAGATGTGATATTCTAGAGGGCAAACATTTTGGCACCCGTTGGCACTAGACTAGTTTAAGACCATATTCTAAGAGGTCCCAATTACCAATCCTCAATGTGAGTTTCAAATACTTGGCAAATTTCTAGGACCTGCCCCATGAGTAATAAGCAGATCAGGAAAAAAAAAAAAAAGAAATCTGGATATTTTAAGATACACAACACAATTATACTCACTACTTAACTAAATTATGCTAAATTATAATCTGAACATCCTTAACCACACTTCAGAAAAATTGAATTTCATTCCCAATACTTTTCACCTTTTTACATTCTGTAGTATACATACTAGATTTAACTGCAGTGCTTTCAGTAGTTAGGCTGAAACACCTTGTTTTAGGAAAGATGAAATGCTGTAGAGAGACACATTGTTTTAAAAGTGTCAAAATACTTTACATATGTGTCCAACACTGATTGAAAAGAATCAGTTCCTGATCTGGGCTGTCTGTTGAAAAGCCCCGGTGTTCAAAAAAACAAAAAAAGACTCAGAGTGACAATTGGACTGCTCTTCTGTCTTCCAATCACTATTGGTTTTCACCATTTATATTGCACTGGATAGAATAATCACAAGTATCAAACCTAGATACCTAGATGTATAGTTTGGAAGTAAGAGTTGCTTCTTCATGCATCTGCTAAATTTTGCTGGGTGGTACTTACAGAAAAGCAGATAATAAGCAGATACAGAGGGCAATTGGGAGCAGAGCATAGCAGAATAGTAGAGACCTTCTGAGCTGCTGAGACAAATTTATCCATAGAAAGAATTTGAGCAGCAGCATTTCTTATTACTTAAAGCCCATGAAAGACACATTCTCAGTGACTTATAAAGGGGAAATTACACTAGAGTAGATAGGACCAGATGGGTATATAGGGAAAACTGAGTAGGCAGCCATCCAGTCAAATCACTTAATTCTTTAAGAATAAGAACAGGAAAGAGAGAGATTGGGCTATGAACACTGTTAAGAAGCAATATATGTCAGGAGAATTTACTGTAACTGTCTTTCACAGAGACAAAGCACACAGCTTTTTGCTGCCCCTTCAGCCGACTTTGTTTTGCCTAGCATATGAGTCCTAATATCTGCATTGTTGTGCTAATGAGTACTACGTCTTTCTTGGGTTTTAGTGGATTTATAACGGCAGGGCCTAAAATGCCATTTCAGCAACCTGCAAAGAGCTCGTGTCACAGAATGAAATTGCTGTTCTTACCATATTGCCACCTCCCAGATGGAATCAATAGGCTGTCCCTTCTAGTTCGGGATTCGGCTAGTTCGCAGGTTTTAAATACTCCGGTGGGTAACACTACACCACACAGACAGAGAATTAAGTGTTGTCTGGCCAACATGAGCATTATTCACTGGTTGGTCTCTATCACTGTTAACATAAGAAGAGCATGCTGCTAACCAACAGTTTCCACCAGCAGTGGAAAGCCATTAGAGTTCAATCAATTTCCTGTAAGCCTCTTTCTATCGCATTCGGCGTTCATGTGTTTGAACATCTTTGCACAGCATAGTGCTGCACTGCCGAATACAGACTATGTGTCACAGTTTCATAACCAATACCTTTGTCAATGGTGACCTAAACATTTCACTCCTAATTCTCTGGAAATAGATTCTTTCTCCAAAACAAAATGATTATATCTAGTCCTAACCCATTTCTCCTGTTTGATAAGAACAGTATCACAAAGACTGTTCAGTCTATATGGATTTTCCCTCAGACCCTACTCTGTCTCTCTCCTCTAGCCTTTCATTGACAAGTCCACCCATTCTTTTCCTACACTACTTTGTTATTAATCGATATTCTGACTAAAGGCATCTGTCACTGAGAATGATGCTACGTGGTGGCACTATATGGGATTTCTCAGGATTAAAGTACTTGCCTGCATATACTTGCACTTTGCTTTTGTATTAATTGCTTATTTCACAGCAAGCAAAGCTCTCTCATGAAAGCTGTTCATCTGGCACATGCCAATTAACAATGGAAAAATCACTTAACTTTGGTGGCAGGAGTATGGCCTGAAATCTTCAGCTGTCAATCAGAGCCACAATATGCAACTTCTTGCACTCCTTCATGCATCTAAATTTCTGATCAAAGAACTAGTAACAATGAACACCAACTTTTGAACTGCAATATAATGTACAAATATGTCAGTTAATAAATTCTTGCTCTCTTGCCTTCTTTACAGTTATTTCTCATGCTTTGAGCATCTTTCAGACCAAGTCAGACTAAATCTATTGTCAAACCTTTCACAACCTGGTAGGCCTCTTTCACACAGTACCTTCATATAGGACACTAACTTCCTCTATAAAAAATCTCACTGTAAGAAATTTGCTTCAAATCCACTACTGTAATACTCTTAACAACAAGATGCAGTAGTTCCAGAAGTGTTATTTATTAACAGAGCATACTGGAGTCCCACTGTAAACATCTTTCTGTTTTAAAGTAAAATTTTAAATTTAAAATAAAATTTAAAGTAATTTTAAAGTAATTTATATTTTAAAGTAAAATTTTAAAGTTATTTTAAATAATAAAATAATTTAAAGTTTCCCTGCAAGCTGTGGCATAAAAGTATAGAACCTTTAGCCCTTGATTTTCTGCCATAAATCTCAATTACATCCCTAGCTTGGATGCTCCACATCTATGCAAGTGCTTCTACAGTTATGCCTGTGTATTGTCAGCTAGAAAGGCTGAAGGACCAGTGCTTGTTTGGTTGGAGGGTTTTTTTGCTTGTTTTTGTTGTTGTTGTTTTGTTTGTTTTGTTTTCTTTGTCTGCTTTTTTTTTTTTTTTCCTTTGTCAAAATACAGAATGGTTTATTTCATAGTAAAGATTTGACCTTGTTCTGATTTTGGTAAACAGAATCTATAATCTTAGTAACTTCAGTTTGGATCAACATAAAGCAATATAGAAGAGAACACACACACCCTGCCAAGTTCTCACTCCACGTGTAAAACAATGGGTTGGAGCTGATCATTACTGCTCAAGAATAAGATCTAAGAAGCATGAAAACATCAGATAGTGCCAGTACTAGTAGTAAATGAATAAACAAATAAATAAATTGTATTACGAGAGAAACAAAACAGAGATTGTCATTGTATCAGTATAAGTCCATGGAAAACACCTGGAAAAAAAGTTCACAGAAGAACAAGAGGGACAATTGCAAGTGTCATAAACAGAGCTGAAATCTCAGTTGTTTATCAGCCCTTTCTTTACAAAACCTTAGGACGCTAACTGGAACATAAGGACATGATTTCTCATGTAACAGACAATAGGGGTATGAAATTTGTTGTCTTTAGAAACTTCTAATGCTATCTGCTCCTTTTGCCTATGTCTGTGTTTTTAAAAGGGCAGAACTGGTGGAGATTATATTTTAGCAGTAAGCTTCAAAGTTCTGGCCTACCATTTGCTCCATTCCAAAGATATTACAATAGCAACAATACGAATACTCATTTGATCCATTAGATGTTGCTAAGCACCCACACTTATTGTGCTGATAAACACTCTGCCTACAAGAAAATTACTGAAATAATAAGGGCAACTGGTAAAATAAATGTACCTGGTAATGATCTGCATAAGGAAGCAAAAGCAGCCTGCAACACTGACCGCTTCAAAGCAAAACAAGGCCAGTGAATTAGTATGGAAATTATAAACCAGATATATTGAATTTTTAGCAGTGATGGGCCTATATAACATGTAACCAAAAAAAAAAAAAAAAGCCTTTGTAATACTGCTTGCTCTTTCACCAGGATTAGGTTTTGTGGCCATAATAAATGGTGACAAGACATTAGGCAAAGTTTCTACTGCTGCAAGCATCTTCCTTTTTACTGGAACCCTGTTTTGTCTTAACACTTAAAACAAAAATAAATATAACACTGATTTTTGAAAGGTAGTGCTCTAGGTCCATCTACTGAAATAGTTCATGTTATGTATACATCAGAAGCAAAATCCAGACAGCTGAACTACTTTTAAACAGGGGTCATGGGGTAGATGAAAAGGTTCAGACCACTTCAGTTCTCTGTAGAGATTATATAGGGATGGAGCTGGTGTACCAGGCAGATGCTGGCATAACAGAACAGGAATAAACGAGGAAGAAAAGAAAGAAGGAAAGAAGAGGAAAATGTGAGTCAGAAGTGTGAGTCAGAATGTTGCATTTGCATTCTCATTTACCTACTGCTTGAAAGAGACCCTGCATGTGCACATTTAATTGGTTAGGCAGGCAGAATGGGTTTGCACAAAAGGAAGGGAGTAGAGCAAATTACTATAGTCAGCATATGGATTTTCTATACTAGACTGCACTGAAAACTGGCAATTTCCCTATACATTTTCTTTGACATCAATAGAGTAGAGATCTCTCCAGATTACTGTTAAGATTCAAGCTTAAGTAAACACATCAGAAAATAAAATGCTGCTTGAACTCTTGCATTTCATCTGTTCTGAACAGTATACAAAAAATTGATTTCTATGTTTTTACCTAGTATGATAGTATGACCTGACCCATGTAGCCATAACCACTGTCTTTTCACTAGCTAGGTGAAGATTAGGAGCTCTTTCGGTAAGGAAAGATCTGAATTTAACTCAGTAATGAAACTTAAAAAAAAAAAAAAAAACACTTTGTAGATTATAACTAGATTGATAGTGCAGAGTTCCCATGACATTTTAATCTGGTGAAATTGGATTTTATAACTGATTTAGATTTATTATGTCTAGACTAAATTTAAACTATATTTTTGTTAGAAAAAAAAAAAAAAAGAAAGACAAGCATTCAATCAAAGCAAAATGATAGTTTTCACTTTTCTTAGACTCCCTAGCAGGAGAGACTAGAAGAGAAATTATATTCTCTTAATATATATCTAGAGTAGATTTACAGACTGGTGAGCATCAGACAGGCACAGGATGAAGTAGAAATACCTCTCTTTTATTAAATTATATCAAAACACCATGATACAGCCTCAGAAACTCTCTTTTCATCTGGAGCCATGATTATTTATTCAACCATTGTCCTCTATTCAGATATGCCATTGGTTTCAATTGAACAGTGTGGCAAGAGAACGGGAAAGAAATTCTGTGTTGTTGTATAAGTATTATGTCAAGTGCACTAAAATAAATGATAATTAAATATTATTGTTACACTGTTTACCTAGCAAAAATTTTACATTCGTATTCTCAAATAGCTACTCCTCAAAGGGCATCTTGTATAAGGATGCTGGCCTTGTCAAATGGGTAGGATGTGCTTTCATAGGAGGGAGTGACTGGAGTAATTACTGCAAGGTTAATTACAAAATAACAAAATAGAATTTACCTGTCTGATAAATTTCATGCTGTATTTGTTTCTGATGCTGTATAACAACATTAACGTATAGGTAGAACTTTCCTTATTGAACACAACCAAAACACAAATTCTACAGTGGTTTAAGGTCATTGTAGTCCAACTTCTACCTGAAAAACACAAGTACAGATAGAGCTAATTTTGGTCCATACTTTCAACTCCCAGTTTAGCTGTAGTCAATACTGGTAATGTGTATGTAGGTGGCTGAGGAAGGACATATATTTATGGAGAATCACCTAAGAGTTCAGTATGCAAGAAAGTTAAAGAAATTAAAAAAAAAAAAAAAAGCAGGAAGAGACAAACAAAGAACTATTGCCTTTGAAATTCCATAGTTAGGACTTGAAGCATGACAACATGTTCAGAAATTCAGAAGTCTAAGTAATTTAGTTTGATGCTTAAATATGCAGTTTAACATCTAACCTTAGCCTCCCAATATCTCACAGCCTTAGTCTACAATTGCCATTTAAAATTTACATGAAGAATGAATTTGGTTAAGAAGCTGAGGCTCTGTGATATGTAGCTTTCTTCATTTCTTCCTTTAGTACATGTGGATTCAATATGGACAGTCACTTATATACATTGTATTTTCTTCCCACCTCATAATGCTGTGTGTATTTAACACTTATAACACGTATAAATATTACACCCTTTAATATTTAACACTTTAAATATTATGTGGAAAACTGGTGTCATCTTTATCCTAAAACCAGGAACTAAGGACAGGAAAGACTAGACTAATAAATGTAGACTTATCAATGATCAGTACTGATGGCATTATTGGCACTATTCTGCCATCAAGTTAAGCACACAGTCCTGCATTATGCATATAAGTTCCCCACCTAAATAAGGTGTATGGTATTCATTAGGGGCCAAAGAAAGCAATTTGCCACAGTCAGAAAGCTCAGAGAGCTGCCTTAGTTAGGCATCAGGATACTCCATGTTACTCCAACATCATAGGTTCTTTCTATGAAAACCCTTCATCCAGCATATATTTGTACAGAATTTAGGGCCTAAACATGATCAGTCCTTTTTCACTGGATGGCTGAACATAATCATTAAAGACCAGTGGGCCCAAAAAGTCATCAAGCTCATCTTTCCTACCCTCATTGATAAGCTACTTGGGACACGTTTCTGCAAAAGCACAGAAAACAAGTCTAAAACTTCGTAATACTCTTTCATCCGTATTTTAGAAGAATGGCTTATATTTTTGCAGATCCTTGGTCTTTTTATGACTTTCAGCTGGCATGGATTGATGGCAGCCAAGATGAAGCTAACCAGGCTTTAGCCTCCTGCTTGCTACTCTTTATTCACACCGTCTGGAGCACATGCTCTTCTGTATCAAGTTACAAGGCAGCAGGCAGGCATAAACACGATGTTAGAAAGCACCACCCCCCAAAAAATGGAATGGATTTACTAGCTGACTCTGAAATATGAGCTTTACAATCCAGTACTGACTATTTCCCTGTACTGGATCAGACAGGGGTAGAGCTTACTTTCTTCACAGCAGCCCGTATAGTAGTGTGCTTTGCAGTTGTGGCTAGATGAGCGTTGGTAACACACCAGTGTTTTGGTTATTGCTGAGCAGCGCTGGCACAGCATTAAGGCCGTCTCTCCAATGCCCTGCCGCTGCCAAGGGCCAGCAGGCTGGGGATGAGCAAGAGATTAGGAGGGGACACAGCCAGGACTGCTGACCCAGTCAGCAGTTTTTTTTTTTTTTTGCTTTGCTTCAGTGTGTGGCCTTTGCTTTTCTTTCATTTAATTGTTGTTATCTCTGTCCATGAGGGTTTTACACCTTATGTTCTCCCTCTTTCCTGATGAGGATGGGGAGTGACATAGTGGCTTGGTGGGCACTTGGTGACCAGCAAAGGTCGCCACCACACTTCCATTCCACTGTGTATGCTTAAATCCAGGTGGCAATTTGGTCTTTAGAGTTTAGTCTTGCTGACTATAACACAGGTTTCCTAAAATGGGTTAATATCAGCATAAGCACTTGCAGCTTACATATCAAAATGTGTTTTGGTGCCCAGTCCTAGAAAGTGAAGGCATGAGCCCAGACGTACCAGCTATAAATCTTGGTGATGGTTCCTGGAAACCAGTTTTTGAAGATGCAAATTAACATTTGGTTTAGGAGTTTATCTTGTCACCTATGATATATAAACTATTAGAACGCAATCTTATACAACCAAATCAGAGAAATCTAGTAGAATTAAATAATTTCTTATTCAGCTAAAAGTCTGTTATAAAAAAAATCTTCAGAGAAAAATAAAACAGAAAATTAGGAAAATCTGAGTATTGTCCACCTATAAAAAATCTTCAAGGAAAATCTCTTTCAGATATTCATTCTTGGGCATAAAATAAAATAAAATAAAATAAAATAAAATAAAATAAAATAGAAGCACTTTCCTTTTTTTTTTTTTTTCCTATTTCTTTTCCTAAGTGGCTAACCCTCCTACTATGGTGTGGTACTAAATAAAATCTATCTGCAATGTTTTCCATTCCTTCCCAGTAAAAACAGTACTGTGAGACAAAATAATTCCCTCACACTTTGGCCCTCTTTTTCCTTACTTTGTCTAAGAAGGTAGTTTAATCCCTATTGTTTTTCTTGTGGATTATTTAAGAAATAGAAAACAGACTAAAATATGTCACTTTTATTAAGACATTTTCATAACATGTTTATACCTTGAAATTACTGAAAAGCAAAGAATTCAAATGAAATTTCACACAAGGGCACAGTCGGAGTTTTGTTGCAAAAGAGAAAACAAAAAGAGTGGATCTGTTCTATTAAACTATATTGATCTGATGATCATTGACTAAATGATTTTCCCCCCAAAAAAAATGATGGGATGATTTTCAGCAAGAATTTGCTCCATTAGCATTTAGATCTTATTAAGAAGCAAATCCCAGGAGAATATAAGGAAGGAAAGCACTGGCCAACTGCTCTCCCTACATGATCAGTAGCTCTTCCTAAAAATAATGACCTCTCTCACACACTCTGGAATTTCAAATATACCTGAGGTCCTCTAGGACATAAACATGAGAATATGTTCAGGGGCAAAAGATTGATGGTAGCAGAGCATTGACAAGAGATTATTTGGCTGTGTTGTCTATCTTCAGCTGTAGAACACAATAGCATAGGCCACAGTGCCTTGCTAGAAACGTGCAAGAGCCAAAATTTGGAGACCAGACCTTGTTAATCTCTTCTGAATAGTAAGTATTGCAGAAGAGCCAGGGGAAATAGGAGGTCTGGGACAAAGGACAGGCAGATATTCAAGTTCATTTATGCATCACTTTCTCATACCAGCCTGCTCTTCATCAAAAATTGTAGAATGATTGGTACTTGTCTTCATGTGCATGAGATAGTTTTGTTTCTGCTGCAGGCTCTGAAGGGTTTGCATCCCTCATGTATTTTGAGCTATCTTACTTTATATTATATTTTTTCAGCAGACACATTCCTAGACTTTCTGTAGCCATAAAAATAATTAAATAAATAAAAATAATAACAACAACAAAAAAGCAATATTTTTTCTTTTTTTTTCTTTAAAGATATTTTATGTGACATTTTACAGACTTGCATGAGCCAGTTCAAGTTGATGTTTGAACTGCTGTTCTTACATTGAATAATACAGAGTGCCTCATTGACTTGTTTTGATACTTCTTGCTTTAATATGCTACGACATAGCTGTAAAAAGTAAACATCTTTTCCAAAATCTACTGAATAAAAACAAATACACTATAGCATTTGAGAGCATAAAATTCCAAAAATATTACATAATGTAAACAATTAACTAAAATTCTCATGAAAGTCAGCACCCTACAGGTGAGCAGTGTCTTAAAGCTGAATCTCAGAGAAGACTAAGAAAAATGATGTTTTTAAGTGCCAAGATGATCTTGACACGCTTGTAGGTCAAAACAGAATTTTCTGAAAAAAATGTGGGGTATTTTTTATCAGAGGTAAAACAGACAGGTGACAGGATTATAACTCTCAAAATATTTGTTAGTTCCAAAATTTAAACTCCTTATCTTGATAAAGTACTGGTAATTATGAAGAAGAAGGAAGCCATTGTAAGAGTAACAGTTTTTTGTATCAGCTTTCTACTATTTTCTATCAAAATAGTGGGTTTGATGGCTTTTGGGCTTCAAATGTCATGGGCACAGCTTTCCTTTTATATCTTGTCGATGTATCATTTTATTGATCATCTAATTATTTCATTTGGCTCCCAAGTAAGAGGTACAAAAAGCAGAACCAGAATTAAAACTGATTAGTCAGGTAGCAACCATATTTCTTACTCACAGTTCCCCTCCTAAGAGATAAGAACTGTGCTGAACCCATCTATACAATTATAAAACCTAAAGATGAGAATAATGTATGTATTTGCGTGTGTTGTGTATTGAGGGTACTGATGGTATGTTGCTGCTGTTTTCTCAAAACTGGGTTTAAAATGTACCTAAGTTTCCATTTTCTTTTATATTCATTCTTTTCATTATATTAGCTCTTTTCCAGGTTTATAATGTATTTTACTGTCAGCCTTAATATATCATTATTCCTACATTTCTACCTCTTAAATTTGTAGTGATGTCTCCTATTTTATGAAATGATTCCTCTTTCTGAACAAAAGCCACAACCTTTTAAGCATAGTAGTGCCCCATTCAGCTGCTATTTAGCTGATATAAATGGGAGGTATAAAAGCAGATACCAAGATATCAACTTTCTCACACAGATTAGCTCTCCTATTATTACAGTAATCATACTCTAAACAAACTAATCAGACAATAATCCATGTCCTAGTCATTATGACCCCATCACATGGCGATTCCAGAAGGTTCCATGTGGACAGCCAAAAGTGCATATCAGTTCCCACTCTGTACGCTCTTTTACTTCAGAGTAAACACCAGAGTCTCCTAATGTGGAGGAATTCATAGACTATTTTTCTTGTCTTTTGAATTCATTTAAGAAGGGGTAAGCCAGAGTGTGTGTTTAGGAGTACAAAGCGATCATTTTTTAACCACTGGTGGGAAAGCAGTTTGCCAGTAGAGAGAGAAGTGTTGCAGTCATGCATTAGTCAAGCAGGGTTGGACCAATAGATCACAGATAACTGTACAGCATATAGCTGTGAGTTTCCATGTTTAAACTGGAAAGTGAAAAAAAAAAAAAAAAAGTCAGTGCTGGGAACTGAGACAGGAGATTTTTCAAAATGTGCTCTCCACTCTGCTCTGGTGACTAAAGTCAGTTGCAAGGAAATTCAAAACCAATTTGGAAAATGGAATGCAACTATATCTATGAAGATTGCTCTTCGTAGCACAGGCTAATAGGAAATATTCCTGTGTGAATTATTGTCGGGCATGTATGTTTACCTTAAGGCTTCAGCAGATGGTAAATGGCATTCTAAAAGTTTGATACTAAATTTCAGCTGAGTTGTATGTTGATACCACTAGCAATAACAGTTCTAATATCCCTAGACAAGTCAAAACACATCAGGAAAATAATAACAACTTCAGGACAGCAACCAGAAGCAGAAATTTCACTCAGTCATAATGTTTAGCTGAAAAGCTTTTGTAGTGAAACTATGGCTGTTTACAAGACTAGAAGTCTGAACAATATGATTTAGCTCATGTCTCAGAGCAAATATAATATCAGCTGGACTTAAGCTCAATGTTCACTACAAGGTTCCAATTTAAAAAAAAAAAAAAGATTATTTGAATAAAAGAGCCAAAGCTAATGGAGTTTTGTGGTTGCAACCCAAGGGAAGAAGAATGCCCCAAAGTCCTACAGCAATTTTACAATCTACTTCATTTTATTTTAATGGATGACTCTAGAGGTGATGGAAACATATATAATCCATTAAATATATCATTTCAGACATGATTCATATATGTTCAAAAGTGTATCTGTGCTCATTATGACTCTCTTTTCTGTTTACTGAACCTTTACATTTTTAGCACTTCGCTGTTTCTAGAGAGAGGTTTAATTTCAGTTCAATGCAGACTGTTACACAGGAAATAAACAGTGCTTGCTCTGTCATGAATACTTCTCCTTTTTCAGTTTTGTCACTCTCAGCACGTAAAATAAAAGATCAGTTGGACTGAAAGTTGGTTGTTGCTTTTTGGCCAACACAGCAAAAACACTAGCCAAATCTTTTGCAGACAGAACAGAGTTATACCAAGCTTAAGTTTACAAATGGAAGGAATGCCAAAACCATTAGTGGACCACAAAGAATAGGTTCTTCAGAGATCTGTGCCCAAGACATACACGGTGGGGGTTAAGAAAACAAATCATAAGCTCATTTGAAATGGTTTCAGGTTTTAGTCCAAAATGTAATGTGTAAAGACTTCCAACAAACACAAGGACCAAAAATTAGAGTCTGATTCTGACCCTTTGTTTAATGACCAAAACTCCTGAATCTTCCCAATAATGCTCTACCACTCTTTTTCTGATGAAATCAACCCTCTTCGCTGTGGGAAAAAAAAAAAAAAAAAAAAGGTTTGTGCCTTTGTCAAAAAAAGATCCAGTTGGTGACATTTTAAATAAGCTGTTGCTTTGGTATTTCCCCGAGAAGACTGACTGACCGCTCAAAATACCACTTTAACCTTTTCCTTATTTTTTGTCTGCATTCTTCATATTCTCTGTGTTTTCTCTCACTCACATACAGCAGTTTGTCTTTCACCTAACTGTCTCCTGGTCAACACACAGAAATGAAACATCTCCCAAGTGGAGTTCAAAATGTCAAGAAAGTTAGCAAAAGCAGATTTTCTTCTCCAAGCTGAAAGATATGTTTTCCTGGAGGTTTTTGATATTCCTTGCTTATCTTTGTCAAAATACAATACTTGATTTATGTATAAGAATCTGGCCAC
>VXAA01006193.1:21989-44422 GCA_013399115.1 Anseranas semipalmata | reverse complement strand
AAAAAAAAAAAAAAGATAAAATCGGAACTAAAATGGGTGTCACCATAAATAGATCAATCAAATAAATAAATATTGGTCTGTTATTTTCAGAACACAAAGCAGGAGCAAGTAGGTAGTTTTTAAAATATACAGTGGCATTCTATTAACAACTACAATTAATGTTAGCTTACACGAAAGACTGACATTTTCAATTGCACAGAGCTTTTCACCAAGAGATCGCAATATGCTTACTCTAAGCTGTATTTTGAAACCAAAGCTCAGAAAGGTTAAATGGCAAAGCACATCAACAGCACAGATGAAAATGGAAGCCAAACTTCCTGAATCACTATCACTTGCTGTCATGACCATGCTATCAACCTCTATAGGACCTTTTGAAACCATGTCAAAATTACTGGATTAACTTGAGTATCTCCTCTCTAGGCAGACCAATGGAGGACATTAGAAAGGAGATAATGTTTTGCAACGTTAGACGTTTGTCTAAGAGCCAGTCATATGAAATGCAAAAAGACATCTAGCAAGCTTTTGTAAAGTGTTAGAGGCTAAATTTCTTTAGGCATGCATCGACAGTCAAAGTAAATATGTGTTATTAGCTTCAATTGGTCTAAAACCAGAGCATGGGCTAGCAATCCCGTGTGTATTCTTGTACATCCCGCTCTGAAAATCATGTCATCATGAGAACTACTCAGCCCAGTTAGATTCAGGCTGGGGTGAGTATGCCTACACACTCAAACATCAAACCATCATTTGGAGGTCTCTCCAGCCAACTATACTAGATGTAAGTGGCAGCAAACTGGTTCTATATCCTCACACAGGAGCTGGATTTTTAGACGGTGTTAATCAGCAGATGTCCTCTGAAGTCAGTAGCCCCAGAAGAATTGAGAAAGCCAACTCAACTGTCTGAGCAAAGACATCTGCAGTGGTCCAAAAGATGTGAAGGAAGCTATGGAGAACCATGCTATTTCACTCTTCATATATTCATATTTCACTCTTCATCAGGGGCCAATGCCCCTGATCATGTGCATTCTTCTTGAAGCTGCCATCAGATAAATTCACTCATGGTTAGGGTAAGAAGACAGGAAAATGGTGGCAGGGAAAACTGTAGAAGAATGAAAGGCAAGAAAAGTATTTGTGCACCCTAGAAACTGAAAGACCTCCAGATGATTTCATGTCATATGGATGTCACAGGCATACAAAAATCCAGTGTCCACAAATGAACCCATTCTCAACTGAAAACAGCTTTATCTGACAGATAAAGTTTTTAATTCAGTTACAACTGTAATTCACTCCCTGACTTAATATTTGAAGGTGAAGTACTAACATCATATGACCCTCTCAGCATGCATGTTACACCAGTTTGGGCTCCTTCTATCAACCCTTTCTTAATTATTGGAGGACACATTTTGTTCTTGGATTTGGCTCTTATTAATGTAAAATGTATTATCATTTTTCCTCCTATGTATAACTTTCTGGCTTAATCTAAGGAAGTTTATCAAAAAGTTAATTTATACTGCCTTGAACTACATTTCTGAATTTTTGTTTTCTTGTATCTTGTACTTCTAAATAAAGTAGCTTCAGCATGTATGGAAAGGGGAAAATGCCTGTAGTGTGAAAAAATCAAAAGGCAGGATTTTTGTACAGATAGGTCTTTCATTGATCCACAAAGCCGCTTTCATTTATTTATTGGTTTTATAACATTAATCCTTCATATAGTAGCAACAATGACAGTGGAATTAAACTTTGTGACTGGAAAATGGTCTGCTGTTTTGAAAATAAATGCCTCAGCTTCACCTAAGTATTTATTTTCTATAACTTCACTTACAGTTCCTCAATATTTAACTTGCTGTGGAAGACCATTATCCATTCACAGTGTTCAATTCCATTTGCCTCATTCCTCACTTATGCCACATAAAACTGACATCAGCCAATCAGACAGCTGGAGGCTGAACTTTCTCTTTATTGTTATTCACTGCTGATCATTTTTTAAACATCAATAAATAAATAGATTATATTTAGTTACAAAAGTCCTGCCAGTGTTTCATGACTAGAACAAGGTTTTCTCCCCCCAGATAATCTAGTTTAGGGTAGGGGAAGAGGAGGGAGGGGGGCAATTACTACTGCATCAATATCTATCAAAAAGGTGTCAGTGTTTACATTAAGCTTTGTAAAAAGCAAGATGAAAGCATTGAAAATAAAATCAGTATACAGAAAACAATTTGCCTTAGCATTTCCCCTAACGTTTCCTGTGACAATGATTTCTTTGGCTAAGATTCTTTCTTTTAACCCATTCACTACTTTTCACCCAATCCATAGTTTTGCATAACTCTTAACAAAAGACAAAATATTTTTAAGCTATAAAAGCTCAGTAATTCATTCTCTTCTATTTGTCTAATTACTAGATGCTTTAGGTGCCAGGAATTATTTATAATGTAACATTAACTTAACATCTGGAGTTGTGGTGATATGTGAAGAAGTTTTGTCATTCTTTACAGAATAATCTTTTACAATCTCTACCAAAGATATTATTAACCGATAAAGCACTCTAAAGCTACTGGAGGTCTCTGTTATATTTGTGCAGAATATATATAATTTATAATTAATGGTAGTTTTCAATGCTTACAGCAATTTTAATCCAGCAATGCAAGTAAATACAGTAAAATGCAAGTTTTTTTAGTCTCTCAGACAATTATAATACTTTTTTTTTATAAGAACATAAAGCTCCCTGAATGTAACACAGAAACATTTCCAATTCTCAGTTATTAATTGTGGCTGTACAAGTCTCAGTATATTTTGGTAGTTTATCAAAAAGAACTGAGGATGGTTAAGTGATGACATCTGCAGTCCAGGTGCCTTCAAACGTATTACAGATGCAGTTTTTGTGCTTGGACTTTGTTCTCTTAACTCCTATGCTACATTTGCAAGCACCATGAAACACTCGTGTAATGAGAAGGCAGCTATTTATCCTCCTCCACGTGAAGGCCAGACTTTTATTTTAAAGCAAAGTTTGCCAACACAACCTATGCATGTTGTTTCCATAATGAAGGCAATGCTGGACTAAAAAACACAGGGAAGACTTCTAGATTTATGCCCCTTGCAGCCTTTTCCAGCTATCTGAAACTAATCAGAATAATTTTAGATCTGTAGTGATTTGTGAGAGAGTTTAATACTACCCCAAACATGGGAACCCCTACTACAGTAGTATATAAATCCTGTGTTTAATATTACCAGACAGATGGATGTCTACTAAAAAGGATAAAAGGTGTAAATTCTATTAAAATATTCCTTTTGGAGAGATAACTTAAACTTCCTTTTTTTCTGGGCTTCTAATCCAGTTTTTGCACAGCTTCAATGTTTTACTCTCATTTGTAATCAGAGAATTCATGTAAATAATTTTATAAAATTGTATTGTGTCTATAGGCCAAATTTTTAGACAAAATAAATTGGTTTGTGTTGGAAGCTCACACTTAAGATCTATAAAGGCAATGCCCATGCAGTTCATGACAAAGCTTTTGTTCAGAAAAATAGTAGTTCCCCTGCACTGATTAGGTTCTTCTGTAATATTCAGTTGAGCTAATTCAAAAATAAATATTGAGTTTAAAGTTGACCTGAAAAGTGCCTTGCGAGTTTGTATTTCTTTCTTTAGCCCTAGAAAGGGTAATATTGGAATATTTGACTTCTTCATACCTGTTTTCTCTTGGGGTTTATTTTTCCCAAGCCCTTTTTTTTAGAAAAAAAAAAAAAAAAAAAGATTTGATAGAGCAGTGGTTTTGTAAATCCTTATAGAAATTGTGGGAGAAGTACAACTAAATTGGATAAAAGATTTATCTCTCCTTAAATTAGACCCAGCTATGACAATTTTTTAATCACTTGCTCCCCAGAATGCAATCCAAGTACCAGACTTCAATGTCTTCAAGCTGTATGCCAAAAACCTCACATAAAGACCCTTGAAACCTCACCTATCTGAGTCACCTGTAACCATGCTGGATCCTCATAGAACTCCAAAACACATATTATTTCAAAGGACTAAACAAAGATGATATAGATGTACAGATACTGCCCATCTTTCATATAATGTCTTGAAGATAGCAGGAAGTCAAAAACAGACTAGAGCCATTCCTTAAGCAGGGAGGAATTAAACCTGTTTCTCAGTAAAACGTGGTATCAGAAAGGCCATTAGCAACTTTAGGGAAGAGCATTCCTTACCCATGCTATGGACACTGGGCAACAGCACAAAGGGATGAAAGATCCATGTGGTTAGTGAGATCCTGACTCTGCAGTCCTTCAACAGAGTGTGAGAAGCCCCAGGTCTAGCTGAGTAAGGTTTGGCATTTTTCAAGCTGGAGTTTGCAATAAGGTATCTTGTGGAGGACTGGCTCGACGAGAGAGGTCGCATGAAGATTGAGCAGCTCAAGGAGACAGTTAGGAATGTATCGTACACAACTTGTGTGAGCCAAGGCACGTATGCGGCACCTGGCAACCGGTTCAGTTAACACAGATAAGGAACTTGTGGTTATCAGTGTGCGAAAATGTCTTGAGCAAACAGGGTCTGTCTCTAACCAATAGTGAGCTCAGCTTTTTCAATACGTATGAGCTAATTATCTGCTAGCTTATATAAGGAAGCTATGCAGGCAATAAAGTTGAAGTCTACTGATCACTCATATTGAGCGACTGTGTCTTCCTTCCGTCGACCCCTCCCGAAGGATTGTTTACAACAGTATCTAAACATACTTTTGGATCCATGCCTCCTCCTTTGCAAAGAAAACTATTACAGTGTAGTTAAATTAAACTCCTATTAACAAGAACACGCTGTTCCTAAATAACTGGCAGAAGTCTGAACAGCAACCGATTTCCCTATGGCTATTTGGCTTTTTATTCCTTGAAACACCTGATGTCATAATACTATGAGTTCTTTATTCAAAATACAAAAGGTCTGAATTTAAATGTAATGCAAAAAGTAGAGTTGTTTTGTAAACATCTTTCATTGTTTTATATATCATACAGCACCAAAACAAAATGTGTCTGGCTTGTTAGTTAAGTACTGGAGCTGACAAGTGGAAGAACAATTCCCATCACACAGACCCATTTTAAGATCGGTGGCATTGTTTTGGACAGGCACAAGAAGTCAGTTTATTTGTGGAGTTCTCGTAAGATGCTGGTGTTTGACTGCATTATCTCCAAAGAAATTCAGTTTGCCAATATAAAATTCCTTCTGCAACATTCACTAATCCTTGGGATTACATCTATTTCAAAGACTGAAGTGATGTGAGCAGAACTAAGTCTCCACATCAGCACACACTCCGAGTTAAATTTCCTCAGAGGATTTTTTCCAATTTTTATATTGGAATATGTTTAAACCATAATTATTTGTAAAGAAAAAAATACCATTAAAATATACAATGGGTATAGGTGCATCATATTCTGATTACCATCTGGGTAATCAGAGGGTAATCTGGTAATCAGAGGTAATTAAAGAGGTGTGGAGAGTCAGGCCTGATACACAGTCTCCTAGAAGATGGATCTGAACACCTTCCTTGGAAATATTTTCAGTTCAGTTTCCTTCATCACAAACAGGCTACTGTACACACTGCTGTTTTGAAAGCAGGATATTAGTTTTGCTCATTACTTATTTTAAATGAAAAGAGACATAGGGACTTTTCTTCAGGAGACAGGAGGAGACATTTCTATACAGGCCATAGAGGTGCATTTGATTCCCAGAGAGTGGAAGGGCTTTTGGCATATTCACTGTATTTCTTAATATCATTTTCAGTCCTGCTGAGCATACAAGTCATTATGCAACCCATTTTGGGAAGCGTTGTTTCTTTTCATGTACAGGGAACCTAATGCAGAACTACAGATTTTAGTCTGAAGCAAGGTGCTCAAAAATTAAGAGTTGTATAACTCAGCTTTGCAAAGGTTGTATCTTCAAAGAATTTACCCTTACTTTAATTACAGCTCAAAACTCTTTCAGAAAGTACAGCCAGCAGTATAAAAGTATTCGCTCTTAAGAGTCTGTCAGGCAACCAGATACAAATACCTCAGGTAACTAAAGAAGGATGGGACTTGATGATTTGGAAATTTATTTTATTTTAAATCTACCAGCAAATAAACATTTTTACTTATTTAGTTTCTTCATCTCTATCTGGAAACCTTTTCAAAACAAGGTACCAGGCAAAGAAGTGAAACAATGAACACAGTTGAATAACCTTATAAAAACTAGGGGCTAAAAATTAAAGAAACAACTCCTTGTTAATCATTAATAATGTTAACTGAACTGCTATGATTAAGACAAAGAAGGTCTTAAGGTTTCTCAATTGCCATCTATTAAATCAGTAATATCCACAAGATATAGTATTTTTGAAGGACACTGGTCTCCAGATGAAACTGAGAAACTTGTTTCCCNTTTTTTTTTTTTTTGGTGGATGAATTATTTTCCCTGGAATCAACTTTTCTTACATGGAATTGTTATTACAATGGATAGTTAATACATGCTGGCATCTGTTTGTTTATTGAGCTTTTTGCTAAAGTGTCTAATCGCATAACTAATAAAAGATATCTGAAGAGAGTACAACACATGAACACATTTAAAATAACAGAGGACTCACTACCTGCTGCCTAACCTCTTATTCTATATAGGCATTTAAACTTAAGCAAAGTGAGTGTAAAGTACATAAGAAAGACTGCTGATATCTGCTCACACTGCAACATTCTTCATCTCATTTTCAATTGTGTGGCACAAGGTGCTATGGAGATTTGGATTCAAATTTTCATTATTTCAGTGAAACTTTATGAGATTATTCTGGACATTAAAAAGACATTTTTCAAGGCTTATGAGTTTCCCTTTGTACCATTCTCCAATATTTCCTTCAAGCTTGCTGTTTCATCTTTTTCACACCATATCATTCTGTCACAAGCAAGGACATATATGATCAGTGACTTGTATAAGCCTGGAATCAAAACAGTCAGTCAAAGCAAACCAAGGTCTGGAAACAGAGCTGTTAAGTGGTTAAGTATATGGCTTTTTAAAGAGGCAGTGCAGGTGTATGGTCCATTGCTTGGCCATGGGTCAAGTTCACATAGCAAAGTTGCAGTTTGGAACAAGAGGTAGCTGAGATGCAGATTTGCATCCTGTCCTAGGATACTGCCACTATGATACATGTCAATCAGAGTAACTGCAAAACTCCCTTACAGATCAGTGGTCGGGACAAAACCTCTCTCCTTTTTATAGCCTTGGCCAATGAGGCTCATGCATCATCCTTACACAGAAAAGCTTATTTGGTCCTCAGCTGCAAAAGAGACTGTTCACAGCTAACCACTGGGATGGCAGCCCATGCAAAATGTTGGACAGAAAGACTGTAATCAGGGTGATAGCCAGAGATCATGGTACAACCTTGCTATACCCACTTTGTTCTCCCCTCCCAGCTCATTCTGAAGAAAGTCAGGGGAATAACGCAGTGCTCACTGTTTACTTGGTTGTCCACAAGAACTTGAGAAGAGCAGCCAGGAGAGGAACCTTTCATGCTGAAGTTTCTTAAACTGCGGTGGACATTTCTTTCTGCACGCACTGAATGTTTTGGCATTCGGGGTAATTTTAGAACCACTTGTTAAAAATACCCAAGTTTCCTGAGCACTCTACAAGCTGAGTACTCCAAGAAGACAGACCTAGAAAAGGGTTCAAAGCCTGTCTGCTCAACCAAGTGTTCCCACCCTGCCAAGGTCTTCTCATGTAGCTGTGTGTCAAGGGTACAATTAAGCCTATAGGCACTGATTAAATTATTCAGGCACTACTATGTTTGGAGGAAAGAGAGTGATGTGCTTTTATGGCTCTTGAGCTTTTTGCTCTTATTCATTTTACTGAATATTGCACAGTTCTTGTCCAGGAGATTTTTGTTTTCCTCCGTATTCCTTCAAATAGTCAGCTCTCATTTTCAAGGAGGCTGTTCCATGGTACTCTCTGAGACAAGGGTGTTCCTCTCATCCTCCCACCAAGCAGTAGAGAGGAAGAACCCCAGGCCTTTTTTTAAGAGCTTACAGAGAGACTGCTGAAATGAATGTAGAGGTAAGAGACTGGCTGAATGCTTGTTTTAGCTAGAGATAGGACCTTGGAGAGAAAAAATATGTTTTCTTCACACTCTCAGAACTTATGCAAGAAAATTAGAACACTGTTATTTCTGTGGTAGGAATAAACTTTTAATGGTGTCTGGAGTACCTACACTAAGGGGCTAGTCTAGGAGCTTGTCTGCATTACACCAATGTCCACACAGCAAAACTGTATGAAATTGTTTTGGGGTTGACCAAGAGATACTCAGTTTGAAAACATTTCAGGGGATGAGTTTTGTATTTACTTTCCTACTGAAGTAGAAGGCACCTAAATTTACTAACACAGCCTTGGTTTGCCCTCATATCAGTGGGAGATTCGGCCAGAAGTGCTATTTTTATTGGATTTATTCACATTTTTTACTTAATAAACAAGAAACAAGAGCAAGGCATTTAGCAAGCTTATTGGTCCACACCAATTTTATCTAGCAAAATGTATAAAACGAGGGTTTCCATTGCTTCAGCTGGCAATGGACTGACATTTGGCAGCAAACAACCTTTCTAAAGTTCAGGCACTGCATTAAAAAGAAGATTATAAAGGGCATCATTAGAATTGAGGAGGGAAACTGTTACTCAGCATTTCAATTACTGAGCTACATGAGTGGCAGTAAGAAATAATAGACACAAATTAGTAGTATTGATTGTTCCTAAATATCTATTCAGCAGCCTTGAAAAGTGATTTGTGTTTGGATACTCTCATAAATTTGGAAACATTCAAACAAACTCACTTCTCTGTCTCTACTTTCTCAAAATACAGTTTCCAAATAATTTTGTCAATGCAAAATTACGGACCTTAAATAGTCTCCTTATTAATCTGGTCGCACCCCATTAGCATTTGTCTCCACCTTTTTTCCTGCTGTAGGCACATATAATTTATTGGAAGCATTCTCATAACTTACATTCCAACAAAATAAACAGCAAGGCAACTTCCATAAAATTTTATATTTTTAATTAGCCCTCAGAGAGTGTGAGTACAGAATGCTGTATATACTGCAATAAATCACTTACAGCTTGCCATTAGTGAATATGGTAGCCTTACAGTATTCAGAAAATGATTGTCATGAGGTCATCCCTACAAAAAAAGGAAAGTCCATGTGTTACAAATACGGTGAGTCCTACAGATGCTGATGAACTTGGATTTTTATCTAAATACTGCAAGTGCGTATTTATCCTCCTTCTGCCAATAGAAATGATTTCTTGAACAATGTTATATTTTCCACTCCATTTGAATTGTTAACTGAAAGAAAATGTGGCAATATTGTCATGATGCAAATATGTTTATCACTGACTGCTGTGCTAGGCATGGGGGTGCAAAACATATTTTTAGTCCTAGATTTTCCTCTTGTTTCCTATAGTCTAATTCATGCTTAAAATAAAGCAAAACAAAACCAAAAGACTGAAAGCCTCAACAAACCAAACAACGCATCTTTCAGGCCAGGTTGCATTTATCATGGTAACAGAGATATTACTCTGTGGATTTCAGCAGTATTCAGCTGTCATAGTTACTCACATGAACTGATAAATCTGTAATGGCTGAAAGACAGCAATTGATTTATGAGTTTGTCGGAATGGAATGGAACCACTGAAAATGCCCTTATTAAAAATCTGCAATTTTTCACGTGGACTTGCTTGCCTTAATAAATGTGAGAATAAGTTTGATTTCACTCAGAATTAATGTAGTTTGAAATTGAAATGAGTCTCACTTCCTGCCTCCAGGAGGTCTGCTGACATTTTTAGTGTAACATCTAAGCCGACAAAAAAAAAAAAAAAAGAAACTGAAAATGGAAAACAAGATAAATTTTCCATAATTCACACAATGAATACATTTGATGAGGTCAAAATCAATTAAATTTAGAATATGTCATTTTGGTACAGGACTGAGCTAGTTATTTTCCAACATCAATACCACTATAATTAGTGTAGCTGAAGAAATTTGAGTATCATATTGATTAAGAGGTAGGTTTCTTAAATGTATACTCATTTTGACAAACTCCCCCATTCCTCATTGTCACCTACCCACAATGTAACTGGAAAGACATCTCTATCTCTGTGTGATATGAGGATATTATACTAAAAACATACCCTAGATGATAATATCATAAAGACATTTCTTCCACTCTCAAGAGAGAAATATGTCTAATCATAGTATTGCAGGCTTCCATCTGTACAACACTTCAGGCTAATCTCATAAAGCTACGGGTAACTTGAGATACTTATACACAGTTTTAGAACAATGTACAATTCTAGCAAAACATACTTGCTGAGGAAGAGAATAAGCACCTTCTTCTTTAGCCATAATGCTATCTTTTTCTTAATGAAATAATGTTTTTTTCCCCATATTTTTATATAATTGAGCTTTACTTCTCAGAATATTGCTATAGCAACTTTTTATCAGAACACAGAAACTTTAAGCCTTCCACAGTAGAAGAAAAATCTCTCCTTATGCTACACAGAACTTACTATGATGTCCACCTTGCCCTTGAGAAACAGTCAGGAAATCCTTTCTCTCAATCACAGTTAAGTTGACTGGAACACGAAAAAGCATAGCAGCATCTTGTCAAGTCAAGGATCTCTCTCATTCTGTTTCACTTCTTTGTCAAATGTTTCTCCCAACTACAGCATAAAAGAGCTGTGAGGAAAAGTAAAGAGCCAAAATTCACCACATTCACAAATATGCACACACAACCCATCAAAACAACAACAACAAAATAAGCCAATGCAGAAGGTTGGTTTGATTTATGAAATTAAACTAATTAAACTTCTATGAACACTCCGGAATTCAAAAATATGATCACTGGGGGGGGAGGATACAATATATCTTTGAATGATAGCTTCGCATAATTATTGGATCTAAGTCTATGTTTATATTGCAGCAAAGATCTTAAGTACAGCAGTGGTATAAGGTACAATTTTGCTTCCACTTTTGCAGCACGCTATCAGTAACACAAAGCCAGTTAAAAAAATGAAGCTTGACTCCCATAGTCAGGGTATGTACTCTCACAGAATCACAGAATGGCTATTTCCAATCCCCCTGCCATGGATGGGATGCCACACACTAAATCAGGTTGCCAAGGGCCCCATCCAGCCTGGCCTTGAGCACCTCCAGGGATGGGGCATCCACAACTTCTCTGGGCAACCTGTGCCAGTGCCTCACCACTCTCTGCATAAAGAATTTCTTCCTAACATCTAATCTAAATCTACCCTCTTTTAGTTTAAAACCATTCCCCTTTGTCCTATCACTATCTGACCATGTAAACAGTTGCTCTCCATCCTTTTTATAAGACCCATTTAAGTATTGAAAGGATGCAATGAGGTCTCCCCGGAGCCTTCTCTTCTCCAGGCTGAACATCCCCAGCTCTCTCACCCTTTCTTCATAGGAGAGGTGAACCAGCCCTCTGATCATCCTCATGGCCCTCTTCTGGACCTGTTCTACCAGATCCACATCTTTCTTGTGCTGGGGCCCCAGACCTGGATGCAGTACTCCAAGTGGGGCCTCACTAGGGCAGAGCAGAGGGTCACCTCCCTTGACCTGCTGCCCACGCCTCTCTTGATGCAGCCCAGGACATAGCTGGCCTTCTGGTCTGCAAGAGCACACTGCTGGCTCATGTTGAGCTTTTTGTCCACCAGAACCCCCAAGTCTTTCTCCACAGGGCTGCTCTCAATGAGTTCTTCTCCCAGTCTGTACTCATGTATGGGATTGCTCCAACCAAGGTGCAGGACCTTGCACTTGGCCTTGTTGAACCTCATTAGGTTCCCATGGGCCCACTTCTCAAGCTTGCCCAGGTCCCTTTGGATGGCATCCCTTCCTTCTGTTGTATCAACTGCACCACTCAGCTTGGTATCATCTGCATAATTGCTGAAGGTGCACTCGATCCCACTGTCAGTGTCATTGATAAACATATTAAACAGCATCAGTCCCAAGACCCCTGAGGGACACTACTCATTACCAGCCTCCACCTAGACAAAGAACTGTTACCCACTACTCTCCAGATGCGTCCATCCAGCCAATTCCTTGAACTGAACAGCCTACCCATCCAATCCGTCTCTCTCCAATAAGGATGTTGTGTGAGACTGTGACAAAGGCCTTATAGAAGTCCAGGTAGACGACATCAGTTGTTGACTGATGCAGTCACTCCATCAGAGAAGGCCACCAGATTGGTCAGACATGAATTGGCTTTGGTGAAGCCAAGCTCACTGTCTCGGATCCGTCTTGCATGTGCCTTAACATTACTTCCATGAGGATCTGTTCCATGATCTTTCCTGGCACAGAGGTGAGGCCCACTGCTCTGCAGTTCCCTGGGTCCTCCTTTCTACCCTTTTTAAAAATGGGAGTGATGTTTCCCCTTTTCCAGTCACCACGGACTTCACCTGACTGCCAGGACTTTTCAAATATGATGGAGAGTGGCTTGGCGCCTACACCAGCCAATTCCCTCAGGACCCTGGGATGCATGTCATTGGGCCCCATAGACTTGTACCTGTTCTGCTGCATCAGGTGGTCTTAAACCTGCTCTTCACTTACAGTGGGAGAGACTTTGCTCCCCCAGCCCCTGCCTAGAGGTTCAGGGACTCAAGAGATATGGGAATCACAGAATCACAGAATTGTTGAGGTTGGAGATCTAGAGATCATCTAGTCCAACCCCCCTGCTCAAGCAGGGTCACCTAAAGCGACTGAGACAAAGAAGTTAAATACCTCAGCCTTCTCCATGTCTGTTGTTACCAGTTCTCCCTTCTCATCTATCAGAGGGGGTATACTCTCATTGGCCTTTCTTTTCTGACCGATGTACCTATAGAATCCGTTCTCGTTATTCTCCGCATCCCTTGCCAAGTTCAGTTCCACCTGTGCCTTATTCTGTACTTGTTTATTTTCTTATGGCAGATGCTGTGCTGACATTTAAGCTGACTTGCCACCTCCACAGACCATGTAATTCTTCCCCATGGAAGACCAGAAAGTAAAAAAGTAGACATAGCACCAGTGAAAGATAAACATAGAATAAAAGCCCTTGCTAATAAATCAAAGCTTAAAGTATAGAGAAGAATTAAAACAACAAAAGAAACAACTGAGATAGTCTATAACCATCCAGAGGGGTATAATGTCTGTTCATGATACCACAGGGGGATAAGATATGCTCTTGCCTGGGGTACTAGTGTGATAACTGCTATGAAGCAATACAGGACAGTATGGAAAATGAGGCAAATGAGGGAGCATGCATCAACATAAAGAAGAGTTCAGTAGAACTCATTCTTTAGGAGAAAACACCTTCAAACAAGTTCAGTAGTATTTGGGCTCCATCTACAATAACTGAGATTGCAGAATTCACTAATTTGGAGGCTAAAATGTTATTGAAAGGCTTCATGAGGGTAAACCTTAAAAAACATGAGACTAAACATTAAACTTTGGGTTACCATAAATTTCAATGCCTCAAGCTTGATCCAAAGCTCACCATTGATTGAAAGATTCATATTTACTTCAGTGTCTCTTATGGTAGGCCTTTGGCTGCTGTGTCAAGGCACTGTATAAAACTTTGAGATGCTGAATGACTGTTCAAGATAAATCCATATTCAAAGTCAACTTCTGGATGGCAACTGCCAGCTAAGGAGAAAAGCCCTTCCAGGCAGACAGAGATTTTCTTCTTTACAAAAAACAATCATCAAAGCCAAAAAGCCCTCCACTGACAGATGTATCTTCTCTCTATATACCCTAAAGACATGCAGTGAAGTTTTTTTAGTATATTCACTTAAGCTTGAGAGCAGTATTCAACACGTGTAAGCATACATGGGACATACGGGACAAAATATAAAAATCAGTAAAATCTCAAAAGCATTGTCCTGAGTAACTTGCAGATCAGGCAATCCACTCCCTCCTCTGTGCTGAAACCTTTTAGTTAGGAGGTGGTTTGTAGAGAGCAGAGCTACACGCAGTCCTCATTGTCATACTTACTTAATGAAAAGCATTCAGATGTCAGAATAGCCTTTATTTATTTATTTATTTTGTTATGTAGACTTCAAGGGCAAAGGGGGCAGGTAAGGTTTCTTACATTTTCTTTTTTCTTTTTTTTCTTTCTTTTATATTGTATTTATTATATAAAGATATTAAACAAATGTTTAAATAAATATTTTTATTAGAGTGATTTATTCTAAAGTTCTTCTTTTTAGAACAATGCTATGATAGACTAAATAGTGCATAGACTGTGAATCTGCTATTGCAAATTATTGTATGGTCCTTGACACTGATGCTAAACCCTGTCTGAGAGGGACACTTATTTTCTCTGGCATGTTTGTGAAGTGCAGAAACACTGGACTGGAGGAGACTTCCTAGGTTATCAGCTTAAGTCCTTTGATATCACAGGCAATCACAATCTATATTTCAGAATAATTGCTACCTTGTAAAAGAAGGTTTGTGTCTAGCCCTCGCTACTTTTACTGAAAGATCACTTCAGAATATCATTCCCCTGACAATTTCAAAAGTCCCAGTTTAAATTTACTCGTAGTTTATTTATCCCTCCCATTATATTCATAAACATCTGTTATATCCCTTCCTAGCTACTGTTTTGTTGTACACAAGCCTGCACTTTTACTTTCCAGTAGGTTCTCTTTCTGGTCATCAGTTGAGATTGAATTGATCTTTCTTGAATATAGTATTTAAAATTACATCTGCACAGTACTTTGTCGAATGGCTTTAATATTTCCACGTCTTTGCTAGAAATATCTTATCTAAGACAGTTTAGGACTGCATTTGCCATTTTCGTATCAGTGATTCAATCAGTCTGCATTTGATTAATGTAGCTGTGCTTTCTTTCTGACATTTTTAACTGATGTGCTTCCAGCTTCTGCAATAATTTTTATTAGTCACAAAGAATAGAACTTTGCATTCTGTACTACTTAATTACATCTCATTTCTACTTCTGCTGTCCACAGGCTCCTTCAGGTCTTCCCATATCATCACAGTCCTCCATAAAATCCATGCTGTTTCCTGCTTGACATCTTAAAGGTTCCCTAGGAGACTCCCACTTGATATCTGTGAAAAGAATAAACAAAACTAGTCCCATGACCAACGTCATTAGTAACACAAGTAACTCTAGCCCACACCTGCTTCTTAGCAGGTCCTTACGTATCATACACTTCTTCTGCAATTCTTTACCTTCATTGAATTTATTAATAAATTTCCCATATGATCTCACAGTAAATACTTTCACAATGGGCAGACTACATTCATTTAATTTTCTTCATCTAAAGCACAGATTATCAATACATTCCACATTATACCTATGAAAAATACAGAATGTACATTGTCTTGTTTTTAACTTATCTGCATTTCACAGAATCACAGAATCATTTAGGTTGGAAGAGACCTCCAAGATCACCTAGTCCAACCTATGACCTAACACTACCAAGTCCTCCACTAGACCATGTCACTAAGCTCTACATCTAAACATCTTTTGAATACCTCCAGGGATGGGGACTCAACCACTTCCCTGGGCAGCCTGCTCCAATGCCTAACAACCCTTTCAGTAAAGAAATTTTTCCTAATATCCAACCTAAACCTCCCCTGGCACAATTTTAGCCCATTCTCCCTTGTCCTATCACTGGACACATGGGAGAAGAGACCAATCCCCACCTCGCTACAGCCTCCTTTAAGGTACCTGCAGAGAGCGATAAGGTCGCCCCTGAGCCTCCTCTTCTCCAGACTAAACAACCCCAGCTCCCTCAGCCGCTCCTCGTAAGACTTGTTCTCCAGACCCCTCACCAGCTTCATTGCCCTTCTTATTTCTCTAATTAGAATTTTATTATAACAAACTGATTTTTCTAAGCATCTGCACGTTGGTTCACAAGTGTCAGGAGCTAGCCTATTAATACTTGAAATTACACCAAAAAAAAAAAAATTAATAAAGTTTTCACAAGAAATTTCAGGAAAATTCAAGTTTCTCTTGCTAACAGCAGCCATATCATTCTAGAAGATGATACAATGGTTCTGCAATTAAAAAAATATATTTTTTTTTCCTAAGTCCAAGACAGGGGTACAATAGGTTAGCATTACTCTTCCTTTTTATGTTTGACTTTTTCAGCAATTTAGATGTCGCAGAGATACCATTCTTATGTTTGAATTCTGAATGATTTTAGGTATTTGGAGGCAAGATGAATTACATTCCTTTGTTTAAAATTTGTGATAATTGTAAATCAAAATTGAATCAAAGCAGATGTATTCTATTCCTTTTTTAATTAAAAAAAAAAAGAGCAAAAACTTAATGTGGAAATGACAGCTTGTGAGACCCTATTATATTGTTTTCAGCCTCTTATAACATGTGAAGGGTGTGTTTGCTTTTTTTTGTTTTGGCAGGGAGTAAGAGGAATGATTTTGTTTAGGCATTTTTCATTCCTCTATGCTGGAGTTCATGTGCTGTTACAGAATAAATGTCATTCAATCAAGTGATGAACTGTGCTGGGAATCAAAATGAACAAGATGTCCCAGGTTATGAACAATGTTTCAACATATGTCTCTGGGCAAGACAATTGCCATTTTGCAGAGAGGATTGAAGTGTCTTTTAGAATCACATCAAAGCTACTCCCTTTACTAGATGCCAAACAACTTTTCTTCCTTTTGCAAGTGTAGTATAATGCAAACTTGATTTTGTTCTTAATCTCTTATAATGTTGAATCAGGAGATATGATGAATTAATCTTTAAAAAAAAAAAAAACAGAAATACATGTAGTTTCAAAAACAAGATGTATAACTGTATCTAATTACATTGTCTTCATAATCCTATGCAAACCTCACTTGCACGGCAATGTGTGGATTTGGCTGAAGATTAAATTAATCCCTGTTTACACATATCACGTAATTCTATCTCCTTTCCCTGGGGGAGAGCATGGAGAATTTCAGAAGCATGTGTAAGCATGCCAATTTTGACAGCAATGAGGCAGATTTAGTTAATAAATGCTCTGTGTAACGATAACACTGAGAGAAAGGGCTTCAAGTACCACTCAGAGATCACCTCTTCCTCTCAGCCAGACAAGCATTTCAGCTGAGTGTCTTCATTTCAGACACCCTTCTGGGATTTAAATCAATCTACATAGCCATCTATTTCTCTCCACATGCACACAAGGGAAAGCAAGCCCAAGCATTTTATTCGCAATATTGTTTCCACTAACACCAGCGAACTGTCTGCCACCCCCTTTTCAAGCAGCTGCTGTCATAACAGATGGCAACATCTGGGAGCACATTACCCAAACACTCATGTATGTTCCTTCACACTTGCCATGCCAAATAGCTAGGCTTTAAGAGAAATTGTGGACACTGATTTTATTCCTACCCCCTTGTCTTATTCACCTGAATTCTAGCTATGTAAAAACTCAAATCTATGTCCCTATAAAAACAATACTCAGTTTTCAGAAGTCCAGAGTAAAATACTAAAACAATAGTCAAATTCCTTCCCTGAATTTTACAAGCTCAGGAAATATAGATGCACGCACTAAAAGTAAAACAAATCCGAAGACATGAAGCAATGGAAATCCTTAGAACAAAAACGTTAATTCTATCATATAACAATGCCATGGACTAATGACCCAATAGGCATTAATGCACTATGGTATTTGTGTTCCAGATGAAATTAATCTGGACTTTAATACCAAATTAAAATGTGTTTGTCTGAGGGCAACAATTATGATAAATGATTTAGCCTGTATATAACCTACATCAAGACTGTATTTTAGAAGCTGTAAACAAGCTAAGACAATGTTGCTGATACCCTTCTTTGCCTGGTTAGCTGGTATGCAGAAACTGGCAGGGAAGAGATTAATTTTTCAGAGATGAACAGCTTCAGCTGCAAAAGAATCTAGACAAAAGAGAATTATCCTGGTCTCGACCACGCTGAATATGGTATCCCCTTCCCAGCATACAAAGAAGATAAGCAGAATGAAGTGGTTTAGCTAAAGGTTAGTTCCTCTCTGAAACAGATAACCTCCTTTCAAAAAAGTCAAGATTTAGCAGTGTAAAATTATCTTCCTGGTAAATTTAATTTAGAAGTCAAAGTGAAGGAACCTTCTTCATTATCATATAACTTAGGTTACAGAAAGCTTGCCTGGCTGTTTTGGGCAGACCATGAAAAGGTTGCTGACAAATTCCTGTCAACAACATACAGTGTAATGCAGAGCATTAAGTGAATGACTAAATGAAAGTGATATGAAAATAAAACTTTAAAACGTTCTTGCTACCCAAGGAGGAGAGAGAGCACCAACCTTGAACAAAATATTAGATGTCAGTAGAATGTTCAAAAAATACACAGAATATTTTTTCAAGATGGCTGCTAATATTTTAGCATTCTTGGCAGCGAGTGTCTTAAGGAAGATGAAGAACATGCAGGTCAGAGAACTTACAGGATGTAAAGAAACACACAGAGATCAGAGTTCTGTGTTTATGGGGAGAACTATTACCTCTACGGGCTGAAAAAGTGACCTCTGGCGGGCAATAACATCCACAGAGCCAGACAGTATATCATCTCTGTTGGTAACTTTCAGTTTCCTTATGATACTCTTTACCACATATAAATAAAGCTACATAGGGTAGCTTAACAGGCGTAATTACAAGATTGACAAGGACAGAGAAATAACTAATGGAAGTGATAAGCACAATTGCAGCATAATTTTGTTAATACATTTAAGAGACAGAGCACAAAATGATAACTTGCATGCAACCACCACAGGCACTGTGGCATCCAGCACCTCAGCTCTCCTGTATCGGGCACTGTACCTGAGTTATGTGTCTGCAGTGGACTCAAATCTTCTAAATGCTCTTTCCTTCTGACTTGCTTACAGCTTCCCACCAGTACTTGTTCCTAGTTCATCTTAGTCCTTATACTGTGCTGGCTGTGTAAATGGGATTTAGGTTGTCCCTTTTAAGGAGGGAGGTGGCAAAGACAGGAAAGTGACATGCAGAGAGTGTTATCAGAATTTAGGAATCTGAGTTCTCCATATCCAACATGTACTCAGCCCCTCTTCCTGTCGTGGGTGCCCCAGTGCTGGCAGGGGCTGCAGGGCTGCTCTGTGAGGCAAGGCCGGGGCTGCCCCATTCCAGTCACAGCCGGTTTCAGCTGGCTCCTGAGGACCCACCACCCAGCTGCCACCCGGGTGGCACCTCAGGGAAACATATTTATATAAGAAAGGGCAAAATACTGCACAGCAGAGAGAGGAAGGAAGAAAAAAAATGCAAGAAAAAAAACATGCAAACACCAGCGTTGGAGAAGAAGGAGGGGAAGTAGGTGCCCCGGGTACTGGAGTGGGGTGTTGCCCTGCAGCCCATGGAGAGGACCATATCAGAGCAGATACTAGCATCACATCCTGTGGGCAACCCAGTCAGGAACAGGTTTATTCTCAAGGACTGCAGCTCATAGACAGGACCAGCACTGGAGCAATGAAGAAGTGTGAGGAGGAAGGAGCAGCAGAGAGGAGCTGTGATGGACTGACCACAGCCCCCATTCAGGAGCAGTCAGGAATGAAGGAGTGAAGTTGAGCCTGGGAAGCAGGCGGGAGGTGTTTTAGTTTTTTGTTTGTGTTTCTTACCACCCAGCTCTATTTTAATTGTCAATATATTAAATTAATTTTCCCTGAGTCAAGTCTGTTTTGCCTAGGACAGTAGTCGTTAAGTGATCTCCCTGTCTTTGTCTTGACTGACAAGTTTTCTATCTGGTTTCCTCCCCATACTGTTGAGGAGGGAGAGTGAGAGAGCAGCTGAGTGGGCATCTAGCAGCCGGTTAAGGTCAACCCACCACAATCCCTTGCTCCTAAACTTCCATCAGGTGAATAGAAAACTTACTATCAGTAAGAAAATATAATATTTAAGTGAACAAACCTCTTACATTATACAAGGCAAAATTGAGGCTCCCTATACGTGGCTGTTTGATCTTCCAGGAATCAATGCATTATGAATTCCAGCCAGACTGAATTTCAAATACTTGTATGCTAGATATTTTATAATGTTGCATGTTGTGTCATGTGATTCACCCCATTATTTGAGTTTTTTATGCCAGCTACCTGGAATGTCATTTAATGTTTATAGAGAGATTATACAGAACGTTTGCATCTCTAGATGCAGTAGAAGTGATTTTGTAAGGTTTCAGAAACACTTTCTGAGTTTAAATTAACATATTTGCAGCTTACTCCTCTTAGTTAAATCTGTCTTCTTGTCTTTATTAGTTTCTCTGTTCCTAAGAGGAAGATGCTGATATGGCAAATCAAAGCGGCAGTCGGTGTCTGGAAAGCTATTTCATGTCAGAAGAAATGAGAGGTTGACAGTTTAGCTCGCTGCTATCTCAGTGACAATATTATATCTGAAATTCTTAATACAGTCTTGATTAACTAACCTGTTATTTAACAGATGACATAGGAAATATCAATACTAACAGCCACTATCTAGGTTGCAAGCAAACATACATCCAGAAACTGAAGTTCGTGAAGTTGCTCTTCAATTAATGCTTATCTTTTGAATAAAGGCAGCTCGCACCTCAAGTACTGTGTTCAGTTTTGGGCCCCTCACTACAGGAAGGACATCGAGGTGCTGGAGCGTGTCCAAAGAAGGGCAACGAAGCTGGTGAGGGGTCTGGAGAACAAGTCTATCAGGGCTTTAGCTTTCCTAACCTCATCCCTGGCTGCTTGGACAATTTCTCTGTATTCCTCCCAGGCTATCTGTCCTTGCTTCCATGCTCTGTAGGCTTCCTTTTTGTGTTGGAGTTTGTCCAGGAGCTCCTTGTTTATCCATGCAGGCCTCCAGGCATTTTCGCCTGACTTCCTCTTTGCCGGGATGCATCGCTCTTGAGCTTGGAGAAGGTGATCCTTGAATATTAACCATCTTTCTTGAGCTGGTTCTTGAGCCCTCTTCCTTCTAGGGCTTTATCCCACAGTACTCTACCAAACAGATCTCTGAAGAGGCCCAAGTCTCCTTCCTGAAGTCCAGGGCTGTAAGCTCGCTGTGTGCCCTCCTTGCTGCCATAAGAATCTTGAACTCCACCATTTCATGATCAGTGCAGCCAAGGCTGCCCTTGAGTACCTCCCCCACAAGCACTTGTGGGGTACTTCCCCACAAGTACCTCCCTGTTAGTGACAATGAGATCCAGCATAGCACCTCTCTCCATTGGCTCCTCTATCACTTGGAGAAGGAAGTTATCATCAATGCATTCCAGGAACCTCCTGGATTGCTTATGCCCTGCTTTGTCATCCCTCCACCAGATATCGGGGTGGTTGAAGTCCCCCATGAGGAACAGGGCTTGTGAACATGAGGCTGCTCCTATCTGTCTACAGAGGGCCTCATCCACCTGGTCTTCTTTGTTGGGTGGCCTGCAGCAGACCCCCACTATAATGTCACCTGTCCTTGTCCTCCCTTTAATCCTGACCCATAAGCTCTTGGTCGGTTCCTCAACCATCCCCAGGTGGAGCTCCACACACTGGTCATCAACATATAGGGCAACACCCTGTCCTTGTCTCCCCTGCCTGTCTTTTCCTAGAGAGCCTGCATCCTTCCATTACAAAAGTCCAGACATGGGAGCCATCCCATCGCATCTCTGTGATACCAATAAGATCATAGCCCTGCAGGCATGTGCATATCTGTAACTCTTCTTGTTAGCTCAGAATCACAGAATCATTTAGGTTGGAAGAGACCTCACCTAGTCGAACCTATAACCTAACACTAACAAGTCCACCACTAAACCATATCACTAAGCTCTACATCCAAACGTCTCTTGAATACCTCCAGGGATGGTAACTCAACCACTTCCCTGGGCAGCCTGTTCCAATAACTAACAACCCTTTCAGTGAAGAAGCTCAAGAAAAAGCACATGAGTGGAAAGCCACTCTGCTGTGCAGAAATAAACAATCGAAGAAATACAGTGATATCAATACCAAGGACAGTTTCAAAATAAATCAGCACACACACACACAAACATTTTTTACTTTGAAAAGTTGTATTTGACTTGCTTGGTAAGATTAATGTATATGGTCTGGCTGAATAATTCTTGTGTCAGTTATGGACTGCATCTTCCCACATGACAGAAACATTTTTGGTACTGGCAGTTATACAAGCACATTCTCAAATGTAAAGGAAATGGGTTCAGTTAGAAATTTGACTCCAGATTGGAACCTCCCCTTTCAGTGAACAGTAAATCTTATTGTTTGGTTTGCTTATTAAGATTGCTGAAGTATTGTGGAATTGATACAGAGTAACATTAATGCAGATCACATTCCTTTGCAAGCCTCCTCACGAAGTTCCAGGTGCTACTCTCGAATACTCTGTGTATACGTATGGAAGTGTACTCGTGTGCCTCTGAAGAAATGTGCTAAAAGCCATAAGACAGGAAGCA
>VXAA01006188.1:16258-37227 GCA_013399115.1 Anseranas semipalmata | reverse complement strand
GCTCCTTTCTAGCGACCCCGGTTACAATCTCCAGCTACAGAAAATAGCAAACAGAAGAGCAAAGACTTTTCTCTCCAGACAGGGACATGAGAAACAAGTTGGTATAGGACAGGTAAAAGATGTCCACTTTAAGCAGCATATAGGGCTGCAGTCTGGTTAACACTAAAAGGAGATCCTTACTGAAACACCTTGTTCCCCTAACCAACAACATTCTCATCCTAGGATTTTCTTAGAGAAATGGGTTTGGTCAGTTTTAGTCTTGCCCCTCTTGAAAAGCATGTGTGTACTCCAGAAAATTCTGAGTGCATTTTTAGCCTGGACATTTTTTCTATAATCTAAATTTTGGAATGATTTTTAAATTGGAAATACTGAAATAAGACCATCATCCCTATAGCACCGGGAATGATACAGCACAGTGAAAAAGGACTTAAAGAAGAGGGGTTCCTGGTAGTCACCCCTCCTGAGCATCCTGAGACAAGAAGTGAGCAGGGAAATTAAAATGTTCCATAAAGAGCTGAAAACCTATTTTCAAGGGGAGGATGTAAACACAAAGAGAAAAAAATAACTCTGTGGGGGATTCTGATGGAGGTGGGTTTTCCCACCACTGGGAATTGGTAAACCTGCCAGGGAAGGTAGCTGTGCATACATCCTGCCTCACTCAGGCTTTTAAGCTTCTGTTTTCTCTGAAGGGTCTTTATTCTAAATAAAGGATGCTTCTCCATATAGCAACTATTTGGTGACAGATTGCAATACTCATTGCCCCAGCAAGGAGCAAACAGCAAGGCAGAAAGCTAAATCAGTCCTGCTGTAGCTATTATGGGTATTAGGGAACTGCAGAGGGGAAGACCTTCCCAGAGGGGAAGATATGGGTGATGTCATCCCACCGTAAATGATGGTTTGGAGCCCAGAACCAGAAATGAAGGATCACTGAATGTGACCAGAAAGAGTGAAAACCCCTCTCCAGGTAAGAGAAGTCATAGCAGTTGAGACCCTTGAGGTCATTCCCCTAAGCCATACAACCTTCAGCAAGGTGTTAAATCTTTCTACCATCCATATTCACAGGTCATTAATCAATCAATTGTAAGTAGAGAGTGCAGTTGGGATCACCTTATGCCTACCCAATGACTAACTCATCGGGAAGAATAGTCCTACCTTGAGAAGTTCACAGCCTGAACAGGCAGGGCAGAAAATAAATAGAGATAGGAAAAAAATATGTGTTGGTATCCCTGTAGTATGGGATGATGAAAGAAGAAGAGGAAGAAGAAGAAAAAGAAGAAGAAGAAGAAAAAGAAAAAGAAAGAAAAGAAAAAGAAAAAGAAAAAGAAAAAGAAAAAGAAAAAGAAAAAGAAAAAGAAAAAAAAAAAAAAAAAACAACAGGATTCTGCATTGATTTCCCAGTGATGATTAAAAGGTTGGACCTCACTTGTTTTGGGATTATTACTGGAACACACATGGAAATTCAGCAGAAACCCTCTTCCAGAGTTTGCAATGAGCTTGGCAGTGAACTCTGCACTTTTGTATGGGTAGGAATTAAGTAGTTTTCATACCTGTAACAGTTTTTCATCCTAACAAATGTCAGGGGATAAGATGCCAGAAATTGGTTTTTCCAGAATTTGAGAGAGGGAACACATTGCAACGATGATGATGAAGCTGAAGAGCCATCTGCTACCATGGCTTGAGCTGCAAAAATGTTTTCACAGGTGTAAAGGGATGGAGGGGGAGGCAGAGCCCTGGTAGGAATCAAAAACACCACATTGAGAATGTAAACAGACAAGGAGAGAGGCAGGCAAGGCTGAAGATATGGTAATGCTCTGGTTGGGATCGTCTGTGGCATCACTGCAAGAAATCAAAAAAAAAAAAAATTAAATTGGATGTCTGCAGACAAGGAAAGGAAACAACAGCACTTTATCAGCCCGATCCAACATCCAGGCTCCCAGACAGCTGAGCCAATGAGAGCTGGTGCAAAGCAAAACACTACTAAGGTGATGGTTGTCACCAACACAACACATAGGTAAGACCCACAGCCTCCCATTGGGCAGAAGAAGCCAAACTGAAGCTTCAGCTGGTAATTGAGATAGACAGGGAAGTTCAAAACCCTGCTCTCCACAGCTTGCCTCTGAGCTCTCGAGCAGCCTGTCAGAGTCCAATGGACCCAAGGAAAAGCAGAGAGAGAGCAGCAGCCTCAAGAAGGTGAAGATAGTTACCACAAAACAGCTGTTGAGTTCAACTTCTCCACAGGATTTTACACAGCAGCAGCTGCTCATAAATGTGAAAATTGGTTCTTTTTCAACACCGGGCCACAGGAGATGTTCTCTGAAATAAGAAGAATGAAGAAGAGGTGCTTGCTTGGGGAAGAAGTTAGCTTTGTAGTGAACACATGGGGAGCTGTGGACAGTTTGCACTTTTCTTAGTCTGCTATTTGTCTTACAAGGTACATAATCTCTGAAAATAATAACAGGATAATAATATATCCCTACCTAGTCCGAGCATTTTCAGTTCATCCATGTATACCAAGTTCTCACAGACTTCAAGGACCGCCAGATTCGAATATAGAGAGAAGACTTAAATTCAGTATTTCAGTGTTTTAACTCTGTGGGGCCCTTTCACCTTCAGGTCAGAAAACACAGAATCATAGAATCATAGAATCATAGAATATCTCAAGTTGGAAGGGACCCATAAGGATCATCGAGTCCAACTCCTAGCACTACACAGGTCTGCCCAAAAATTCAGACCATATGACTAAGAGCACATCCTCTGCAGTATGCAGGATGAGTTACATCCCTCAGATTAAGCTCAGATATAAGCCACCACAGCAAACCAAACATTTGTTTTTTCTCAGATAGGATTCATACCTTGCTTTCATTTGCCTTCTGGTGTAGAGTGGTTTATGTCAGGTCAGTCCTTCTACACCTCAAACACAGGAGCTTGAAAACACCTCTAAGGCACTTTGAAATGTTTTTTCTTGCTTATGAAGTCCTGACAAGTGTGTAGGTCATGGAAGGTTGGAAACATGGTTTTAAAGACAAGGAAAAAAGGGGTTTGAATCTGTCTCCCATATCTAATGCAAGTATTCTAACCATTGCCCTAGGTCATAAAAGAATTATTAAAAACTGTGTTGCCATCTAAGGATTACTTAAGTATGTTCTGAGATAAACAACCACAGACAGGACACCTGCAAGAATCCCAAGTTTATTAATCCTAGTGAACTTGATAGATGCTCAGAAGAAGCTGTCCATTGCCCACTGGCAGAAATGAAACAGACAGGACACACTACTGACAAAAACCTCAATGGCTTGCGAATTTCAAGTCCCAAAGGTTAAGCAGAAATTCTGTAGGGTTTTCAGAACCTAATACTTTGAGTTTGGGTGCTAACAGTAGTTGAAATCTGTTGCCTTCTTGAGGTGTCTTTGTTTCCACCAAATCTACAGGGACACTAGACAGCTGACTTAGACAAGGCTCTTAGCTTTTACGCAGCTAAAATTAGATGACATAATCCCCTAACACACTCCCCATCATTTTATGTAGCTAGTCCTACTGACAGCTGGTTTTATTCTAAAGTACCACAGAAAAACGATACTGCAAATCCTTGAAGAAAATAATGTCTCAGATAGTGATGGAAAGGAATGCCATCTGTAACTCTAAATCTCAATTTTGTTCTCATTAGATCTTCATTATATCAGTTGTCATTGTTGTGCAGAGACCTGAATCTATCATCTCTATATTCACCTGCAAGCTATCTCCTATAATTGCTGTGCGCACAGAAAATCAAATGTATTCTAACAACGGTGATTCATTGGCTCAGCTGTTAAATGCAATTTGTGCATCTCTCTATACAGTCTATTTACATAGTCCCCATCCCTGCACCATCTGAATGTTTCCCAATCTCAGTTATCCTCACAAATATTTCCCCAGCTCCAAAGGGCAGATGTGGAAGAATAGCCAAAACCTAATCCCTGCAGCATTCTCTCCAAATGTTTTATTTCCGTTGAAAATACAAGTTTACAGACCCAAATCCTAGGGATATAGAAGACAGAATGGCATAGCATCTGTCATACCAAGAGATGAACTCTTGGCATGGACATTTCTCATGGGGAAGCTCTGAAGTCAAGTAAATGAACTACGATGTTAGTCTCAATTGGACTTCATCTAACTTGGCTACTTATGTGACTCCCCTTTTCTAACAAGATCAAAACAATTGTTTGGTTGTTTCATTAAAGGAGTGAAAAGAATCTAATGAATCTATAATTATGCTGCTGGGGAAAAATAAATATACAAAAAATCCAAAGCAAACATTGTTATGTTATGTCAATCATTGCTGAATGCGCATTGATTTCCCAGCACACAGGAGATCAAAACACAGACCTTTTGCTAGGACCAGGCATGAATTCAGTGGATTGGGTATACTTAAAATGAAAGTGATGTGTTCATTATTCCCATTCACCCCATCTGCACTAAGGGTGTTGGTGGGGAAGCCATGATAATTACCATTTCCATATACACATATGGTGTCATGCACATACCCACATGCTTTCATCACTAATTAACTTTACCTTCCTTCTCCTGTGCTTTCCCCAGATCAGTGGGTTGTGTTCATCCTCCCTTCTTTCTAAGAGGACACCAAGGGGAAGCCTCTTGTGCCTGTATTCCCTTTCTGAGCAACAGTGTGGTTACTATTAGAGCTGCTGTATGGCAGAAAACAGTGATATTTACCTCTCTTTTCACACTCAGGTTGCCAGAGAAGACAGCATAACTGCACATAGCAAGAGCCTTCATGTTTCACGGTATAGCAATATCATCTTGTCCTTATGTAGTTCTATATGTCAGCTGAATTTGAAGAGCTCCTCAGTAGCTTTGGGAGTATTATATTATTTTTCTCCTGCTTTCAGAGATCAAATGAAGCGTCCTCACACAGGAGACAACTTCCATGTATCTCATATTCCTTGTTGTTCTCAATTCATCCTATCTTTACATTGCCTTAGCCATCAACCGCAGCAATATAGCATTGTATTTCCATGTTCAGTGTCCCAGACTCCCAGAATTCAACATCCAGTAATCAATTTTACCCCTTCACCCCACAAAATCATGAGATTGGATAAATATCATGAGATTTAAAATGAACAGTAAACATATAGGAGCAGAGGTGGTGGTTCTTCCTGTTTGTCATCTCATGTCTGGACCATTTACGTCATTATGGTTTGGGCTGCTTGGGAGCAATTCTGTAAAACAGAAATTTCATGGTGTGCTGTGTGAGCAGAGGAACCAGCAAAGCATCGTATTTGCAGGTCCTGTTATGTGCTACGAGGGCTGGGCTCCCCATACAGGCTCTCCTTTGGGAGGGACAGCCATTGAATCTCTCTTCTCACCCTTAACAACCTCTCTACCCTGCCACCTACTTTAATAAAACTTAAAGGAGATGAATATCTTTGAGACCTCTGTCATTCTGTCAGCTGTGGTTGAGCACATCTAATGGACATGGAAGTTACCTGGGTGAACTGCTACACAAGCTAAACAGAGAAAATATGATCACAAAATCTTCTTTTATTTGTGGGCTTCAACATGAAGCTTTCACAGCTCCGGGACTTACTGATTCTGCAAGTTTTGGATCAAGTGAGACGAGGAGAGGCTGAGAGCTGGGACTGTTCAGCCTGGAGAAGAGGAGGCTCAAGGGGGATCTTATCAATGTCTGTAAATACCTGAAGGGACGGTGCAAAGCAGATGGAGCCAGGCTCTTTTCAGTGCTGCCCAGTGCCAGGACAAGAGGCAATGGGCACAAACTGGAACACAGAAGGTTCCATCTGAACATAAAGCACTTCTGTGTTGTTTGGGTGACTGAGCACTGGCACAGGTTGCCCAGAGAGGTTATGGAGTCTCCCTCCTTGGAGAACTTCAAAAGCCGCCTGGATGTGGTCCTGGGCACCCTGCTGTACGTGTCCCTGCTTGAGCAGGGCTTGGACCAGATGGACCCAGAGGTCCCTTCCAACCTCAACCACTCTGTGATTCTGTGAGGTATCGTCAAATCTCTAGTTCCACAATCTTTGTGCACCCCTGGGCTCAAAATGTGGAAGTGCATCTTTGTGAACTTCAGAAGCGGCTGTAAGCTATATGATTTTAAAAAGCTATACCCTATATGAGCTAAAGATTTGCTAAGAGTTAAAAACTACCCAGCTATTTGCTTTGATGTGCAGAGCATTCAGGCTGATAAGGACAGGAAGCCGTAGGTACCTATCAACATATTAATACATGGCTTAAAAGCGGCTTATTCAAAATAGGAAATGTGTAGTGGGCAGCGAGTCTCCCAGAGTTCTTCCCAACAGGTTAGCAAATGCACAGTACAAATACAGTAAATAGTGAAGTAGCTCTTTAGAAAACAACATTATTGAACTTACAGCAGAAAACAGGACTGTTTTAAAGAAGCAGAAGATGTAGTTTGGCTTGAAAGAGCAATCAGATTTGGCTGTAGAAGGTGCTGAATAGTCTATTCCTCCACATTTTAGCACAGAAGTATTCTTGGTCAAAACCAACTGACATTCGCTAGTTATGGGGGGTAACAGGGAGTTCTTGTGTTCACTTTTGCCCATAATAAAATTAAGGAAGTAGAAGAAAATCTGGTATAAGCAATGTGAAAAAATCAAAGAAATGGGAAATAAGAGCCCTCTCAGACAATGGACCATTTGCCACAGTGGAACAGACTGTCACAAGGCACTAAAGTAAGACTAAAGTAAGAGCTTGCCAGATGCAACCCTCAGTGATACGACCTTTCTATGGATAAGGAAAATAGCCAGTTTAACATAAAAAGCAAAAAGCTAAACAGGAAGTTTAGTCAGAATAAAACCCTCCAGCTTCAAGTCTTAAACCAACCTCTAACTACTTAGAAAAAAACTCGGCCCAGCCATAGAAATCTCATAGCCATCTCCAACATGATTCTGTACACTTCCTCTGCAGTCAGGTTTACTTAACCCTGCTGGAGACAGAATAGAGCTCTAGGAAGATCCTGGGTCTGATCCAGACTGACAACTGCAAAATCATCCTCATCAGCAGAGAAATCTATTATCAGCTAACACACTCGCAATCCCAAATCCCAGGAGGACTGCAAAGCAAAGGCTTGTACCACCCAATGATGTACATAATGCTTTATCATCTAGGGTCTAACACTTCTTTTTTCTCCCATATATTTCTGAAAGGAAGTTTTTCACATTGATTAAAGCCCCTTTTCTTTTTTCCTGCTGCAAAGAATGATTGCTTCCAAATAATTTTCCTTGTCACAATGCTGTCAGCAAAAACCAACCAAACAAAAAAGAATTTCCTTAGAAGAAATGTCATTTGTACCTCTATATTCATCAGAGGACTAAGAGGAATACAGAGACAAGTCTTTGCAGGGAACAGGTGACTGCAGCCAAAGGAAGCAAGCTCTGCTGTCTGTGATGTCCATGTAAGCTGCAAGTGCCAGTCCCTCTTCTCTCTGTTGTGATAGGTGAAATCTGAGTCATACACACTCAAAAGTCTCCTCAATGATGTGCACAGCCATGTGAGATGGATTCTACCATGGACAGTTCAGCTACCTTACCTAGTTAATTGTCCTTAATCAACACCTTTTCCTGTAATGCAAAAAGAAAGTGTCATCCCATAAAAATGAATGAGCAGCACTCCAGTCTGCGAAACCCTCTCTAAAAATTAGCTGCTTATTAAATCTAGCATTTCCCCCTAAACACCATAAGCCATTCATAGGACTATTTACAGTCCTGCCTCCAATGTAAATACCTGCAGATAACAGCATTCTCTTATCTCTTTCAGATAGAAGTGTTCATTCTTGAGGCTTCACTTAAAAATTCAGATAAACAAATAAAAAAATACCTTCCTCACATCACTTGCTAAATAATGACAGATCCTATTGCCAATTTCTTGTTCCCATTTAACTCGACTTGTGGCTGAATGAGCACGTAGTGAAACAAAGCCTCTTTTTAACACTTTCACCTTTGCCTCATCTCTGTCATTTGTGGCTAGGTTTGCTTGAGAGGAGCTCTCACCAGAGGAAGTTTCTAGTACTATTTGTGCCTCCAGACTTGGCCTCAGTAATTTCTAAAATTAACCATTAATTTTCTATCTGCTTTCTCTGCTTAGCAAGCAAAGCATACTGCTCGCACATTCCTCACTTTTCACTTTCTAGATTTTATTCATGGTATTTTTTTCAGTGAAGACCCTGGCTCTCAGCTGGTCTTCATTTACTGGCAGCAACAACATCTTTGTCTCTGCTGGCTGTTCACACTGCCAAAAATGTCCCTGTGCAAGGGCCAGATCCTGTCCCTAGGTAGGCTGCTTTCTTGATATTTCCCCCTAGAGCTAGATACATAAATCTGAAAATATTCTTGCCTCCAAGTAGTGGCTGCTCTGCAGGGGCCATTCTTACTGAGCATGGCTGGTAGACTGCGGGGCCCCAAGTACCAGCAGACCATCCTTGCTCCAGCAAAGCTGAAAAACAAAACATCAGTAGCTGCCTCTGGTTGGAAGATGAGCTCATTTCCAGACAGAAGGCACAACCAGAAGGTGCTTTTTCAAGCAAGGCTTTTGTTTTGTTTTGTTTAAGGAATGCCTGCAATAAACACTAGAGGATAAACTCATCTGGCCAAATGTGTGGGTCTACAGTGTGTAGTTTCTGTCTCAGAAACTTGCTGCAGACTCCCTGTAGAGTCAGTGCAGTTTTCTCACTGTTTGCCTTATCCTGAATTAGATGCTGTCATTTGGTCAGGTGACTCATTCTGTAAACCTCATTGATTGCATGGACTAGATCTTCACTGACTGTGAATGAGTCTGGGACCTCTGGAAGACCTACATCTTGACGGATTAGCTGATAGAGGCCAGCTGGATTACTACACAGCATCTCCAAAGGCAATGACATCTATGTTTAGGCCCAAAATTACACTCCAGAGATCAAGGACATAAAATCATCCTTGCTAACTAACACACGCAAATACATCCACTTGGTGTGGTTAGTGATTTGATCACAGAACACAACTAGACATGGCTTCCGTATAATAGGCTTGGGCAGTGGGAGGAGCAAGACTCCTTGTGATCCTGAAGCCTTTTACTGGCACCTTTACTACTCCATTATTTTCTGGGATACAATCCTGGTAGCAGGTGCTGAGCAAAGGGGGCAGAACAGACAGAAACGCCCCTGCCATGCTTACATTCTCACTAGATGCATGAACAAAGACGTGTACAAGGAAGCCACTCATAGAGCCAAACCATGAGTTCTATGTTTAACAGCTTTCATCCCCTCTTTCTTTTTAAATAGCTTCAGGCTGATTTAGCAGCACCTCTGTCAGCTTTTTGTACTGAATTGCCCTTTCCTCCTCCACTGGTTACAGAGGAAAACTAACCTAAGGCTAAAGCACCCTTTGGCAATTAAAACTGGTTATAAAGCAAGAAAGTCACTAGATAGATAAGCTAATATATTTTTAATTCATCTCTGGCCACTTCAATTAATTACTCTAAGTATAGCACAGTACTGCCTATATGCACAGGAAGAAGTATAAATTCGCTGGTACTTGCATCACTGGCAGAGTTCTTGTCACTGTATGGAGATAACAGATAACAGTTATTACTTGATTCCTTGCATTGTTCTTTCTGATTAACTTCTGTATAACAAATTCAGAAACAGTGAAATCAAATAACTACATCCATAAAGGCCTTGGGTTCAAAATGCCTCTAGGATGATTAGATATTCATAAGAGTGGTGCCAGCCTGGTTTATCCTCCTCCAAATCATTTGAACTCAATTTACAGAGTGTGGATGTGTGAGAGAGAAAAGGTTAGTCCAATCTTACACCACTTAGTAGCAGAAAAGATCTGAGAGAGCTAAGTGTTGGCAGATAATTTGTCTTAGTTTTGAAATAACTATATACAAGGTCTCCTCCAAGGAGGTACCGGGACGCAAGCAGAAGGGTAGGGAGGAACACAGAGGAAGTTAGAGAAATGGGGGATGCCCTTTTCAGAGGCAGCAATCCTCCTGTGGAGATACAGAACATGCATCCTTTGGAAATGCATTTAAGAAAAATTGGTTTGCTCTTGACCTCCAACACAAAGGAAGGGGAAATTTCAACAGAACCCATCAATTCTTCACATGCATGAAACTTCCAGCCAGAAGCACTGAAATGCAAAGAAAGTTTAGGAGACTCTGGCTTAACACAGGAATTTAAATTTTAACCTTTCATCATCTCAGGAGATATATCAGGGCATTATTAACAGCCAGCATCAAATAGCTTTCCTAGTACTGATTAACTATTTGGTCCCTGAACTATGTATACATACAATAAAAATTCATAAGATCAGTCAATTCATAAGAACAGCTAAGTGGCTTAACAAGAAATACTCAGGATTGGTAAGAAACTTTTCTCCTAGGTATAGCATGGAAAATGGTCGGTGAGATAACGGGTCACAATCACACACATGACAGCAGTCAGGACAGGTCATTGGTTTGATAGACTGTGACAGTCATTCTCAGAACTATGCAAAACCAGCTTGGATGCACCTTCTTCTGCAGGAAAATCTCCAGGAAATTCCAGCCCTGGCAACATCCTACCATTGATTTATATGAAATGCACTGCTTTTCAAACTCTCCTTCTTCAAGAGCTATTTATAGCGTGCAATTTAAGAAGACAGAGCGAGAAAGAGAGTAAAATAGAGTGAAGGGAGAAGAGAAAGGTAGGAAATCCATTTGCAAATGAGTCATTCCCCATGAATGCTTTGACAGGCTGTCAGCAGAGATCTGATAAAGACATCCAGCTAAAATACTCTACTACAGTTCCAGGTGAAAGAAGACTGACGTTCTGATGGTGTGCACACAGAAAACTCCAGGCAGGAGATGTTTAATCTCTGTGGGATGCTTTCAGATAGCCCAAATGATTTGAAAGCCATTCTGCCTTTCAGCAAATAATGAACATACAAAAGAAGTACGTAAAAAAGAAGACAGAAAAACCTACCTGGAATAATAATGTCCCCCACTGGCATATTATGCCTGATTAATAACGAAGTGCTTCTTCCAATACTCTTCTGTTTCAATTCCTGGTGGCATCCCCACATTCGGCACTCCAGAGCCGGAGCTGCTCGCTGCCTGCTGCTGCTGCCACATCTCTCTAAGCCGGTCCACAGCAGGAGGAAGATGTCAGGCCCAGGCATGTGCCTCCTAATACTTCTCCTCTGAGTCTTTTGTGTCATCTGAGGCAATCAGTGGAGCAGCAGGTTGGTCAGAAAGAGATATTGCAGGCTGCTGAAGCTATTTGTAGGAAGCTGAGTGGTCTGTAGGTGTACACAAGTTAAAGAGAGCAATAGAAACTGCTATGAGGTCCACTTATAAATGCCAAAGTTTGTTGAGATTTCATGTTTCTGGAATTAGTAGCAGTCCTTGTACTTTTCCAATCTCTTGCATGTAGTCTGTCAGATGTTCAGTCTTCAAAGAATAGACCTATACAGATCTACAAGTCTTGTATTAAACAACAGTACCTTCTACATCTACCAGGTGATGACCAAAGGAATACAATGACAAAATAACCATCCTAAAACCAGAGGTTACTGTAAATAAGGTAAAGCTTTAGGCAAGGAAAAAAGATTTCATGCAGCCTTTATACCTGTTCATCTTACCTAAACATTAACCATCCCTGGGTAAACACTGAAGGAAATAATACGGTTAGATAATCTTAAGAGCTCTCCTAAACCACACATATCTATATACCAGTCTGCCAGAATCCAAAGCTGTTTTTCACTCTATAATCTGTCCAATCATTAAATCTTCACATTAGAAGGAGTCCAGTACTTCGCACAAAAAACCTCCTGACATGGAACTGATATTGTCCTCTGCTTTACCACATTATGTTACTCCTAATTGCTTATTCATGACAGTCCTTTGACTTGTTTCTTCCCTGCTTTAACTGTTTACACTTTACAGATATTTGCACAGTGTTATTGCATTCTACCTTAGCTGGCATTTAAACTGCATCGCACTGCAGGATAACAAATCAACCTTCTCTGTTATCTTCCCTTGCAAATACCAGCAGCAAATAAATAAATAAATAAATAAAATAACAAAGATAATTTTGTCTTCTGCCCAAGACTGTTGATTTTGTGCCTTAGTTTCCCTAACCTTCTGCAATGTGACAAAGGCAGAGTTAGGCTTCATCTACACCTCTAAACTAAAGGACCAGGCTGGAGCACTATCTTCTGATTGTCCAGCCTGGTTCACTATAGTCTTGGTTGCACGTGTAGCTTTGCCCTGTGCTAACCTGCTCTCTCTCAGCCAATGACCAGGCATGGTTCAGAAGACAGCACAAGTCGCTGTGAATCCCAGTGTAAATAAGGTCACCCTGTTTCAGCAGACAAAGGAATTTTCTCCTCTTAGTGCAAACCACATCATGCCAATTGCCTTCTGGGCTGGAGAACGAGTCCTGGCAGTGTTTAGCTTATCGGCACAGGCATAATTCCTGCCCCATTCTGATGCCCTTTGTGGCTCAAGGTACCAGCTCTACCATATCTGTGTGCTATTCAGGGACATGTCTATGTGCTGTTCTGAACTCTGGAACTGCCAGTTCATCTATTAAGTCCTCTGAGAAAGGGACTGAAGCATTGAAGCACAACTTTTGGTCAAGATCAGAGCTAAATAAGCAGCCAATTTTCTTTCTAAATCTCTTCTTACCAAACATGGAAAACAAATTCAACTACATCCCCCCCCCCCTCCTTTTTTTTTTATTTCTTTTTCAGGGAAAACATACTGAAAGTGACAAGGACAAGCCTTCTGAATGGGAGCAAGTGTTAAACTTGGGACCTAGAGGTTTCTCTGCAAAATCACTTTAGGATTCCATTAGGAAGAGAGAAAATCCATTAGGAAGACAGAAAAGTAAACCTTTCCCCCAGACCTGAAGAACCCGGCTTCACAAAAAAAAAAAAAAAAAAATGAACAAAGCCTGCATTCGTCACCATCTCTATACAGGTTGTCTGAAGTTTTCTATTCCAATCTGTCTGGGACTTTAAAACTAGCTGTTTTAAGGAAATGCCAGAATACCATGGATGACAAAGATCTGTCAAAGATCACTCCATAATAGTCTCACAGAAACTCTTCCTGCCGTGTCAATGGCATTGACCTATTATAAGCCTAAGCCACATCTAACCGCCTCACATGGCTGTCTCATAACCCACAACATCTCAAACAGACCTGGAAACCTATATTCACAAACTACAATTGCTGAAACTGAAGCTTATTGTCAGCATCACAAACATAGGGCCAGGATGCGTCTTACCTCAAGGATACTAGGTTATACACAACAGCATCCGAGCAACTCACAGGAGGTGCAGAGATTTTCCATATAAACAGAAGTACAATGATTGATCGTACCATAACTGCAACAAACTTCAGACTATCACTCACATTGTTAATGACTGTATAATACATGCTTATGCAGGACGTGTAAAAGAATTCATCAGGCCTCCCATAACTCTACAGAATGGTTCAGCAACCTTGGGTTGAATTTACAACCTGTCATTGCCTTTCAAAATGCCATACAAAAGAGGAGGACAGAGCCTGGGGAATTCAAGTGCCTACAGAGGAGAAAAACAAACAAACAAACTAAACAGCCAAACTTCATCACATTTCAGCCTTTGTTTTCATGGAATAATTTATTTTAATTCTCCACAGCCTAACTTAAGGGAAAATAGTCATAATGTGAAGTGACTGTCAGGCTACTTAAAACAGTTTGACGGATACAGAAATGCCAAGTGAAAAAGTAGACTAACACATGCCTTAGACTGCCTTCCTTGATGGGCCCAACAAATTGAACTAAAAGTAGTGTCACACTGCAGTTACCTGTGATAGCACACAGTCTACAATTCAAATTTTAACTGGATGCATCAGCTCCTTGCTAATTTCCCTTATTCTCAGCCTTTGCCTCATTCCTGTATTTTCTGCCTCTAACGGTACTAGAAACCGCTTTCAGATAGAAAAAGAGGAAGGTGCCAAATCCTGTAGACAGTTTCCAACTCATATCCAATGTCTACTAAGATGTATTGAAGTTGTGGTTAGAAAGAAGTGTTCGTGAAGTTTTCAAGGTATTGTACAGTAGATTTAGGAAAAGTAGGACCCTTATGAACTGACATTAAGCCAGAAGGATTTGTGGGACCTATTGTAAGCCAGGTGATAGGTCCCATCTCACTTCCTGAATAAGATTCTGGAAACCTGTGATACAGAGTAAAACTACCCCCAAGACGTAACTGAACACAGGGACTCTTCGAAGTTTGTAGGAGCACATGATGCTCTGTTTTCCCATCCATACACACATACTGGTTTCCTTCTGCAGGAAATTAGTGTGCATAGGATGAAAGGATATGAATTATGCTCTGGCCAAATCTGGCCCCCAATTTGGACCTGTATTCCACAGGTACTCAATGTTGTTCATCCACTGCTCCCTCTATGTGCATTTTCCTTTCATAATAACAAAGCATTGCTAACATTTGTGGCAGTAAAGAATACCAGAGAGACCTACTCTGCAGATCTAATTCTGTAGCAAAGTGCCTGTTCAACAAGTTAATGTTGTTACACTCTTATAAGCAATCTTGAGATTGCCTGCCTGCACTGTTGATCATGGGCACCTGCAATCAGTTATTTCATATTTCTGTAGAAATTAATATAGACCCTGGAACTGCCTCTACCTAGCTATCAAGGTTGCACTTTTTTAGTGCCCTCCAATTGAACGTTTGTGATTTGTGTTTACAGAATCACAGAATCATTTAGGTTGGAAAAGACCTCCAAGATCATCAAGTCCAACCATTAACCTAGCACTGCCAAGTCTACCACTAAACCATATCCTTAAGCACCACATCTACACATCTTTTGAATACCTCCAGGGATGTGGACACAACTACTTCCCTGTTCCCCTGCAGCCTATTCCAATGCCTCACAACCCCAAGTGAAGAAATTTATACCTTTGAGGCGTCTGGATTCATTCTGTGGATTATGAAATATTATATTAAATATATAAACACATTGTTTAATATATTAAATATAATATTAAATGTTTCTTCTCCACCTGTTACTAGCAGAACACAAGACTGAAAATACAAACCTTGTGTGGTTTCTAAAATTACATTTCAGTGTTTAACATTGTATGAAACATGCTATGCAATGGAATCATGCAGAAAACAAGTTTCTTCTTTTTAGTATTAGCTCATTAAAAATGTCTGCCCCATTCTTGCATAGCTCAGTTTTCCTTTGAACACCCTGACTGTCTCATAACTGGGATTTGTGGAAGTAAACTTAATAGTATTTGACATTGATCATTATGCTGATAATCTCAGGAGAGGGTCAGGTGCCACTTCGAGTTGATTGCTGCAAGGAGAATTTGGATCAAGATCTTCATGTGATGTCCGGTGAAATCTCTAAAATAAGCAGTAAAGTTCTGATTAGTCAGCAAAGTAGCCCTTGATAAGAATGCAGCAGTACAGTCAGTGAAAGAGCATTTGACAACTCAAAAAAAGAGTCTTCAGAATTGTATTTAAAAGTGAAAGCAATATTTTTGACATTACTCAACAGATTTCTTTCTGTCTGTCCTACCAACTACAAGCATCTCTTCCCTTTCCTCTCAAACTTTTATCAGTTTGTCTTGGATAAACTGTGGTAATAAAAAGTAAATAAGGAGGATGAGAAAGTAGGAAGGATATCATAGAGCTCATCAAAATCCAATAAAATTGGATTGGAGAGAGAGAATATGAAGACTGGATCAGATTAGAATTTATAGACAAATTATTATGTAGAAGGAAGTAAACTGTAATTTTATTTTGTAATGCTGGGTCAGGAAGGAGGAAAGTTTACAATAACATATTGCTGAAATACTAAGGACAACACCAGCAGCCTGGGAGATTTGTAAAAAGAAAAAATATGAATCATAAGAGGTAGCTATCATATTTTTGCCAGCAGGTACCAATGTGCCTACAATGTATGAGAAAATAGAAGCCCAGGAATCTTCTAGGGCCGTGGTAAATTGTAGCAAAAATGTGTATATTGATATGAATGCAGGCTGAATGTGAATGCATGGGCACAAAACACCAGTAGGAGAAGGGCAGCAAAATGGCATATGTTGCTGACACCTAGCAGGTCACTGAGATCATATCACACAGCTTCCTGCAATTTCTCAGGACAACAAGCGCTGGAACAGACGCAGTGGCTAAATCTTGATGACTCACAAAGGTTGGGACAGGATAGAGAGGTTATAGAAAGATTAATCGCTGTCAGCTCCTGAAGCCTATGATGAGACATCCAAAATCACCAGCATGCACCTAAGAAGCCAGGAAGTGTGCTGAGAGTCTCAAAACCTAATTTCCTTGACTTCCACTTCATTGCAAGCAACCCTGGACAGACTCCCTGGACACAGGCTTCTTAGTGCTTAACTGCACAGCAGGCTGTTGTTCTTTTCCATGTGCACAAGCCATAAGCAGGGCACAAGGGAAAAGCACAAGAAAGTCTAGAGGCCTTCTCACCCAGCCTTGTCAGTAACAATAGAGGCTGGTGGGAGGAGAGGAGGATATGGAGCACCACACAGGGATGCCCCAGAAACTCAATTTACTGACTCCAAGGAAACCCTCTCAGACGCTCCTTCCTCCTTACACCTGGCCCTGCTCCAGCAGGGGCCCTGCCCCAGGCTGCAGCCCTTCAGGAACACCCTGCTCCCGCGGGGGCTCCCCACGGCCGCAGCTCCCTCAGGAAATGTCCCCCTGCTGCGGCGTGGGCCCTCCCCGGGCTGCAGGGGGGAGATCTGCTCCAGCGGGGGCTCTGCAGGGCTGCCGGGGAATCCCTGCTGTGGGCCTGGAGCCCCTGCTGCCCTCCTCCTCCTCGGGCCTGGGCCCTCTGCTGCTTTTCCCCGGCCCTGTGCCTCCTCCTCGGCCTGTGCCCGCTTTGCCCTTTCTGAAATCTGTTTTCCCCGAGGCGCTGCCAGCTTGGCTGCTGGGCTCAGCTGTGCCCTGCGGTGGGGCCATTGGAGCCGGCTGGAACCGGCTGGAACCGGCTGTGTCTGGCATGGGGCAGCCCCAGCCTCTGCCCACAGAGGCCGTGAAACCCCTGCCAATACCTGGGCATGGACACCCTGTACAGGGTTGACCTGTTGGTGTCTAGCATCCCAACCAGTTGATACTGCAGGAGTGTCATGGTTGGCAGCATGCTCTTTACTGATATGGGCAGCGTCTTCTCGTACCTCGGTCTCATCTCAGCTGCAGATGTGCATTACATTACCACAGTCATATACCTACATGTGAACCATCTGAAGTGCTTGAGCCATTTCAGTCTTTTACAGAGCAGAATTGTATTTTGTGACTAATATTCATTTTAAACATAATAAAAGCTCTACAATACTTTTGTCTGAACAGTTTTTCATACCTGACCTCTCTTTGGAGCATGGTGAGGCCCTGAAGATGTATGTATTTGAGAACTGCGTTTCCTGAACTGCCTGATTAAATAATGTCTCTTGGCAGTTGACTGCTTTGTTCTTATTCATGATCAAAAGATACTTATAAATATTGGAAGTACAGACTAGATAACCTGATTTTTTACTCTTTTTGATAATCTCCTGACCCACAGATGTTTCAGTGAAAATAATTACAGTAAAAATGTTGAGCTGTTCACTATGCTGAGGAAAGGCAGAAGGAAAATGCTGTGTATGGATCCACTTGCCTTATGATTTCATGCAAGCATTCAAGCCAGTTTCCAATCATGTGGAGGAATCACCTGACCAGTAGGTAACTTTGCATTAAGGCTGTTCTAGACAACGTTACTGCAATGCTCTGTCTATAAAAATAGATAAATGTGACCTATCTATAAAAATAGATAAATGTGACCTGGGTTGAGGGTGAATAAGACTGGACTTTGCCTCTTGGTGATGAGCTCACTTTCTGAGGAGACCCAGAGAAGCAAACCTCAAAAGCAGAGAAAACAAAAGTTGTCCTGCTCTAATCTGATCAGAAAAACGGTATTGGCAATGTGGGGGATGCACACATCCATGAGACAGGAGGTCAGCCCCAGTGGATGAAGTTGGAAAATTTGTTCATGAAGTTTCCTCTTTCTTCCAGTTTGCTTTCACTCTGGATTCCTTTCCACATATCAAAAAACAAACTGGCAACTAGCAGAGCATCTATTTGACAGAAACACATCAAAATATTTTGATGCAGCCAACCATTTCCTGGGCTGAAGAAGCACGACCAGCAGGTCGAGGCAGGTGATTCTCTCCCTCTACTCTGCTTTCATGAGACCCCAGCTGGAATACTGCGTTCAGTTCTTGGGTCCCCAGCATAAGAAAAACGTGGACCTGTTAGAGCAGGTCAAGAGGAGGGCCACAAGGATGATCAGAGGGCTGGAACATCTCTCCTATGAAGACAGGCTGAGGGAGTTGGGGTTGTTCAGCCTGGAGAAGAGAAGGCTCTGAGGAGACCTTATAGTGGCCTTCCAGTACTTAAAGGGGGCCTACAGGAAAGATAAGGGGCTCTTTATCATGGAGTGTAGTAATAGGACAAGGGGTAATGGCTTTAAATTAAAAGAGTGTAGGTTTAGATTGGATATAAGGAAGAAATTCTTTACTCTGAGGGTGGTGAGGCACTGGGACAGGTTTCCCAGAGGAGCTGTGGAGGTCCCATCCCTGGAATTGTTCAAGGCCAGGCTGGATGGGGCTTTGAGCAATGTGATCTAGTGGGAGGAGTCCCTGCCCATGGCAGGAGGGTCGGAACTAGATGATCTTCAGGGTCTCTTCCAAACCAAACCATTCTATGATTCTATGATTCTAAAATTTCCACCCAGCTTTCTCTGTTTAGGCATCTAATTATCAATTTCTCCGGGTCAGAGGACCTGGTAATTAAAACATTAACACTCACTAGTTCTTGCAGCTCTGCAGTGAAAAACAGAATTAAATGGAAATAAAGAAAACTCAGAAGACAGGAAGATTTGTCAACAAAGATTTGCCTTCGCTCTCCTTCCAAGGGAACAGCAGGAACAGGTAACTGATGGATAGATTTTGACCAAAGCAGCTTTACCTGTTTTAATGTGCAGATGATAGCAGGGAACCAGTCACTGCGACAATCCCAAAAGAGAAATGTCATGAATCTTGTACCAATTTAAAATTACAAATTACTTCTAGCTGGTAACTTACCCAAGTTAATCACAAGAGCCTAAACGTGAACACAAATTGCTAGAACTATCTACTGCTATATGCAAGATCGTCAGTCAAAAATGCATTTCACAGGTGCCTGTTGTTTGCTTAACATAAACTCTTATTGACCATCTCACATTGCCACTGTGTGTTTTCCTTTGATTTACACAACATAAATACTTTGGAATGATGTGTACACACATACACACATACATACACACCAGTAAAACCTCAGCACATCTATTTTCTTTTGTTTGAGAAAGGATTAAATAAATCCACTTTCTGTTTCTCTTCTACAAGTAGCTAACTATATTTGGGGTCTCATCTCTATCAAATCCAAGGAATCTAGTCTGAAACCAAGATCTTGTCAGAAGAGTCTCATCGTTAGGCACATGATCTTCTCCTCAAGAGAGGATTCGGTTAATGCAGACTCCCTTTCTGAATCTGTTTTTCAGAGCAGGGTTGTTGGACTTACAAAGAGGGCCAATGCAGAAATGAGGAAACCTAAACTCTATTAACAACTCAGCCTCACCCTGGAGTTGTTATTTCTTTTCTGAATATGCTGGTTTCCTGAGCTGTACTATGGGAGTAAGAACACTTACCTGCTGCCTGGTGGTGTTATACCAAAAAATGTATATACTTATTAGTATGATAATAAGTATACACCATCAGGGTATGTCCTTGTTCAGGTCTATACATCTTGGCAAAAGCAACTGCACAAACATGGCAAAATAAGATTTGCACAAGGCATTCAATACCACAGAGCATGATATCTGGGTAAGACTATGTCTACGCATCCAAAGACAGTATTCACTGAGAGATCTCAGTGCCAGTAGCAAGCCTTGCACAGCTCTGAACCTGACCTACCTTCATACCCAAATCAATGATCATGAAATAAACACCAAAACCCATCATTGTTGCTATTGTTTATAGGCAATACTGAGTTTGATGGATTATGAGAAGACAGGAGCAGAATTAACAGAGAGGCTGGAAATGGCTGTATTTCTTCCAAGACCCGTTAACTAATGCTGATGTATAAAAATTTCCTGGATACTACTGAGAAGTAGCCACGTAACTATTCCCATACAGCCAAACACAGCTGTATGCCCAAAAAATGAAGGAGATGACGTCTAGTGAGTGTGCACCATGGTATCAGCCATCTTACATAGGCTCTCAGGATGGTGTCCTGGTATTACAATACATTGTAATCCATATATATTTATTTATATATAATAATTAATCATATATAATATATATAATATATTATAATATATATAATTTATATNATGACGTCTAGTGAGTGTGCACCATGGTATCAGCCATCTTACATAGGCTCTCAGGATGGTGTCCTGGTATTACAATACATTGTAATCCATATATATTTATTTATATATAATAATTAATCATATATAATATATATAATATATTATAATATATATAATTTATATATATATATATATATATACACATATATATATAAGTACTGGGAGGTAATTTCACTTCCACGTCTGGCCAGATGCATTTATAACACTCTATACAGAGCAAGAGCCATGTCTGAGGGACAGAAAAATACCATGAGAAATTTAAAGGGCATCAAATACTTTTGGCTTATCAAAAAGTAGAAATTAAAAGTGTTTGATTACAGCAAATGAGAAAATTCATGCAGGGGAAATAGTAGAGGCAATAGGGCTCTTCAATCTGGAGAAAGAATGCTGATCAAACACCAGTGGCTGGGAGCTAAATCCACACCATTTCCTATTAGAAATTAGACACCTTTTTTTTTTTTTTTTTTTTTTTTTTTTTTTCA
>VXAA01006188.1:1001-12915 GCA_013399115.1 Anseranas semipalmata | reverse complement strand
GTTTTTTTGTTTGTTTTATGGAGTGCTTTGCGGGAAACTAACAGCTGGCCCTCTGCACCTCTTCCACACACAGGTTTTGGGGTCTGAGGGACCATTATTACAACAAGCCTGACTTAAGTACAACGTAATGGCTCTACATCATACAGTTTTACACACACACACACAAAACAACAACAAAAAAAACCATGTATCATCATCACAGGGAGATACCCATTTTGTGGTAGTCTTTAGCAAAAGTAACATCCTCACTGGTACTGCCAATATTTGTTCTATTCTGTAATAACCCTGAGAATAGAAGCAATCCAGATTTCCCTGTTCACCTCCTTGTGGCTGTCCTAGCACAGCAAGTTACTCTATTATTACCAAAACATAAGAGAGAGGGTGACTTTCCTCTGCTACCTCTCAGAGCTGGGTTAGTCCCACTGCCACAGGACATTTCACTGAATATAGTAACAGATGGGAGTCAGACCTTCCTTCAGTCCTCAGATAGATAACCTCTCTCAAATAGATACCTATTTGGAAATGAGTGTTTTCTGTTTTTCCTCGGTTACCTCCCTTTATTTCTGTCTTCACTATATAGATCTCCTGCAGAATATTCACATGAAGCATCTGACTGCATTGGAAATGACAAAGCTGTCTCCATTGTGCTTCTCACAGAGTTGCCTTACATAGTAAAACTAATGCATTATTTTACATTAGTTATATACATATTTGTCTGAAAACTGTGGAGAAAAGAAAACTGCATATGAAGATCCTCCCCCACTGCTAGTAAATCTTTCCCATGCCTCATGCTATAGTGAAAGATGGTGATAATAGCCTGCTTCTGGCTGTGAAATGCCATTACAAATTGTCTCCAGTAACCCCTGTGGTCCAATTCCCATTGCTTACTTTTTGCCCCCATTGTTTAATAGATCCTCTAGTGTTTGGATGGAGAGGTGGGGGTGTTAAGTCCAGCTGTGAAAATCCTTTAGCAAGCCATCACAAGCATTTTTGGAGTTTAACTGTTCTTCTGAGATTCATGGAAAAGGGCTTCTGCATGGGACAATTGGCAGGAGGATTCCCTTACAGCATGTTGCTTTCAGGCACAAGTTTATCCATACCTCCCTCCAGCCCTTAAGACAGTTATCTGCTGCACAGGTGCCTCCAGCAAGCCCTTAAAGCATGATTAGCACCTTGCACAGGTAGGAAAAGCAAAGCAGTCAACACAACAGTGTCTGGAAGAAGGCAGGGATTAAGTGTGATATAGATTATAAAATAGTGCAATCTAAAGAAACTTAACTAGCTGAAGCGATGGACATGTAGCAGCAAGAATTTGGGTTGACATTGCTAATGTCAGTGTGAAGAGGGACTGTCAATTCAATCCTTATCCCAGGTTTGAGGCTTCAGACACCACCTTCTCTCCACATTTTCCTGTTCCCTCAAAGCTCTTAGGTAGATTCAGGTTCTCCAAGAACACTTCGGTGGGCCCTGAGCCTGAATTATCATAAGCCCCATAGCAAATTCTCCATAAACATATAGCAAGGTACAGTCATCTGCTCCATGTGACTGCCAGCAAGCTGTCACCTCACCTAACGAACAGAAGCCAGCTCACAGTCTCAACCACTCCATCCTTTATCCTAGGGATCATGTCTTAGTTCACAGCAGTGAAAACAGTAAGGAACAGAACCCAAATCTCAAACCAGTGCTCCAACTCCCTCTCCTTCACCTCAGCTAACACCTGATATTCCCATTGCCTGCAAGACACAGCTGATGTGATTTGGATTATGAACATAAAAGTGGAAAATTAGTTACAGCTGCAGCAATTGTCAGGCAGCAAGATAATTGATAAAGCCAGCAAAATGATCAACCGTTTAATTGCTTGCATTAAAGAAACTAATTGACAGCAATCAAGTCAACCTATAAAAGATACCAAAAAAATGACATGTGAGAAAATAGATTATTTTTTGTAAGGAACGAGTAAAAACAAAATTGGAAAAATTGAAAAAACAAGGTTGTGTTGTTTATAAACCTTAATCAATTTAAAACTCATTTTCAATGTATTAAACTTTACTATTTTATGTCTCCCAATGAATGCTGCCTTTGGCATAGTTCAACCTCTCTGAAGCCATGTACAGTTAAAAAAGATAATTCATCAACATTACCTCTGCCAAGCCTGCTTAAATCAGGAGGCAGTCCCCAGAATCATGAAGGGAGCAGCACTGTGAGATTTTTACAGGGAATTTTTCCTATTTGGGGGACTGGTGGTTGTCTGGGGAAGGTTTTTTTAGAGGGGGGCACATTACTGAGCTCAGTCTTCACCAGCAAGGACTCCAGCTACACTGCCCAATTCACAGAATCCAAAGGTAGGGACTAGGAGAATGAAGTATTGCCCACTGCAGGAGAACAGGTTCAAGAACATCTAAGGAACTTGAACATGCACGAGTCCATGGGACCTGATGAGATGCTTCCAAGGGTCCTAAGGGAACTGGCAGATGGCACTTGTACAAAGTGACGGATATCCAAGTAGAAACGTCCCATTGGTCTGCTGTTCATGACTACATGAGGCAACAGGGGTGTAACAGAGCTCCCCATCCATCAACAGCACAGCCAAGACCTACATCTCCTTTCCAGCCACCACTCTTCTCTAAGGAGTGCATCATCCCACTCCAAGCAGCCAGCTGATGATGCTTCCTGTACTTCAACCACATGCTATAGTAACATGTTTCACTTATCTTGTAGCTCACAGCTTTTTTCCTAACTACAAGCTTGGATAGTTATTTAGGAAAACAGTGAAGCTTTGCTTTTGTCCCTGAGAGCATGACCTCATCTAATGACACAGGGAAGGTGAATGCCAGGTGTGCTGTTTGCCTGCTGGTACACGTGTGCTGTCTCCAGCCCACCATATCACCAAGTTAGAATTTTCTCTTACTCTGTATGTCAGGACCCAAACCCTCTATAACACAGAGCAAGCGCTCCTGAAACATTCAGACCTGCAACTGAAGTGAGCAGGAATGTAGACTCTATTGTACCAGTGTATAAAAAATTTTTGGATGTCGTGTGATGATGAAGGAATAGCAAGAGAACAATTCCTGAATGTCTCCTTGCTGTTTCACACATTATTTTACTAAAATAATAAGGGGCTTTGTTATTTTTTTCATGCTTACGTAAATCACTTAAAAGGAAAGATTTTCTTTTGAAAGGAGAAGATCGATTGTATACCATCTCTTTTTTCCCTATCATCAATTTTTCATTTCACGATAAAAATCTAATTTGGTAAGAGTGACACAAGAAAAGAAAAGAAAAGAAAAGAAAAGAAAAGAAAAGAAAAGAAAAGAAAAGAAAAGAAAAGAAAAGAAAAAGAAAAGAAAATAGCTGGATCCAAAGGTTTAGAGTTACTGGCTGCCATCCAGCCTCACTGTCTGGCTGACTGAGCATGGGCAGAATGAAGTGTCACCCATCCAATGATTATCCTAATATTGACAACCTTCATCCCCTGAAACTGAGGTATAAACGTCCTACATAAAAATCAATACTTTTTTGAAGTTTTCTTGGTTTTTTGTTTGTTTTGTTTTGTTTTACAGTTTTCTCCATGTCTTCTGTTTCCTTCTCACATTCTTCTTTTGAATAACTGGTTGTCCAGGTCAGCCACTCTGTTTGAGTAAAGCAATGTCACCCAGGGAGACTGAAAACTGCATAGTGATGGTGGGTAGGGATCAAGAACCAACTCTCTTCCTGAAAATATAAAGTCATCTCATGTGAGCTGAAGGAAGATCCTGCCCTTCCCATCCCCAATAATAAAATACGCAAGTGTGATTTGTGGGTCTGAACTCTGCATTTTGTATGCCGTGGAGCTTTCAAAAAAGTGTTGCTGACCTGATCACAGGGCTGGAAACAAACCTCCTGAAAAAAATCTCAGGGAGGAGAGGTTAAAATCAATACCACATAGATTTTTTTTTGACAAAACCAAAACCAATGCCATTTTCTACTTTAATGCATTACATAATAGACTAGAAATATTTACTAATAAGTAAAAGATGATTACAAAGGAAAAAAAAAAAAAAGTATTTCCCTTCTGAAAAGGTCATGATAACTGATTACTCCCCTAAAATTCTGGGAAAATGAGACTGAGAGGAGTCATGTATGCCTTCAACCACAGAAAACAGATAGCAGAATTTAGGTGAAGGGGTACAGAAAGTTGACTCCACTCTGGCACCCCATAGGATGATACCTCCCTGCCTAGAGCCGTCCCAAGAGCCCTCGTACCTAGGACCAAACATTCCAGGTACAGCAATGTGCCACGGTAGATGAGACTGCGGGTGCTTTGGATGGCTAGCAATGGTAAGGAAGGAAGCACTGACATTAGATATGCCTTTGTGATCCTAGGAAGAGGACTTTCAATACAAGCTCCCATCTCTCTGTCCAGTATTTCCCTGACAAAAAAAAAAAAAAGTCACATTAGAAGCAGAAGCATACAGCATTTGCCCAGGAAGTGATTTGTGCAGAAAAGTCAACAAATCTAGAGCTAGTCACGGTCACTGCACATGGGGATATCCAGATTGTTGGTCTGTAGTTTCCAGATATCTGAAATGTTTCCTAGTTTCATTTCTGATCAAGTGTCCAGGTGGCAAGAAAGTCTAGAGGAATAGCTGACTTCTCTTTTTCCTGACAGGACAAAATTACTGGGTGGAAAAAGGTGCTACCTTCTTTGAAACCTGGGTCTAGAGTAGTCCCAACCAAGACCCCATTTGTAGAGAAAGATATAAAAGTCACAAAAAAAATCAACTTTATTTGCCAATTGTACCCAGAGGGAATTATTTTCTGAATTCATCCTTATATGTTTTATTGACAGCAATAGTTATGATCCTTATAATGTCCTTATAATTCCCTCCCTTGCCCTAAGACATAGTATATGGTGGAAGAAACTAATGAAGCAAAACACAGTCAATATCAGCTTTCAAATGCGCTGTTTATAAAATCCTTTTAAAAGGAAAAATAAAACAGCCATTTTTATAAATTAAAAACCCTGATGCGCAGCTTGCTGGATGGCAGGTTGAATCAAGATGGTTGACATGTCACACTGTAACTACTTCCCCAGTGAATGATGACATAAATTTCAGATTTGCCCTTCTTACTGGCATTGATGCGTTCAGGCAAAACGATATATCAATCAGTCTTTAGGACCTAAGTGCCTGTTATGAGTCAATCCTCTGAGGCTCTCAGCTTCCCACATCTCGTAAGAATCTTAGCAGTGATTTGTAGTCATTTGAGTCTTCTATAATGCTTCGCATTATAAAATCAGATTGTTTAGAGCCTAAAACCAGAGCCCTTGCCCTGTTTCATTTCAGCCACATTGTTGGCACAGGACAAGTGTGTACTGCTGTATGTTCTCCTTGCCACCACGCTAAAGCCAGCCTCACATAATTAAATATGGCTAATATCCAGTGTTGTACCACACATTTAGTGGGTTTATGGCCTGGTTTCTCCTTAGACCATTTTCAGGGCCTGTGTAGCTCCCCAGTAGAGCTTCTTCTAGACAGAAGGACTCATATCATACCAAAATATTCACGAAATGCAAAGAAAGGTGAGCCAGATAATTTGAGTGTATATAATCAATAATCTATAATATATTATGTAATAGATATATATGAAAACAACTTGTACTGTATCACTGGATAATATATGCAAGACAAGTGCTGACCACACAATTCAGAAGTTATTACAAGCAAAATAATACAGAGGACATCAAGCAAATTATACAGTCTTCCCAAGGGATAAACCACTTAAGGGAAATAAGCATTTAAATGTTTTGAAGTAGTGACAGTCAAAAAGAAATACATGACTCCCAGAAGGTTGGGTTTTTGTATTTCTTGATGCCCGAAAAAAGACTCATTACAAGTACCTTGCCTTGCTTTCATTAGGTTGTTGGAACTATAATATTGAAATACACATCCCAAACTTCACAACCCATATCTGAAATCATTTAAAAAGATCATCCAGGCCTGAAGACACATCATATAGGTTGTAAGTTACATCCACTGATTGTGCATTGCAGCAACTGAGAATTCTCATGCTATAGTGTTTGGGGGGTTAACCAAAGTGCTCTGACTTCTTTTTTTAACTACTAAACAAAAAATATTTTATGTTATCAGGTTGTTTGGTTTTGAGGTGCACCCCTGCCAGAAAAGAAAAAAAAAAAAAAAAAAGAAAGAAAGATTTTGTGGGAAGAACTCATTAAAAGATGGCACTCTGATTGCCATAAAAGTGCCTGTGATTTATAAAGGAAAATCTGATTTTCAATCATTATTAGTTGGTCTTACAAAGGAATAAACTACCAGTCCCAACTGAGACCATTCAGAACCCCATTATACCTAATTAAAATCCTTTTTCCTAGGCTTAATAGAGGTTCTGGGTGTGAATAACTTTGTTTAAGCAGTTTCACAAATCTGGCTGCGCTGAATTACAGATGAGACCTCCCAGGAGCAGAACAAACCCCATCAAGACCCTCATAAACAAAATGCCAGCATCTGGAGCCAGAGAGAGAAGCACAAGCAGGATAAAGAGAAGAATTACAGACCTGGGATTAGCCTATACATCAACCGCATCTAAGGAGAAAGAAAAGCTCTTTATTTATTGCTTACCAGCCTCCAGGGCATGAGTGTCAGTCAGCATTAGCATTCACCTTTATAACTGTGCTGTGATTTACAGCTCCACCCCAGTGCAGAGGGAGCTACCAGTTACATGCCTATGAGAACATGCATGCATTGAGTATATCCTAGCTGCTTTCTCTTCCCTCTCATACGTACATACCAATTTTCTTGGTCTGAGTCTGAAATAAAAGTGTAAGAGATGGGATCTGCTCTGCATTACTGTGAGTGCCAACAGAATATCACATTACATAGAAATTTATGCTCGTACAGATTAAGCTGCTGTAGAAAGGTTTGGAGATGTTAGGCACAAAGGTGTTACTCCACATTAGTCAAAGCTACAGAGCTGCTTTACCAAGGCCAGGAGCTAACAGCTAAAATGTACTGAGACCAGTGAGGTGACAAACTCTCTATGCTCCACTGTCTATACTATGACTACTCAGATACATACATCAGACCAAATCCAATCCTTTATGTCAAACCTGGGCTATTCCACCCCTCAGCTCTAACTAGATCTTCTCCTCTCCTCCCCTTTATGGTGGCCTCTGTCATTTCTTGATATTTATTTTTCTTGGTTTGTTTCACACAGCCACCCATGAGATCAGGTGGGGATGATGAACATTTCTCAGAGCCAGCCTTAAAACGAGGGTGGACGCTCAAATATTGCCAATGGCAATAGCTGGCTATTGGCTGCTCAGGAGTTCACTTAATGTTCTAAAACTCACACTGTCAAGCCCTGTTCAGTGCTGACCAGTACCATATGTGTTCCTGCCCCCATTTTTATATGATACATTAATATTCTTAAACCAAAATAGCTCAAACACTTGAGTTATTAGACCAATTCAGTGTTTGACTCAGATTCTGCAAACAAACACTCTTTCTAGGCTTGCAGCTGTCCACACCAGCAGTCCACATCACTGGTGATGGATGGATGTAAACTTGATATGCCAGAGGAATTTGCCTTCTACTGAGATGGTCTAATGCAGAAGTGCCTAATCTTGAAGTGTAGGTTTAGCCACCCAGACACTAAACATGGTGTTCTGACTTTTGCTGTCTGAATTCAAAAGAGCACCCATGTGAAAGACCAGCTGTCTCACCCACCTCTGAAAACCAGTCCCAAAGAGCTTTGAGAGGCTCAGTACAGATGGCAGCTCAAGGTTTCTTTTTCTAGCTGTCAAATCACCAGTAAGAATGGAACCAAGATTTTTCTTTATTTATTCACTTTCTCCAGTTTCATATTTATTTTGTTTAGGGAAGGAGAGGCCTAAATGTTTAGCTTATACCATCAGACGAGAAAGGAGCCCCAGTCCAGGCCATTACAATCAGCCAAATTGAAGTTGAGCCTCCACATATCCAGATTAATATTATAGGAAGGCATTTTCTTTTGGTTTCCAGTAATATCGAGCTAATGATTAAAGGATGCATCCTTAAATAGGTACTCATTAGATTTGAAACCTTTGATCCAATCCATTTTCTCTCCCACTTGCACCTAAATAGACAGCTCCTACGCACTTCAGAAACTCCTGAGCACCGTGACCCATGCATTACATGCTCTCCGCTAACATTAAGTCTCACAGCAGGGCAAACTTTATCCCTCCCTAAGGAGGAATGAAAGGCAACTAATTTTTTTCTTTAAAGGTGATTCAGAGGACAGGCTGTAGCAAAGGTTTTGTGCAAGGAGAGGCTGGAGAGAATTACTGCTAAGATTTTATTACCGTTCATAAACACTGTGACGTTTTTGATGCCTCAGGCTATAGAAGCACAATCATTACAATGAAGAGCATATTTCTTTCCATCTTTCCATTGGTCCTATGACGCATTGAGCAATCTATCTTGCTCACATGCTCTACATTGTCTCATATATATATATATTTATTTGCTTCTCACAAATAGTGTTTAACCTTTTGAGCACTGCAAGTAACTTGAGGTGTCAGAGCATGCACTCTGCAGCATCTGCCTTCCAGCATAACCCCAATGGAGTGCACAAGCCTTTAAATGTAAAGAGTGCAAGCTGAAAGAAAACACAAGAGCCAGGAATATTCTATATTTGTGTGTTCACTGTGGCTAAAGATGTCTGTCATGAACAGGTAGCAGACAACTGTTCATGGCTCCAAACTTCTGAAAGCTGCTAGATGAGCCTGCTGCTCCACTGGTGCCAGCAGTAACTTTCTACTCAAAAGCATCCCAGTGAGGATGTCTAGAGCTGTGTGGCAGAAGAGTGACAGGGGTATGGGTTACCCACACTTCTCAGAGGTAGCAAATGTAACATGTGTTTGTTCACAGACTTAGCAACACCTATGTTTTTGTCATCCAAACACCATTCAAATGAAAGACATACCTCTAATTCTTCTAATTTAGAAATGGTTGGAAACTCATAAATCTAAATGCTTAGCAACACACAGCAAAAACACCACCCTGGGCTAGTGGGGGGTCAAAATACTTTTAAGAAACAAGGAAATAGTTCTCATTGAAAAGATACATAATAATTAATATATGCCTTTTCTAGTTCCTGAGCAGGAAACAATTTTCTGAAATTTTCCTTCAGTTTTTAAAATGGCAGATATCTCTGCACACAATACTTACTAAGGAAACTGAAAAACTGAATCCACTCTTAGCCTCCATTCAGTTGATTCAGTCATGTGATGCAGTTTCTCTTTAATCAAATGATTTATATAACTATGACGCCCTCTGTGAATTTTACAATTGAATATATCAATGATGATTGTCTGCAATGAGGCTTGAAGCTTAGGATTAAAAACTTATTAGTATTTTCATTAGGAAAGTTCAAGAGCTTAGATATTGAGGTAGACCAAATCCCAGAGTACCTAGAAACCTTGTACTGATTCTTTTTTTCTGCAATTGTTCAGAATTTTCTCTTTGCTATGAATTATTTGAATGAAACCCTTCCACAGACACAGACACAAAATTTCAAGGCCAGAAGGGACCACTGCAATCATTCAACCTGATCTACTTTGTAATGCAGATCGCAGTCACACTTTTATCATCTCACTGGTTTTTCCAATCATGCTGTTGGTGTGCCCTAAATTCCTGTCCTCTGTAACAGCTTCCCTGTCCTAATGCTCAGCACATCCTAATACCTACAGCAATGCCCTGATTTGCATGCCTTTACTATATCATCTCAGATGAGGTGTTTTCTGCCTGCATTATATCTTTCCCCTTTAGGATTTTTTTTCATGTTATTCAACAAGAAACCCTGTTCACCCCTTATTTTCACAACCTGCTTTGCACCCCAGTCCAACAAGCTTATCTATTAGTGGAGGAATATACTGTTGCAGTGGGCTAGGTGGAAATGTCCAGTTTTATCCACTAATAATATTTAATAAGTAATTAATAATCAATAATTGCATAGAAGCCTAATGAGGAATTTTACCCAGGTGCAGCTGGTACTGGTTACTGTCGGGAAATGCCACAAATACTGCTAGTAAAGGGTGATCCATGAATAATATACTGTCTTGCGCTATGATCCTCAAATACATAGGAAAAAAAAAAAAAAAAGAATGTAAAACTTCATCCTTACAGATGAATCTACCTTACTGCTTGGTTTAGTGTGTGTGTGTGGCTGTATGACAAGTATTTTGTAAGCTATTTTCCAGCTTACTCAGGGTACCAAAAGCTCAGGCTAAGACTGAGCCCATGCCAGGGCTGACATGGGGAGTGAACCACTCATTCATCATGATGCACAGACATAGTCATGCTCTTATGACTTTTTGTCTAACAGTCATCTTTCATCGCAATGGAATTAGACATGCCAAAATCTATTTGAATGTAGCAACCCAGAAAGGTATCTTCTTGCTCCTGGAGGAATCGGACCATCTTGCTGTCTGTACAGCGTGCATATATGTCTGTGTTTGGTTTGTTGGTGGTTTTTTTGTTTGTTTTTTTTTGTCCTCAGGAGATAAATCCACTGTGAACAAAACCAGATTCATTCAATTTAGATATGTAGCTTAAATAAAGGTTTTATCCCAGTATAATTCCCTGGAAACTTGATTCCTGCCAACTTTTGCTTTTCTTTTGCCACTGCTGCGTGCATGGCCAACTGTTTCTTGTGTCCCAGGCTGGTTCTGAGAAAGCAATAAAGAGAGGCAATAACTTGCATGTGTTTTTTGCAATCTATCCCAACTTGCTGGCTTTAGGAGCAAGGGAGGGACAGCATCCCTGCCCTCAAAAATTCATCAAGTTGCATGAACTTTCCAATTCAGCAACCCTGTCAAAACTTGAACTTTCCAGTGCTGTGAGCAAAATTCACAATTTGAACATGTTCAGGGCTATACATATGCCTTCCTTCCATCTTTCAGGACACTGCCCTCAGTACCAGAGTTGCTCCCTCTCAGATGAATACTCAAATATCATTTCAAGTAAGGTAATATGCCTTATTCTCTTATAACCTTCTCACTGATCCTATTCAGGTTTCATTTGTAATATCAAGAGGAATGCTTCTAACAAGCAAGACAGGCAACCACCTACAGTAACACCACATCACCATTTATAAAGTGAAGCATGCAGGTTCAAGTCCCTGGATTAACATAGGGTTAGCAGGGGACTCAGCCCTGTGTTTTCACATCCTGGATGTTTACTACCACTATTAGTGTCTTTGCTTTTGAGGGATAGTTGGATATTTTTCTCTCCCTCAACCACAGCTAAGTAACCCCATCCTGGCACTTAAGGAAATTTCCCAGAAGAAAGTTTTATCAAAGGAGGGGTTTGTTTGGTTGGTTGGTTTGGTTTGGTTATATTTGTTTTCCTTCTCCCCCAAAGTCCACATTTTGCTGAATCATCATTTCCAATTAAATATATAGATGTATCTCAAAGTGAAAAAGTATTGAGTCTGTCTGCTGATATGCCCTCAGCCCTTGAAATTTAAAAAGGGCCAGGAAAAAAACACAGAGAACATCAATCTAAATTAATATACATATATATATATATATGGCAGCTCTAACAAAGAATAGACTTTGAATAGCAAAACATTTTTTTTCTGTAAAAAACATGGCAGTTTTGCTCTTCTTTGCCCATTCAGCCCTTTGTGCTGCTTGTTTTACTGACTTGCAGTACATTGACATTTAGAGGGAAGGGATGCCATCCAGAGGGACCTGGACAGGCTGGAGAAGTGGGCCCAAGAGAACCTCATGAGGTTCAACAAGGCCAAGTGCAAGGTGATGCACTTGGGCTGGGGCAATCCCAGGTACTTATACAGACTGGGAGAAGAAGAACTCGAGAGCAGCCCTGCGGAGAAGGACTTGGGGGTCCTGCTGGATGAGAAGCTGGACATGAGC
>VXAA01006183.1:1655-26086 GCA_013399115.1 Anseranas semipalmata | reverse complement strand
TATTTTATTTTATTATTTTATTTTATTTTATTTTATTTTATTTTATTTTATTTTATTTTATTTTATTTTATTATTTATATATTTTTATTTGGGGTTGAGGTGAGGGCAGGTAAGTCTTGTTTCATTGTGAACATGAACATAGGTGGAGAGAGAGGGGTTGTTACTTTAAGCATCCACGCCCAGTTTCAGATGTAGCAAAGTATTCTGCACGCATCAGCTCCTTTTAACATTGAACGTTGTTAAAATTACTTCATCAGGAAAAAATAGGTGCTGAACTCTCCTGAAAATCTCATCTTCAGAGCATTTTGCCTGTCAGTGTTTGAACAGAACTTGTTAACATGCATGCTTTAAGTCTCAAGGTCCAGACACTCTGTCTGTTCAGAAACATCACTTTGCTCGTGACTTTCCTGTAACCTCATTCACCATTCTTCAGTGCATATTTGACATCATTCATATTTCATTGTGACAAGCTCTCTAAATTCTAATACAGAATACTTTTAAAAAAATGTCTTTTTGTGTGATGGTTATGAAGTTTGGGAATCATCATTAACTTACTGTAACTTAATTCATTATAATGAATAATACATTTTTTATCCTTCTCTCTTTTTTTTTTTTTTAATTTTATTTTTGGTAAATGACAATAAAATATGTAGTCTTTTTCCAGGCATTAGGATTTCTCTGGTGGCAACATATCTTTTGATACATGTCACCTTTATATTCTTATTAATTTTGTTTGGGAATCAGTCCCACAGGACATGCTTGCTTTATACAGCATGGTGCTCATTTGGCTGGCTTGTACTAGAGTCTGGCCCTCAGATGTTTCATTCTAAGGTCTCCGAGAATCAAACCGTGATTGGAAACAATAGTTTCAAAGTCACAAGTAAGTTTCATTGGATACTGCCCAGCAGAGCCAAACATAAAACGAGAATAAATGTAGGTGGTACTTACAAAATATTCCCAAGGTTACAATGTGCATTAATCTCATTCTTTCCAGTATCATGGTTTTTGTGTTGCAAGGAAAGTTTGGAACGTCTCCCTGGTACTATCATAAACCCAGAAGCCATGGACATAGCTCTCTTTCTGGTTTACTTCTAAGCCCACACTACTTTGTTTTGTGCAGTAGACTGGAGGCCAAATATTTTTTCAGCCAATTCCCTGTGCAGCAGTGGTGCAGTCAGGTACTCTGCTAAACATCGAGGACGTGAACAATTCTATTTCTGCCTGCATTTCACCCTGGCTTTTCTTGTTTCTTGCTAAGATTTTGACACATCCTGTTGTTTGTGTTGTGGGAAGTGTAGCCCAAGTAGCTAATTTTCATTAAGGACAACATTAATTGGAGAGAAGTATGTCAGTGAGGCTGACTTCCCACTGCCAATAAATATCCCAGATATTAAAAGTCTTGGCAAGGAAGAGATTTCCAGACATGAGACTTTGTGTCAATTTTAGTTAGAAAGAATTCAGCCAATGATATTAGTGAAAAAGCATAGCACTGACTCAGGACTTTGTGCATTACAGGCAAAATGAAATGCAGGCACTCCCTGTTTGCAGGTTGTATCTACCCCAGGAAGGGAAGGAGGGAAACAGAAGACTGAAGGGTGGGGGTGGGATGGGGAGATGGGGGAAAGTCGAGCATCTCCCGTGGCAGGGGCAGGAAGGACGGAGACGGTCACAACCACTTCCTGCAGGCAAAGTGTTGAGAGGGACTTTCCCTCTTCCTTAGGCATGACTGGCTCCAGGCACTCTTGGAATCCACCATGCAGCTCCAAGCCTGCCTTTTGACATGGCAGAACGGGGAACAAGCTCCTGTGCATCCTAGCACCATCAGGGGCACCTTTGCCATGTGCAGTTCCCTGCCTCTGTCAAAGGATGACTTAATGGACATCACAGGAGCTCTCAATACATAGGTGCTTGTGCCCTACCTGGCCAGCCCATGCTGCTGTGACATGGGTTGGTGCAACAAGCAGAGCTTGCCCCATGGTCAGAAGTTCCTCTCCACCAGCTATTAAAACCTTTTTCTGTTGCCTTCCAATTCTGCTACACCAAACGGATGCACATTCACACAAACAGCATTTTCAAATACATAGGCTGCTTAGCTAAAACGCCAGTGTAACCACACTGACTTGTATCAGCTCTGAACTTCTGTGTATTCCTGTGTTTCCAGAACTGTTGTCAGAACTGGGGCTAAATCCCATAGAAAGCAGTCATTGAAGTATATTACATCTGTGGTTACTGTTTTGAAGTATGTTACATCTGTGGTTACTGTATATTTTTTAATTCTAGGTTATGGACAGTATCTTATGTTAGCAAAATAAATAAATAAATAAATAAATGAAAATAAATAAAAAATAAATAAAAAAGAAAACCAGCAACTACTTTTTATTAAAAATCTTGTTCCTCTCTCTGTGCCTTAACAGTATGTATTTTTCTTGAGTTCTTCCCTTCTACAGAAGGATTTTTTTCTACAGAATAAACCTTGACCATTCTGTAACCTGCAGTATAATGTTAGCTGTGCAAGATAACACAGCAAAAGCCATGACTGATTCTTCCGGATCCACTCCCATATCACACTAAAAGCAAAGCCACACAGCCCTCAGAATTGCTCTGGGAAAAAGTGAGGGACGAGGAGACCTGGGGGCCTGAACACCTTACACATGTCATGACAATCAATCTACAGTGCAAGAAGAGCAAAACCACAAAATTATTTGCTGAGAAGTTGCTCTCTGTTCACCCTCTTCAGTCACTCTGCAAACTACCTCCATAAGGGATGCCGCTGCTTTTCTCGGTCCCCTTGGCCTTGCTACACTGTGTCCATAGCATCACATTTAGTGATCTGAGATCTCAGCTTCTGACAGCAACCCACAATGGGATAGAAATATGTGTAGTGTAGAACTGTATTTTCAGAATATGGGCTGGCAGATGACCTGAACAGAATACATTCAAATGTGATTTTACAGCATCTTAAACCCCATCTAACTTAGTTTACGGCAAGGACTGTCTCACTACTTCTTCCATGTCCGCTTTTGCTCTGCTGCTTTCCTGTGTTAGGGAAGATAAGGCCACAAGACAGCTCTAAAGTGGAAGGAAATTAATGCAGTCTATGTCCCCAAGCCAGATTACCTCAAGGTCTAGCACAAACCCAGTGGCAGGGAAAGGTGAGGAGGAGTAGAAATGTCCTTTTGATGGCTCTGCAGGGACTGCCTAATGCAATCACAGAACTGCATCCTCAGTGACCTACACCAACTTCATTTAAAGTCTCTGATGCTGAGCAACTGCAAGGCTTGCAAAGGGATCTTAAGATATTAACATCTGACTCCGTGGTGGCCAGCACCAGTGAAATGATTGTACAAAGTAGAGAGCAAAGGAGTATCTGGCTTCTTGCTTCCAGGTCCTCTTTGTGGCTGGATAAGCTGACATTTTTTTTTCTTTTCTTTCTTTCCTTTTTTTTTCCCCCCATCATAGCTGCAGGCACCGGCAACTGCTTAGTTGTGTGCTTGTTCAATTTTCACAATATTGGGTACCAAGGAAGACTAGAATGTGGCGAAAGCCACTGCTATACCACTAGTGACCATGGGAAACAGGAAATCTCAGCAGTACTTGCTGTATCTGTTGCTCATCACTAAGCAGTGTTGGCACAAGCCTGTCAATGTCCTAGTATAAAGCCACATTTTAAGTTGCACTTGTTAATTTTAAGACAAAGTGATTTTATGGAGGTTCCTTAGAAATAAAGAGAACAGCTGCAAGTACCTGTTCCACAAGATCTACTTCCCTGCTAGGCAGTTGTTTTCATTCCTGTTAATACTCAGGGCCAGCAATGGGAGCTGCAGCTCTGGAATAGCTCAGATGTTGACTAAAAAGCTCCTGTGGCCTAATTTCTGAAGAATGAAAGAGAACACAGATTGTTTATTTTTAGTGAAAGAATGATTGCTCAGAAAGACAGTCAGCAAAAAGCTGTTAGTATCACCTACACAGAGTACTTTTTTCTTCATTGTCTGATACCTAAAAATACACTCTTTTTTTGTTTATTGTGTCTGAAAACAAAGTTTGGAAAGAATTCGTTGACCAAGTGTGAAACATATTAAATGCATGAAACCACAGTGTTGATTTTGTGCTCTTCTGCCCTACTCTGTGCCAAGTAACCAAATGCTTTATTTGGTGCTGCTACCACAAAGAGACATGTCCAGGCAAGGTAATGTTTCAGTCAAAATTAGCTACTGGGAAGCCATGCAAAGCCAATATTTGATTTCCTTGAGCAGATGATTCCTTTATGAATGTAAGGGAATATGTGGCAATAGCAGGATGTAGATCATATCAAACTTTTTACTTAATAAAAGGAGGGATTTTGGAGCAAAAGTCCTAGTACTGGAGATTTATATTAACTGATGCACTTGTTCAGAGCTACAGCTTGTATTGAAGTCACCATAGTTTGAGGGAAAAATACATGCTTCCCTTATTCCTGCCCCCCAGGAATAATTCACTTTACTGGCTGGCGAAGTGGTTCCCAGTTAACCATGCTACATAGCTGTTTTGGGAGGTGTTCCTGAGTGGAGTGTGGGGACTGCAGATTCATTCAGCACCTCCTGGGAAGGGCAACAGCAGTGTTAGAGTTTTACCTTAGAGTCTGGATCTAGTGTTGGCTCCTCCCCAGCAGAGGCTGGGGGGGAAAAGATTTGAAGACTTTGCAGGTATTTATTTCTATTCAGACATAGTTTTAGCAACTTGAGCTCACAGCATTTCAAACTGCTGAAGGCTTGGTATTTCTTCTCATGCTATTTGGTCAAAGTATAACATCATGGAGTCACATCTATTGGCCCTATGCTTTCAAAAATCCTTCTACCCTCCTAGCACTAATGGCCACCTGAAGTGGAATTCAGGCTTTGCACTGGCACCTTCTGATGCATCCTACAGTCAATTAAATTAATTAGTAAATCAGAACATTTTAGTTTAAAAACAGGAAGAATTAAACAAGAGACTGTGTGAGAATGGCATCACCACGTCTTCGTTGAGGGCAAAATCAGCTGATCACTCTTGGTTTTCTTCTTGCTCTGTCAAGTGAGGTTCCTAGGAAAAAAGAGTAAAAAAGTGAGTTTGGATGTGCCCACTTTCCTGTTGTCTCATATGTTTTCCTGAGTAATCTGTTGGTAAATTACATTGTGGATAGACTTATGAAAACATGCGTAACATATCAGAAGTTTTGTAAAATGGACTAATGAGGAACAAGGTCATGTATATTTCCTTTTCAGTTAGAAGAAAGTTTGATTTTTTAAATTTGATGGAGGTTTTGTCCTTGTAACTGTTATTTAGCATTTGTTAAACAGACAAACTGAATAGATGCAGAGAGCAACCTCAGATCACAGAGTGTCAGTGTCAAGGACATGGTAAAAAAAATGTGACTAGAAGCAAATGGAAAGGATCCTGAAACAGGGAAAATGGTCATAACCTGAGCAACAGATGGCTTGACCAAGATTTATGATTTCTTTAAAAAATGTCTGTGGATGGAACTCTGTGGGTGGAGCTAGATTAGATACTGAAAATATTTTTGGTTCAGCCTACTCATTTCTTGACATGCTTTAGATGTCAAGATCTAAATATGATAAAGTAGCCAGGGATCACCAAAGTGGGATATCAAGAAAGGACACTGGGGTCTCTACAAATAGTTATTTTTAGAGTTGTGTTCTTATAAAATTATTGTCTGAAGTTGCAGAGAATGCAAAGTTTTATGGCCATATGAATTTGTATGTAGGTTGTTGTTGGGTTTTGTTTGTTTTGTTTTGTTTTAACTTTCTAATTCAAGTAGGTTTTGATCTCCAGTTTCTATGGGTAAAAAGGGAATATTTTGCATCAGAAGAAAAACATTTCTGTTACAGCAGTCGTATTATTAAACACAGTATATTTACTACTGATACAAATAGATCTGGTCAAATATCCACAAAATCAATTGTGTGGGTAATAAACCCACTAAGAGAGTAACTTCAGATGATTTTAAACAACTTTTACTAGCTTATAGTTGATGCAACTGATAGATGAGTCCACAGGAACATAGTGTTGAAACACATTTGTTGCTTGCTATCAATTTTGCTTTAAAAGACACTGGGAATTACAGAAAACTCTATAAAGTGTGTGCATACAGGTAGGTTCCCACTGAGCTGTGCCTGCTATTGCGAGGGCAAGACAAGAACAGAACTAACAGTGTTTCTCATACCTCTTCAATTCTTTCTCCCATTGTTACAGATGTTATGCCTATATCTAATTAAAGGCAAACAGAAGATGGTTAGACTTCAGATACTAATCAGTGAGAACAGAACTCATGCTGGGACTGCACACAAAAGGGTGCTTTTCACTCAGCAATCTCTCTTCCTGTCAGTGCAGTTATAGATTTTGTCCTTAAACTGTTTATATATGCATTTAACTTGACCAACTCAAGCATTTTCTGTTAAGTGAAAGTTAATTGCATATCTTACTATGTATACTGTCCCTACTCCTCTATAATATATGATCCTGTTATATCCAACGTGTGTCTCCTAAATCTTACAAATATTGGAACAAGCATTTTTTGTTGGCATGTTTTTATTATTGTTGTTATTTTATTTCCTTTTTTTTTTTTTTTTTTTTCTTCTGATTTATCTCTGCCATTAACCACTGCAGTTGGCTCCAGTGATGTATTGGGTATATTGATGATAATGCTTTTGCAGAGGGACCCCTTAATTCTGGGTTAGAAAGAACCTCATGCAGATAAAGTCTCAGATCTTTCCTGTTTCAATTGAAAGTCATTTTTACAAGTTTGGGAAAATGATCACTTTTGTATTTGAGTATTCCTCTTTAATTTGTCATATTTATGCCATGGGAATCCTCATAAGAATAGCTTCTTTGAACATAGTTATATTCTAGGCAAATAACTTGTACATCTATTTTCTGTATGAAAAATCTGCTTGTTTATGGCTTACTATTGGTTTTTATTGTGTTAGTACTATGATCGTTATTATTATAAGTTCCCCTGAAATTATGACAGTGATATTGTCTAGGAATTCTGAAAATTAATATGAACGGGAGAAGTATAGTTATCATGTGCTGACCATTTGTAAGTTGATCTGCAAGACCTCTCCTAAAAAATCTTATGCAAGAATTAGAATAAAATAGTGAATTTTCGTTGTTGGTTTGTCATGCCTGGTGAGAATATTAAGAGTTAATCCTCTGTTGCCAGTGATGGTGACTTCATTGTGTGCTCAAGAATGTAAGTATACAATAAGTACTTATGAGGAAAAAAAAAGATGCTCGGAGTAAATTAACTTGACAACATGCATCTTACATAATAATTTACTGACAATGAATGCTTAATTATCCTTGCTTATGATACCCTATATTCCCTACCCTTCTTTATTTTAATTTTAAATACCTTGGAAACACAATATACTGCAATAAAATGATGAGGTATGAGGTAAAGTTCATTCTGATTTCCTCTGTATATGTATGTTTGTACTTCATCTAGCGTGAAGGAAAATATTCCCCTAAACAACTGTTCCTAAACCTAAATATTTTCTATACTGTTATTATTAATAGAATTGTCCATCACTGTAATGATTACCAACAGCTTGCAGTTTTCAGTAAACATGACTGAATTCTTTTTCTTTGACTACAGAATTAAGTTTCTGTAAAAGACTTCTGTTTTACCTAAATTTGCAGAGCAATATGTCAAACTGACCCTTAAGATTATTCTTTCTTAAATTTCTCTTGGATTCTCTTCCCCTTCTTTGCTTTCTTTGATATGAGGTATTTCAAATTCAATTAGATCTCTGTCATAAGTTATTGCAAATTTTCCTGTCACAAGCACCATGTCATTGCCCATGTGGCAATGAATATTCAGATTTTTGGAGTTATACTTTAGGCAATATTTATACCTTTCAAACTGTCCACATAAGATCATTTACTGAGCTTCATTTTTGCCTCAAAATGCCTGTTTGACATTTGACAAATGACATTTGGCATTTGGACAAAGTGTTCCACTCACCTCACTGACATCTTGCCTTTATATTTGGCTTAATACCAATATATGTGTCCTGTTAAGGATCTGTATCTGGTGTGGTAAGCCACCGGCAATTTTTCTCTTTCTGAAGGAACTTGTATGAAAATAATCTTATTTGATCCATTTATCTCATGTGTAAAGTGCAAATGTTTATAAGCATTTTCTGTTAGATATTTAATGTCATTGCCCACTTAAAATCTCTCTTGCCCTACAGATCCAGACAGAGGTTTCAAAAAGCACTACTGGTTTTGGACAGTCTGTTTCCCATTTTTTGTGGCAGTCTTATTATAATAACACTAAATATAGTAGTCTACTAGGCAGGATCTCTAATAAAACTAAACATTTCTGAAAAAATATCATCACAGCCATCAGGCATGTTGACTTGGGTAAAGAATATTTTTTTATGCTCGTAGGCGATGTCCTATGTAGAAGTGAAACATAAGGAATATATTTCATTTTAAATAAACTAGAGTAAGAGAATTAGAATAGCATTCATTCAGAACATACCAAATAATGTACAATAAGCTTCTGAGGCCTGATTATGAAGTAGGGAAGAAAAGGGTCTTGATTCAATTTTTGAAATATGCATCATACACAGGAGACACAGAGCTTCTCGGATACATTAAAAAAAATGATATCCTTCAGAATGTGTTTCAAGAATGCCTAGTTTGCAATACATCTTGTGTCCTGGGCTCCTGTGATACTTCTCTTGTGACTCTGTGAAGCTTTTGGAGCCTGCGGTAACACAATATTTCATTAAGAATTGCAGCCTATGACAAATGCTAAGAAGTTCTTGGACTTTCATCTATCATCTTCTTCAGAAAAGCATTTGAAAGAGCACCTATAGCTGAACTTTTGGAGAATGAAATCATTAAAGATTCATATCTTCCCAAGTTTTAATCTAGTTTGGACTGTTGACCTTTATTTATTCAATTGCTAGGATTTCTCGTCTTAGAGCATGCTGAGTTACAAAAACTGCTTTTGACCATAACTTAGAAAAGTCATGCAAACTTCTTTTACTGCAACACACTTTCTGAAAGAATCATAAGATCTAGTCAAATTATTCCACTGGGGAACTCTGCTGGGTCTACAGACGCCATGCCCACCTCTACTGCATTAATTATAGTTTAAGTGATAGTCGAGGGCAGCTCTTATGTGGGGTCTATCCCCACCTGAATTTCATAACATTCAGTGAAGTCTTCCTAAATCTTAGTTTGGGCTGAATCTGAGCTTCTGAGATAAAGCATTGGCAGTACATGTGCCAGTAGCAAGCCTGACACCATCATGAATAAGAACAGGAAGCTGTTTGCACTTGCAGTTCAGGTCCTCAGCACTACCCCACAAATAAAAAGTGCTACTGCGGCTACTCAGGCCAGATATTGCTCAAGGCATTCAAAACATCTTGGAGAAATCTTGATAGAATGAATGTATTACTGAAATTTACACCAAATCAGTCTATCAACCCCCCGATTTACATATGCCATTATTAAGATAGAATCAAACCTGGAATTTTCAGGTGTTGGTCAGATTAATTACATATAGTGGAAAGTGTTGTTTTTGCTAAACCAGAACGTGTAGCGCATGTGTATTATCATCCGGCTTGTTCAGTGAACTTTGAAGCTGCTATTTAAGAAAGAAGTTTTGTAGTAATAGTGATATTGTCATTCTTATATGTTTCATCAATACATGCAGAGGTGCTCCTCTGAAGAGTAAAACTTTTCAGTCCCATAGTTCAAGAAACATTGCTAGGCGGAAACCTTTTCTCGGTGTTGATATCTCCCTTGTGCTCTTCTTTCTGCTCTTTCACTGTCGACTGTGAAAGACCAGATGTCCTTTGGCACATCTGTTGACATAATGACCTTTTTCACCACACTTGTAACAGGTGACCTGCTCCAATGGCTGGGGTCCTCTGTCCCCAGTGTGGTTATTTTGAGACTGCATGACTTAGAGTGTCCTCTTTTGCTGTGTTTATGTTGGCTGAGGCAGTGGTGGTTGCCATCTTTTAAACTCAGTTAGTAGATTTAGCTTTATAAAAGGTATCAGGTAGATGAGTAAAACACAGCCAAGAATATCACATTCAGGTAATTTTCATACCCATTTCTTCCCATCCAAAGGTATTGTATATAGACATCTCAATTTATAGAAGCGGTTCTTTTTGGACAGAACTAATCTCACCTAACTTAGTGAATTTTTGAGAGGTAGACATTTAGGTGGCATCAGATTCCAATCCCTCTATCCACAGCACTTTGGCAGAGAAAGCTTATCTTAGTGCAATGCTACTCTTTGGTCAGAAATTATATCAGTATTTCCCACCTGAGACTCTCTTTTCCTCACCAGAACTCTATATGCCTGATTCTGTTGCCCCTTGAATAGATGTAAACCAAAACCATTTTCACTGGAGCTTATGAAGGTCATTAGGGTGAGAGTGACATGAGAATCAGTTTATTTATGTAGAAGTCTGTCTATTGCTGTCTCCTTGCCAAATTCCTTCTTACCTTCACCTTGACTCCTAGTAAATGTCTTAAAATTTTCCTTCTTGACTGCTACACCTCTTTCGTATAAAGCCTACTAAAATCTTAGTTTCCAAAGGTCAAGAGGTTGAAGTTGCTTTCTCAGTCTTGGAAATGATCGTTCACTGTCACCTTGGTTTCTTATTCATCTTTTAGACCAATTAAAAGAGGTTTTTGTGTTTTTTAAAATGTTTACCTTAAGGTCATGTACCCACATATATAATTTTACAATAATTAAGTGGTTCACTCCTTGCATTTTGGAAGCAAGCTTTTTTATACTCTTCATCCACTAGTTTTCTGTATTTTTTTCTTCACCTCATTAGAAAGTGGTCAGTGCTACTCCAAATCAAAAACCTAAAAGAGAAAGGCTCTAGCCAGCACATGGCTTTTATGGCAGGACCAGAATTACAACCTCAGCATGAAAACCAACACCAAAATCATACAATTTGGAGGCCTGGAGCCAGGTGTACCCTCCACTAAGAACACTATTTCTTTGCTCAACAGATAATCTTTGTAAACTTACTAGAATATCATTTTAACTGTCTCTATGCTAAATGAACAACCTAAATGAGAAAAACAAGCATGCACAAAAATTGTTTCCTGGTGCTAAATCCAGAGACTCTCAGAATTTTCCAAGTCCCTACAGTAACTCCAGAATAATCACTTTTGTGAACAAACTTTTCTGATCTGCAACCTGCTTGAGCTCACGCTAAGGCCCAGCTGTCCTAATAGTCTAATCAATCCTCCTTAATAAATCAGCTGTTTCATTCAAGGCTCCTTACAGCAAAGAAAGAGTTTCTTGGATCTTAAGAGTTCTTCGTTATTAGTCTGGCACTACTTCTTTGTTTGGAGAGGAAGTGTAATAGCTGTGAGGTGACTTTTCTGCAGAGGAGACAGCAGCTCACAGATTACAGCTTGACAGCTGTGAACTTTCTGTATGACAGCCTCTGTCTGATTATTTCAGTGGTTGCATCATTAAATGACACCCCAAATGCATGCATCCACATAAAGACAAAGCTGTAGTCATGGGAACTTAATCAGATAACATTTTGTGTTGCTAACCTTCAATGCCATACAAATAAGTCTTTCAGTTTTGAAGCACATCAGCTTGCATCGTCTACATCACCATATCAAGCATTTCATATCAGATATGTTATTTTAATTCCTTGCAAATATGTTTATGATAGTAATTAGAGGCACACAGTGAATTTTAGCAGGTCCATAGACCTACACTGCCAAATTGGATATTTCTTTGTGTCAGTCTTCTTCTTTATTTCTACTGTTAGTCTGTATTGATTTTTATCTGGGTTTAAACTATTTTTTTTTTCTTTAATTTTGAATAACTGGAATGACTCCAGAGAAAATTTCTTGTATTTCTAACAGAATTTTTACAACCTAAGAATATACAGATTTTACAAATCAGCTTCATTTCTCTCTTCTACCCCATAGGGATACTACAAACTAAACTTTTCTCTTGAGATTCAAGGTGAGATATTTTTCTGTTTGTGCTAGCGTAAATAGAGTCATTGTATCGTTCTTTTTTCGATGTGTAATTAAGTCTATGTGGTTAGACATATCTGATTTGCTTTTTCTACAACACGATAATAGCTTAATATTAAACTATATCATTGCTTCTTCTTCACTTACAGAATTCTGTAAAATGTTAATTAAAAAGTAACAGCAGTGATGTTGCTGTAGGGTACAGGATGGGCCTTTCTCCATACATTGTGGAAACTACCTGTTGGTCTGAAATTGCTGGAGTTCTGTGACTGTAACCATCACAGACATAGTTATATTTCTGCCATTAAGGTCCTATGTATTCTATTGATTACAGACAAAACCAAAAGACCTAGTTTAAATTCATAAGAAGTAGTTTAGAGAACAACCAGGAAAGGATTTGTCTGTAAGCTTGGAAACTGCTAGCTTCCTCTGCTTAGATACATTGACATAACAGTTGATAACTTTTACGAATGGGTCACAATTGCCAGGTTTATTTGGACAGAAAACTTCTGCCAATGAGTCAGTCCAAACAGGATCACTGTGAGTAGAGACTGGTGCTCTGTGCAAACTGCAAAGTCTAGAAACTTCAGAAAAAAGAGTTACACTCATGCAGGCATTAAAAGGACCAGGACAGTGTAATTGTCTGTTGCTGCAAGAGACTTTTGCAGAAGGAGTCATTGGATTTGATAGAAAGAAACTGGAAGGTATTTAGCAGAAAAAAAAAAAAAAAAAAACCTTTTTATTATGTAATTTCAAAAATAACATCCCAGTCATCCTCAAAATATTTCCATTAAGATTAATTTCTTGTTTCAGTCCTTGAAAACTTTATTTCCTTTAAAATAAATTCATTTATACCTTTAAATTATATGAAAGACTTCTTAATGCAAACACTCCTCTTGCTTTATACTTTCCTTCTTCCTTTATAGTCTTTTTCACTCTCTTTCCTGTCTCTCTCTCTCTCTCTCTCTCCCCTTTAATTCCATGGAAAGAGATAGTACATATTTAATGAAAATGCCATGTGCCTTTTTAGCTTTAGCTTTGGTTTCCTTCCCAAGTATAAATTTTTATTCACTGTGATTCTTTGTGATATTTGATTCTGCGGCACCTGCGGGCTACACTGCTAAAGGTCAGTTTAAGATTTGCCCGGTTACTTCTGCTCAATTTAAGTAGCTTATGCAGCAGACTGAGAACTGCATAATAGTTATGGTCATGCAAAGATCAGAAGAAAATACTACAGAATATCTTTGGAGGAAATATAGCACCATGCTATACCTACGTGTATGTACCTCTGTGTCTGTACGTGCCAGTTTGCAGACCTTCTGTTTCTGAAAGCCACGCAAATGTGCCTAAGGAGCAGTCTTCTGCTGAGTTGCTACTGTATTCCAGATTACTGAGAACTTTTACTTAGAGCTTTTGTGCTATGGCCACATAAACTGTTGGGACATGACAAAAGAAAAATTTCCATTTAAGGGTTGTGAGACATTGGAACAGGCTGCCTAGGGAAGTGCTTGAGTCACCATCCCTGGAGGTATTCAAAAGATGTGTAGATGTGGTGCTTAGGGACATGGTTTAGTGGAGGACTTGGTAGTGTTAGGTTATAGGACGGACTGGATGATCTTGGAGGTCTTTTCCAAACTAAATGGTTCTGTGATTCTATGATTTTAAGTGAAGGTGTATATAAATCCAAGCCCATGAGCAGCCAGTTTCTTCAGGAGAATGCTGTGGGAAATGGTGTCAAAAGCCTTACTGAAGTAAAGATAGACCACATCCACAGCCTTTCCCTTGTCTACTAAGCGTGTCACTTTGTCATAGAAAGAAATCAGGTTTGTCAAGCAGGACCTGCCTTTCATAAACCCGTGCTGACTGGGCCCGATCAAAGGCACAAATGTACAAAGCTGCCACTGTACACTAGTTTTTCTTTGTTATTCTCTCACTTGGAGGCAGTACTGACTTGTTGGATATTTCTTGATGTAATGTTGGCCCTGAAAAGAATGGTTGTTCTTGTTTTTTTTTCTTTTCAAGAACATATCAATTTTGACAATATTTCACATGAACTAGCTAATGAGGCAAAATTTCTACCTGAAGAGTGACATGACATTTAAAATGCAGAAGCCAGGAGCCCTTCCCAGGTCCAAATCTGCATGTCTTGTCTGCCTCTCAGCTCCAAACAAGGCAGGGTTTGGGCATGAGCTCCACACTTCAGCATGATTTCTAAGATCAGAAGAAAACTTCAAATATCCTCACTCAGCAGTGTTGACATGAAGATGAAGGTCAACAGATCACTACTTTATTGCTTTTGCTTGGTACAGGTCTATATATGGAGTGTGCATGAAGCATTTGCTTTCTCTCTTATTTTCCCCTTATGGGATTTCCTTAGTGATGGCCAGGTGCAGAATGAGAGATGGTTCTGAACAGGTCTTCAGCCAGCTCTCTTCTTGGCATGTTTGGCCTTTCCAAAATGAAAAGTTTGGAAAAGTTCAAGAAGTTAAAGAATATCAGAAACTAAACAGAGTTTAACAAATTGAAGTAACAGGTAATGTAAATAACAATATGTTATCAAACTGCTAATGAAGTTCATGTGTGTGTTTTCCTAAAAAAAAAAAAAAGTAATTACATTGGAAACTGACATGGGAAATTTCCATTTTCTACCTGCAGACACAGGTAATACATGGAAATAAAGATGAGCCAGAATGTGGCTGAAGCTCTGTTCAGATTCTTTCCAGTGACTCCGTGTTCTGCATGTGGATGGAGAAGGCGCAATTACTACCCTCTGGATTATTCTGAATCCAGGCTTTATTCTTAAAGCTTTCAAGAAAAGTGTTAAAAAGATCGTGATAAAAACCAGAGTCCTCTCAAAAAACATAGTTGCTGTTGTGTAGGAATCATACGCTGCAGAATAGATATTGTCCTTTTGTATGGTTGCTGCCATGATCCTGCGTGAAATTCTTTGAGATTTCTGTGTGATTTATTAGCCCAAATTTCAAACACAGAAATGTTTTAGCAGTTGAAAAACTTTCAATGAGATTAAGGCTTTCAAGTGCCTAAGTCACCTAACAATATTGAACTCTTAGGTGTTTTACAGCTTCTCCTTCATTGCACTGATTTCCATGTTTGGATGTAGTCTTTAAAATTATACTTTTGAAAGTGACTTCTCATCTTCAGGAATTCATGTCAGTATCTAAGGATTATTCAGACTGACTTTCAGTTTTCCATTGAAATACACTAGACTATCAATTTCATTTTCTTTCTTACTCATTCTCTAGAGAAACAAATGAAAACAGAGGAAATATGCCTGCGAAAGAAGAGGACCTACTTCTCATATGTGGTGACAATTACACCTGAGGAACAGTACCGACTGCTGAAATATAAATTTCGTTTCATGATAAAAGCAGCCTTTCATCAGCTAGGAAGCATCAATACAGGCAAATGGAAGTTGGAGACATCATATAATGAACATATCAGAAAATAAAATCGTTTTGCTGTTCTGTTGATTTGAGAGTCACCCTGCTGCAAAACTTTTTTGCTGTTCACTTTTTGCAATATTCTTTCGGCAATATCACTCTGTGTGTGTGGGGGGATTTTAAACAGAAAGCTTAGCAAAAATATTGGAATAGAAATAAATAACAAAAATGTCATCACTCATTCATCACAGAAGTATGGAGTTCCATAGGCTTTTCCTTACTAAACTACAGAGTCATTCAGTAAATAGAAATAAATAAATAATTAAAAAACAATAAAAATAATAATAATAAAATAATTAATAAAAAAGTAGCAGAACCACTTTGGCTCTCTAGCTATCATGCTGTTCTGGGGAGTCAAAGATTGTGTTATTATAAAAATTTCCATTCTGCACATATTCATTACCTGTAATAGATTCATCTCCATTGTCAATGGTGGATTTTCCCAATGAAAAATCCGTTTCTTGTGATAAATTTCCACAGCAGTGGACTCTTATTGAGGCAGTCTTTTGACACAATCTTACAGCAAGGTTCATTTTGTCTGACGCCTGCCATTTTCACTTTTCTTAGACTGCTGTTTCAACAGTTTGCTGTTGCTATGGAGTAGCCTGGAGTAGATAGCTCACAGGTAAACCACAGCTAGGTCTTTTGTCATTGAATGGGAGGGAAGAAGGACAGCACAGTCCAGCCTCATCTGCCATGTCACCTTTATTCTACCACTATCCTGTGGCAGAATGCACCAAGGATGAATGCTGCATGTATAACAATGTGCAGCCTCCAAGGTGCATCCTGCAATTCAAACATTGGCATGTATTCTCCCCACATTCAATGCTTTTGAACTTTGATTAATTACACTGCAAACTGCATTGTAAAGAGCAGGCAGGTACGTGCTGCAGATCTGCTAGATCAGATTCAAATCATCTCCTGTGGCTCTGTTCTGATAGCTTCACCTAATACTTCATATACCAGGGCAGGCCTCTGGTTTTGGGATGGGAAGAGTTGACTTACAGCCTTTACGTACTTGACATATTGAGGTAAAGTTTTTCCTGCAGGGATTGAGAAATGACTGGGTTTGGCATATTTCTGGCAGTCAAGCCCAAATGCTTCTCTTGAGTCTTCCAGAAAGTCACAGGAATGGAAAGAAACCCTTTACCTAATCAGTAAGGCAGCTGCATTGCAACCTTCCATATTTAGATTTTAAATTACCATTAAAACATTCAGAGACCAATACTAAAATGTTTTTAATCACCAGATGACAGTGAATCATCAACAGTTTATGATTGTGAGCAATGACCAGATAGGCAACTAACTGTGTCTGTCTAAAAATAATGAAGTGGTAATAAAATTTGAAAAACATTGTTAGTAACCTCCTGGTTGGGTACACAGTTTCAAACATATTTCAAACTGTTATCATATGGATGTATTTTCAGCATGTCTAGAAGAATAAAATGAGGTCATATCATCGATTTCTTGTAGAACATGGTAGACAGAAGCCATATCATCCTATGAAAAGTGTATAACAAAAATACTTGTCTTCATGCATTTTTTGAAAAAATATTTTTCATTGTCATACTATCCCATATATATATATATATATATAAATATATCAGCATCTTGTGGTTGTTTCTCTGTTCACAAGTCTTCTGCAGAGAGTTTCTTGCTGGTAAAAGCCTGGCATCTTTAGGAGTTTGGACCATCACGTTCAGTTGCACAGAAGGTCTGAAACAACAGTGTTTGTGGTGCCCTGTTGTAGTGCTTCTCCCAGAATTGTGGGAAGTACTTCTAGGGGTTTAAAAAGTAAATTTATAAATTTATTTTCTCTCAATGTCTAATGGGGCTCAATGGTATCCAGTACCTGTTTCAATCGCAGAAAGTGTATTGCTAGTTGAATAAAATCAGTCAATAACTATAAAAACTGAAGTCAATAACTATAGCCTTATCTCTTTGCCAAGTATGTAAGCAAATGGGTAAGTACAGTAATTAAGAGATATTCATCTAAAGAAAAGAAGGTTCAGTAGTTTTTACATAAAATCAAACATTTATTCTATCAAACAGAGAAGAAACAAAAGGAAAGCAGTAGACACAAGGCAAGGGACAAGCAGAAGAGTGAAAGCTCAGAACTGGATCACTGATGCATTTCATGTCTGTGAGTGGATGCGAGAACTACCAGAGACCGGTCAAGGTAAAAGGGAGTTGTGGAGATTTCTTAAAGTTCTCAATGAAACAGAAACAAAAACATTAAAATATCAGCTTGCATCAAACTGAAAAAAAAATGTTTCAGTTCTGAATTATTTAATCTCCTTCTGACCCTATTCTTCTAATGGAGACAGTTTTTAAATGGAGAGGATGTTTCAGAATAATAAGTTAGAAGGGTTTGTTTCTCAAAATGAAATATTTCACCATTGCTTCAACAAAGTACTTCATTTTGAAAATGTCAAAACATTTTGCTTGCATGTTTTCAGAATAAAATGTTTTGACATTTTGAAATCTCCCCCTTTTTGACAAAAATATTTGCAGAATTCAATGGTAATTGGGATTTTTAACACCCGGCTTCTCACCCAGTGCACACACCCAGAGCCCGTACTATATGGTGATTTTAGTATTTGCAAAAAGAAAAGAAGTCCCAGATCTTCCTGAGCAACAAATAAATTACTCATTAATCACACAGCAGTGATCAAACAACAGCTTCTCTCAGACAGGAAGAGGACTCCAGGTTCCTCCTGTAACCCAGCTGGATTCATGGTAGTACAGCAGGGATGCCTGCTGTGGCTGCCAAACACATGACTGAGAGAGAAACAGGGGATGCTTGCCAGCTCTGTTGGTGAGTGTGAAGAGCTACCCACACCCCACGGCAGTGTGTGGCTCTGAGTGCTCCCCCACAAACGTAAAACCTGTGGGAAAAGTGAAAAATAAAACAAAAGTACAGCAACAAAAAAAATCTAAAATTCTATTCAAAACAATCAGCTCCTAAGTATCCCACAGTTCCAACAGAAGACCTGTCAGAACATTGCTTGAGCCTACAGATTTCTAAAATGCTTATGCTGTTTTAACTTGTCTCTCTTTTTAATATTTATTATTATTATTATTATTTATAATCATGTTGTTCTGAGCTGTCCCATGGGTGTTCTGAAATTTCCGTTAATTTATACTCATTTTCTGTGTCCTTTGGATATTGTGATTGTGTTTCATTGTGCCCTATATCTTTGTCTTTCCAAGGACAAGTCTTTTGCTTCATTTTGAACTATATTTTTGTATTTGTCTACAGGAGTGGGAGGGCAAAGATTTAAAATTTCAACTTCTAAAGGACTAATCCTGTGGTTTTACACAGATCATCCAATGGAAAAGTAGGCTGAATGAGTAGCAGCTTCACCGTTCTCCCATGCAAAGTCAGCTCTGCTGATTTTGAGAGAGCTGTGCCCACATAAAAGCTGCAGTTTGTATCTACCTTTTAGAGGTGCAATGTCATTGCCTTCAGGGTGATGCTTAAGAGAAAAAGTAAAGGGATACATACTTCAGATATCACTCTATTTTCATGCCTTTTGAAGTGTCCTGATCTCAGCTAAACAATCTAACATAAATCAGACAGGAAAAGCTACAGAAGGGGAGTCCATGTAGTGGAAAAATAATAACCCGCAAATCCTACCCAGACATATCTTATTTCAGTTCCTGTGTGATCTTTCCTTTCTAGCCCACCACAGCTAGGTTGTCCCTCCACTTACTCAGTTGGTCCCACAGCAAACCCCTCAACAGCTTGAATAGTGTTGTCTCCACGTTTCTTCCTTCTGAGGTATTTGAGTTGCTATCACACATTTTTTTTTTTATTATTATTCATAATAATTACAGTTGTAATAACAAATACATTATTATTAAGAAACAAATTAGAAATATGAGAAATAAACCCTGTAAAATTTCAATACATTATTTATTATATTTTATATGCAACTACTACTTGGGGCAGGAATTGCCATGTAGGACCTCCCACCCCTTTTACTTATGTGAATAAAATTTAGCATGAAGATCAACAGATCCTCTAAGGAAGGGGCAGTCATGGCTCATAATGCCAGTAGAAGAGTCAGGAGAAAGACTCTACTGCTACAGAAAAACCTGAGGTGCAGAAGGCTTGGAAGTGGGCAGGACATGTATGATGGTCATAGAACAAGTTCAGCATGCTGTGTTTTTTGTATGGCACTCTTAGGCATTGCAGATATTGCACAGTGACACGAGGTGGTGACAGCTGGGTGTGACAACACAGAGCTTGACTGTGAACCCAGGCCAATGTTCTGTGTGTTTTGCTGAAGCACTGTGCATAGCAGTCTACTCAGTTAAAATTAATTTGTAATAATTATTTCCACAATTTATAAACAATATGGTGTCGTGTAATAAATGATAACAGCACAGATTACAGAATGAGCTTACATCTTAACAAAAAATCCCCTAATGTGGCTATTATACTACAGCAAAATAGATTATTGCAAAATGACTCATCTTGCACTTCTCTTTAGTAAATGAATCATAATGCTTTAATGCCCTCAGATAATCTGCAATTAGAAGAACAACAAATAAAGCCCAAATGACCACACAGAGATATTAGTGTGCTCCAGGCAAAAAGATTTGAAAAGAAGACAGGGGAGAGAAAGAAATTATACACTGAGAGAGAAAATGCTGTAGAATGTTTAAGCACAACAGGATTAAAATGGTTTTGCACTTTTATTTTTACCATTTTTTTAATTTGCTTCCTAATAACATTTCATTGTACAGTATAATGACAATTAGTATGTACTAGAAAGTGAAACTGCTATCAGCCTTCTTGTGTTAAACGTAACTATATTTAAAAGCATGGTTCAGTGCCTATAAATTCATCTGCAATTCTCATCACATTCCATTTGCCTCAGTCTGAGCTTTCTGTGATCTGTGAATTGGTTTTAAATGATTTAAGATTTCATGACATTTTTACCCTTTATAACTTATTAATTACTTAACATACTATTAGTAGTCCATTCTGTAAACAAGAGAAGGAAAATAGGCTACAAGGGTGGAATATAAACAGAATTAAATACATTGGAAGCCGTCTAGAATATGGAGACATTATAGTGCTTTGATGTGACTCTGATTAGTGATTAGTGTGCTCAGTGCTACTATTTGCTTGGCATGAAAACAGCAGAGAAGGTGGCAGTGCACTGGCCTCCGTTTTCTTCACTCCTCAGAGTATCATAGAGAATATCTTGCCTCTGGTGTAGTACACAGACATGGTCATCACATCTCTTTGCAGACGCCAAATATTTTGGGAGGCCTTTTGAACACATTCTTCTCCCATTTTGCAGATGTTCTGAGAAAAGTGAGAAAATATCTATGCGATATTTTGAAACAAAGTCACTTGTTTTAGCCTGTTTCTAGCTTTAATGGAAAAGCAGTCTAAGGAGTAATAATTTTCTGTTGGCTCCTCTATTGACTGGCAAATTATTTGCACTGTCGGACTTTTACTGTATTGGCCATGTGTAGCAGTAGAATAACCACAGCATCTTCCATCTGTCTGTGTGGTTATGGACCAGAAACAAAAATAAACTCCTGGATTCCTGCAAATAATATATTGTGAAATGATCTTATACCAATGCACAGCCATGCAAACTGATACACAGCAGATAAGTGGTGAAAATGAGTTGATGTAGGAGTCTAAGCTCCTGGCTGCCTGCACTGCTGCCACAAGAAAAAAGCAGAATAACCATGAGGAAGTGAATTCTCATTTTATGTTTAAGTCACTTATCACGGTGATGGTTTTAAAAAGCACAAATTATGAAAAAAAAAATAAAAATTACTAAGTAAAAACATTTCCCTCCCAGCGTGATTATAAATGGTCCTCTTGGTCTTTTATAAAGTAACCTGATACAGATTTATTTTGTCACCATGTTAGAGATAGTAAAATGTCCTACATTTCTACTGGTTTTACTTCTCAAACAGAGCTTTCTGTAGGTGACAAAATTAATTCTAAAGACATAAGTGCCCTCAATGTATGTGTTGCATTTTACAAACAAAGACTTTAGATTTATCGTTACATCAAGTATCCTGTATTTCAAACATATTTCACAGCATCACAATCTCATTGAGATTTTTGATTTGGTTAGCAACTTTATGGAAGAGCAGTGGCACATAAGACTCTAACTCCAGAATATGGCATTAACTTTGTGCAGAGAACAAGCATTTGTCTTACATTTTTTGAGTCCCTTACATTTATACCGAATTCCTAACTGGACTTAACCGGTGAATTAGACCTTTGCAAGGTAGCTTCATTCTGTTGAAAATGACTCAGTATTGTATCATACAGATTTTGTAGTCTATGTCAGACCCATTCTACATGCTTGCTTTTCTATGTGCTGGTTTTGTGAAACTGTCAGAAGCTGAGGTGATCGGACTTAATCCTTGTGGGTCCCTTCCAACTCAGGATATTCTATGATTCTATGCAGCCCACATCTTCAGAGGAAGGAAAAACCTGTTACCTTTTCAGTGCCATAAAGGAACTATTTACAATAGAAATGATCATTTGCTATCTGGCATATGCACTGTCCTAGAGAAGTTTTGTACTGTACCCTTATCTAAACATGAAGGAGAAAAGGCATGAAGTCTGAGAGAAAGATGATACAGTTGCTTGAATTGCCTTTCATGGAACAAACACAGTTCCTAAGAAAGAAATCCGTTGTTCATTTAAAATGTTGGATTTTGTTCCTCCATCACCTTTTCCCCAACTCCTTCCCATATTGAACTCTGAGTAATTATTACTTATATTTCAATAATTGAACTATAACGTAAGCATCTTCCGAGTGAAGAAGATAATCTTTAGATGAAGGAATAAACAAAGTGAAAGAATGAATTATGATTTTAACTTCCTCCCTTTTTTCATTCTGTTGTTATGGTAACAAGAGATCCAAAAGTGTTACATACAAGATGTAGTAACAGAATAGTGCAGTATTTGTATCTAATATCGGGAAAAATATTTTACAAATACCATATATAGCACAAGATGTGTGTTCCGTGTGCTTGTCCCTTAATCACAAAGAAATGAATGAGACTATAACACCCTGTACATATATTTTTAAGACAGTAACTGTTCTTTCTCAACAAACAAACAAACAAACAAAACCGAACAAAACAACAGCAACAAGAAATACCCACCCACACAGCCAATCAAAAAAAAAAAAACAAAAAAAACCCTGTTGCACAGAGATATTCATAAAGACCACGTCCTGGAAGAATGATAAAAACTGGAAACCACTGATTTTAACTTATGAATGTAGACTTTTGATACAAGTCCAGGAAGCTTCCTTATCAATGACCTACAAGGACACCTACCCCATCTCAAGAATGGAATCCCACCAAACTCTTATGCCATTCTACACCTGAACAGGACAGATTCTTTTAATTTCCTGAAGTGTGAATTTTGATTTCTTTTCTTCATTTTAAGAAGACAATTTTATTTCTGTTCCAGACTCAGTTGAAACAATAAATGACTGTGGCATAATGAGTCATTTCAGAGTCCTTTATCACACATAAATAATGACATGACAAAATCTGTTCTAAAGGCAAATTTATGGTAAAACCAAATGATAGTTTTAAAGAGAGAGAAACAGGCAAGAACAATTTTTATTTTCCTTAAGCTATCAATAGAAAAACATCCAAATAACATGTTGATCTATGTTACAAATAAAATTAAGTGAATAATCTCAGTAGCTAGAAAAGAGACATTAAAACCTGTAACTGAAACTATCTGATAACATGGGGGCCAGCAGAGGGGAAATTCAAGCAATATTACACTTCATACATGCAAAAGGTGCTAGGAAACAGAAGTATCTTTGGAAGGTAATCTTATTTATTGATCCTGGCCGGTTATGGAACAATTAGTCCTTTTAATACTTTTCATTTAACTTAAGAAGAGGAAGGAAACTTCAAGAGCTTGCTACAATGTTGTGATGAACAGCACACTCCATTTTGAAGTGTAACACAGGAGAGCTGTATTTTTAATCAAAGTGTAAAAAGGAAGTCAGAGAAGCTGGAGACCAGTTTACAATTTTGGGTGCCCTATTTTATCCCTGAGAAGAGCCCAGATACTGGCTTGGATTTGGAATGAAATAGTGCAAGTGCCTGCTGAACAACTCTTCCGGATGGGTGGATGTCTTCAACTAAACAAAAAACTAAAAGCCAAACCAGACTTTACATTTACATCCACTGCAGTTTTCCTCAGTTGCAGATCAGAAGAGAAGTCAACCTGCACTTTTAAAAGCTTATACCAAGTGTCAACAAGGGATTAAGGATTTTAAAGGAAAATGAAAGCAAAGAGAAAAAAAAAATAAAATATGCATGCTAACCATTTTTTTTAGCTTTATACAACCATGATCACTTCCAAGACTATCTCCTTGTGAAGTGTGTGGAAGCTGAGGACATAGGTGTATGTGATACTAAATAGTGATGAAGATTGGCCCTATTTCTAATTTTGACTGTGAAAACAATTGTGGATAGCTGTTACTGTGTATGATCTGGTGAGCACTGAAACTCCTTTGTGAAATGGTAGAGACTTTCTTATATTCACGAGGTCTGATGCAGAGCTCAGACACTGCAGGAAGTAGATGTCTGAAAGTTTGTTTGACCCTGCACAATTATATAATGTCACATTGGTACCTGCTTGGCTTGAGCTTCTTGGAGCGGTCAGAGTTAAACAATGAAGTCAGTGACATGGGTGGCCATATTTAGGATCCATCATGGTTTCTTGAACAGAGCTGCTTCCTGAATTAGGTTTAAAGGGGGAGGACTTAACTTTTGGAGGCCTGAAGGGCAATTAGGCACCCAATTTCCTCTAATTTGCTTAATCATGTTACAAACAAGTTATATAAGTGAATCAGTCCTAATTTCTTATACTTAACAGAACACATTTTCTAAAACATCTCTCTCCCCCCCGCCCCC